>JAOUZG010025245.1:852622-895951 GCA_026289955.1 Argiope argentata | reverse complement strand
ATTAGTTAATATTGTAGTTTATTAGTACATTGATTAATTAATACTGTAGTTTATCAGCGCATTAGTTAATACTGTAATTTATTAGTAATTTAGTTAGTTAATACATGTTGTAGTTTATTAATACCATAGATTATTAGTACATTAATTAGTGTTGTTACTTATGGCACTTGCCATGGGCAAGCACCGTTGATAAATCAGCAGATTTTTAGCCGAACATATGCCTCTCTTGTTTCAAGCGCGAACTAAGGCCAAGAGTACGACTTTAGCTACACACTCATCTCAGTCCCTTACAGGGGGGGGGGCACAGTCACACATCTCAAAGATAGCGCACAGAAAACAACCATACCCGAACCGGTACTCAGGCCTGGGTCTTCTAGAACAGGAGAAAGACGCGCTACCTCTGTGCCAAAAAGCCGGCACATCAATTTGTAAATACTGTAGATTATTAGCATATTAGTTAGTTAATACTCTGGTATATTAAACATTTTCAGTTACATTAGTAGTGATTTGGAATAATGTTTTCAGTACTAATGTAATGGAATAATGTTTTTAACAATAATGTTAATTAGTAGTGATTTGGTATTTATCAGTTTATTATCATGTCAGAACATGATGTTGTTTTCAGGATGAGTTTTGGCGTCGACAAAAATCCGTAGGCGAAAAATAAGAACTTTAATTCGTAGGCGGAAAATAAAAATTTTGATCTATATGCGATAGGTGAAATTTCGATCCAAAAATAAAAATTGTATTACCTGCACAAGAATATAAAAAAAACCACTTTTAATAACGTGTTGCTATTGTATTTACAAAAGCTCTGATTAAACAAATAGGAGTGAATGACTACAACAAATAAAACCTAGAAAAATATCATTTTGAGCACGCGATTATATGAAATGAAACAAGTAGGAAATGTGATATTTTTTAAACAATAAAGGATAGACAAAGTTTTATTTTAATCATTTGTAATATTCATCATTTGTAAGTGACTCATTCAATAAAACAGTTAAAATAAAAATGTTATATATATATATATATATATATATATATATATATATATATAACGAATATATGAAATGAAATATGAGATATTTTTTTAAACAATAAATGCGAGACAAAGTTTGTTTTTGGATCGTTTGCAATACTAAAGTGACTCATTCAATGAAACGATTAAAATGAATAAAAGTATAATTTAACTTGCACGAGCACGTGGTGCTTGGCCGTTCAAGAAATGATGTTCCGACATGATACATTGAAATATGCATAGCAGATTTCTTTTAAAACTTTTTTATAACTTACCCCCATAAAAATTAACTTTTCAATTCTCCAGAGTTATGTCCTATAAAGTGTTAAATAATTCATTAAATGTAATGTTAAAGTATACATAGGAACTCAAATAAACATGCAGATGCTACTATGGTTTATTAGTTACATTCGTTAGTTAATGCTGTAGTTAATGAAATACATTAGTACATTTAAGTACATTAGTTATTGCTACATTAATACATTTTAGTTTCATAAGTAGTATATTTTTTACACAAATACGTAATTACGATGTAATTATCTAAAACATTGTAAAAAGTTGTTTTAAATTACCTAAATTTAAATGATAGCATATTGACCATTAATTATTAGATGATATTTTTATTTTTTATGTGACGTGCCATAATTATCATTTTTGGTTTCCCTTAATCTATCTTTTGTCATATCCCGCATTTCATAAATTATAAAGCAGATTATTTAAATTTAGAGAATTTTGGATGTTTTATTATTTATCAGTTTATTGGGATTTAAACCCGTAGAAATGTATTTTCCAATTTCCAGAGTTATGCCCTATAAAGAGTTAAATAACTCATTAAATGCAAAGTATACATATAAACTCAAGTAAACATGAAAATGCCTCCTATACACTTGCTAAACAATTGGATTAAATAAAATTTTCCCTCGTCTGGCATTAAATTAAATACAAATCCACTCCTCTCTCTTAAAAATAAAAGAATTCGACATTCTTTAAGGAGGTTTTCCATCTGCTTCTCTTGTAATTTATCATTTTTTTAAATAAAAATGTATCATAAACTGAGAATTGATACAAATATTCTAATACTCTGTATTTATTTTGCAGTTATATCTTAAAAGTAAATCCTGACATTGAAATTTTAAGTTTTTGAAACTGTACAATGGCGAGTAAATAATCCGCACTATTAAAATTTTCTTCAGAAAAACAATTTGCAAAAATTTAAGTTTCTAATTTATGCTTATGTATTTTTATATTTAATATGCTGTGACAATTTTTTAATACACCAAAACTCTTCCAGTTTAGGTGAATTTTATCGTCGCAAACATTCTCGAAATTGAAGGAAAAATACATAAGGATTATTTATGTATTTTTATCTATTTTTGTTTTCCCAATGTCAATGTTTTGATAGAATGATGTAACGAATTAAAAATCTGAAGTTTCATTTGACGGAATTTAAAATTATTTCCTGTGTTAAATTTTAGTCCAAATCGATTAGAAGATACAAAGTATATTTTCTAGATTTTTGGGCTATATGATAAAGCGTGATTAATATTAAATTTTTTTACCTATATGCATTCATAGAATTTGAAAAAAGCAAATTAATTGAGTTTCAATGTTTATTTTTTCACGAATTTTCGAATGAAAGTGAAAAGAAAATTTTAAAATCGTCTGCTTTTAGTAGTCTTTCTATTCAATTAAAATGAAGAATTCATATATTCATTTTATGATTTATTGTATTTTATTTATTTAATATACTTAGGGAATAAATGTTTAAAGCTAGAATAGAGGATAGAAAAGTTCTGTATTTGTAAAAACAGCTATGAAAATCACTGGATGTAACGAATACAAAATACAATAGAAGATAACACAAAATTGTTTTGGGCTTATAATTATAAATCGAAACTCTTCTTAAAAAAAATCTATATAAAATCACTACATAATATGTGACTGTGGATTCAATAATTAAATTTTCATTATAATTAATTAAAAAATAAATCAATTCATTAAAATTAAGCTGTTTTCGTTCCTCTATTAAGTATTTGATTTAATTTAATCAATTTCCCCTTGGAATTCAGTAACTTTATAAATTGTACCTCAAAGGATTAACAAATGTGTAATATTTTCAAATATGACATTATAAAATTTCTTATGATTACACTTAAATTTTTTTTGTTTTATTTTGAAATTTGGAAGGAATAAACATTCTTAGAAGAATAGCAAAAATTGCATCTCTGTGCTATTCATGTGCCATTGAAATAAATTTTTAAAAGCATTTATAAGCTTAATTACATATTTATAAGCTTAAGCTTGTCTGTAATCAAAGACATTTACTTTACTTTATGAGATAAAAATTAAAAGGAAATCAATTGTTAGAATGTATTATAAAGAAAAATTTACGATTATGTATTTTTATTATGTATTACGAGTATGTATATTATCATTATTACCGTAATCAAATGTAATAACATCTTGAGTCTACATTAAAGAAATTTTCCAAATTATATCATGATTAGCAGCTGTAGAAATAAACTAAATTCTTTTTGTTTAAAATGAATAGAAATATATGGAAACAAGAAAAATATAATAGAATTTATAAAAAAATCATAAATATATTATAGATTATTATTTTATATTCTTATAAATGACTATCCTTTTTACTGATATAGATTTAAAAATCTAAATATAATTTTTTTAATTCGTTGCAATCTTACAAAGTTTAATATTTTCTGAATATCGTTGTATCTGAAATTAAACAGTAGCTAATAAAGTAACTAAATTTAGACAAAATTAGAAAGCAATCATTTTTACATTGTTAAAGATTTCGTACACATTAAAATATTTGTTAATTTAATTTGTCACTTTTAACTTAGCTTTTTTATGTAGCTAAATAATCTTAACAATTCTTTCGTATTTGAATTTGGAGCTGATGATTGTTTGAAATAAGAATAAGTTTATGAAGAGAAAGTTAATGTGATTAGAAAAAAGGTTACAACTATTAACACAATTTGATAAAAATATTAATATTTCTATCGATTTGTAATTCAAAATTCCAAATGCTTCGGCTTAAAATGAAATTAAGCTGCATTACCTATATAGTATATTATTTAAAATCAGCATATAAAAAGAAAACTACTTTATAATTTGGAAAAATTGAATGTTCCTTTTACAATACGAATTTTACAACAACAACAACACATTTTTTTGTCTTTGTATTATCTGTTTATTATATTTGATTCTTTTAATTCTAATTAGACTGGAAGTCCATTGAAATTAGATTTCCAGTAATTACTACAAGCTACAACGAACATAAATGATCAACATGACAGCAGAAATAATTCAGTTTAATTTCATTATAAAATGATCATTTAAATATACAACGATCCTTTTTTGTTTGCTGTGGTATGTAGTATTTATTGGAAATATAATTATACTGGTCTTTCAGTGCAATTAGAATTAAAAGAATCAAATATAATAAACAGATAATATACGGACTTTTTTAAAAAAAAATTCTTATTGAAAAAAAGGAAAATTCATAGAAACGTTTCAGAATCATGAAATAGTTTTCTTTTTAAATGCTCATTTAATCCTTATAAGAGGATAGAAGTAAAGTAATAGATAAAGATAGGAATTATTTTTGTTTTATGCAGACAATTAAAAGAAGTAAAATCCATGAAAAATCAAACAAAAAAAAGAAACTTTTAATGAAGAATCCCTATTATTCGAAATAAATGACGTAACGCCAAGATATATTATTTAAAATGAAAGCACTTCCCGTTTTTTGAGAAGATCAAAGGAGAATCCATCGGACCTACATATTATATATTTTAGAATATTTAAAGTACCCAGATGAAAAAGTGTCGATATTTCTGAATAGCCTTTGAAGCGTCGAGAGATGTAATACGGATGAATACACACTTTCAGAATTTTTCATAATATAAATTAAAAATGTTCTTGAAATAAATCGTAACTTGGAAAGATGTTTGAAATATTACATTGATTTGACAAAAAAGGTTGTTGACTTAATGGCATCTACTGCTCTTGGGTCATAGCACATTCATTCAGTATTTTATTTAAGTATTCTAGTTTTATAAAAGAAAAGTATAAAAATTATGGTATTTACGCATTAGGCCGTCCAACTTAGTCGCCAAATTGGAATTCGTCGCCAATGAGTTGCAAAACCTCCAATCATGGCAATGAGACAATTGTTTAATCCTTTGATCATTATCGCCAAATTTAAAATGAGTTACTAAACCGTTGGTGATCGTTGACGAAGACGGTCTAATACTGAAGTACATAAATTACTTGTCCGAACTGAGAAGCAAATGAAAAAATACATTTATATATGTTCCATATTACGTTATTATATTATGTTATTAAAATTGCTTTAAAAAAGTCGCATACATTTTGTTATTAAAAGAACAAATGCAATTCATATACAATTTTTTAGAGGAATTAATAACAGGTACTTAAGTATTAGACCGTCTTCGCCAACGATCGCAAAATGATTTAATAACTCATCAGTGACAGATATAAATTTGGGTATAAACATCAATGGATCACACCATTGCCGGATTGCCATAATTGGTGGTTTAGCAACTCATTGGCGATGACTTCAAATTTGGCGATAAAGTTGGATGATCTAATACGTAAGTACCTTAATAACCTTTAACTATTAACTATTTCTGAAATTTGAAGATCCTTCAAATACCATTTTATAACTTGATATTTCACGTCCAAAAAATCATATACGATTTTCATAAAATCTTATAAAAATTCTACATGTTTCAAAAATTTAGATAATATTACAATTTCAAATTTCGTTTCTTTGATCCAAGTTGATATATTTATGTAGCCAATTTTGAAAAAAATATATCAAATTCCGCTAAAATGGTCATTTAATATTACCAAATGTCATCAATACGAATTGTTACGATTTTTTATTAAATTTATAATATTTCATAATTGTTGTTGTTCCCTTATTCCGCTTTACAACGGAAGGAGGGGTGCAGTAGCTTCTGAAAATAGCTCTTGAGCACCCAAAAGCAGAAGAGTGGCTTATAGCTTACACAACAAAGCCATAAACCCTTTTTTAAGTGACGGACTTCCTTCATGTATTTTATTCATACAACCACAGATCATAATTTAGATCTGAAACAGAGAATGATCACCTCTGAATCAGTCCTTACACTGGCATTACTCTCGACATGAATGATTTTGTGACCTCGACAGTTTTAACTTAGCCAGCCACCATCCGCACACGGAGTCTTCGGCTGGTGGGTTCGAAATCGCAGCCCAAGGGATGCAAAAGTCAATGCCTTATCAGACAAGTTATCAAAACACTCCTAATTGCTTCGAAAAAATAAATGAATAGCATATTTATAGAATTTTCTATAAAATAAAATTTAAAATTAGTACAAAATCAATTAGTTTAAAAATCATTTATATTTTAAATTTCCATAATTTGATGAATATATATGTTGAATTCTGTCATAGTCATGGATTTGTATATCTGATAATATATAAATAAGAATTTAATTTTTCCCATCAAATTTTATCTTTATCTTTATTTTATACTTACTTCCAGATTACAAATTTAATTTTTCATAACATCATAGTTCTGAAAGCAAAATTAGAAGTTAAAGTCTTGATTTAGGTAATCTTTGTTAGATAACATTAAAAAATGTTATATATAAAGATTCTTTATAAATGTCTCACTAGTTTATCATTGTTATCGGTATTTTGTGCAAATTAAGGATTAAAAAAATTTTTCGGGAAAAGAGTTTACGAGAAAATAACATGTCTCTGATTTCGGAAAAACACACACCTTGAAATCCAAGAAATAAAATTAATTGCTCTTTAAATATTACAACAAATTATTCATAATTTTAATACATTTATTTTACAAAACTTTTGGAAATTTTAAGTTAGAATATCACTGGTATAAATAAACAAGAGGTTAATAATTGACTTATCCACCATTCATGTCTACTTATCAAACAAATTATGAAACATTGACAATGGCAAGACAAAAGAATGAAATAAATCATTCTCTTCAGGCGGAATGGATATGAATGAAAGGTCACAGTTCTATATTTCTACTCTTGTAACTGCAGGCAGCATTACATATGATAATTCATTATTGCACTTATTAGAATACATATATTAGGTTATCTTTAAGGCGAAAAGGTATCTTAAAAAGACTTTTTGCAATTTTCATCTTAGCAATTTGAAATTTTACAGGCATTAAGAGTAACACTGTAATAGAAGACACACAAAATTTTAAAGCATTATATTAATTTATGAGGTAGGGGGTTAATATAATATAATATTATCAATAGATAAAGTTAATGAAAAATGTTCCAAGCTCTCCAAATTCGTTCGAAAGCACTCAACTTTTTATTATTACTTACTCTTATCCCTTTGAAACAAAAGTTGGAATTAATCTTTAAGTTTGAGTGCAAAATATCAAAATTAACCAATGTAATATTTCAAAACTACTTAAACTTTTTTAAAAAAAAATCAGTAGTTTTGAGTTATTACATTGGTTAATTTTGATGTTTCGTTCTCAAACTTCAAGATTAATTCCCCAACTTTTGTTTCAAAAGGAATGAGAGTAAGTAATAATAATAATTGGAGTGCATTCGAACAAATCTGGAGAGATTGGAACAATTTTCATTAACGTTATTTAACGCTAATATTATATTATATCAACCCCCTACTTCATAAATAAAAGTAATATAATGCTTTAAAATTTTGTGTGTTATCTATTACAGCGTTGCTCTTAATACCTATAATATAACCTATACCTATATAATACCTATGTAACTCATGAAGTTGAAAACGAGTTAAAATCTATTTATTTATTGTATTACTCTTAAAATAAATAAATTACAAAAATCTATTCTATTTTAAAATTACTTTTTTTCGTCACTATACAAAAATTCGATCAGGTTTTAAATTTCCGATATCTTCATTCTATTTGTTATAAAGGAAATAAACGACTTCTTCAGTTTATTTTATTAATATATGTATCAAATTGTATGATCAATTTTCCTTAAAACAATTAGAAAATTTCATTTTCTTTAAAATACATATTCATTCTATTAGATTTAGTTTAATTAGCATGGTCATGTGTTCTTTAAGCTCATAATTTACAACTCAAAGATTGATAACTTCACTTCTTTCAGAAAAGTCAAAAGAGACTAGGTATTTGATACTGTGTATATATTTTTGAATAATTATATTTTTCCTAAGTGTTAAATAAAAAAAATTGAAAACGCATATTTGTACACAAATTATCTGTGTCTAATTAAACATGATTAAACAATTGTCTGATCAAAATCAAAAGAAAAAATTTCCTACAGTCAGCTACTCATAGCATAGTTCGAAAAATATTATTTGGAATTTAGAAATGATATATAATTTTGCCCGAAGTTATTATAATCACTAGGCTAAAAAATAGCAGAGCAAAACTGTCAGTACAAGAGGCAATTTTGAATTTTTATACAACATGCATGGATTCTAAACTTTATATAAAAATTCTATAATGTTACTATTATTCTACTACTATTTTTATATTAAAATTATAGATCTTCCACTGTAGCAAGGAAAATAACTTCTGGCGTTAAATTATTTGTGACATCTTTATATAAACACGAAACAAGGAATTATTAAATCGACGATTTCGTTTTTTCTTCTACAATAATTTATGTGTGGAAAATTATTAATCATTTATCGTTCCATTTTAAATAAGAATTCAACCTTATTTATTTATATTAATTCATATATCTGAATTTCCTGAATATATTTTCTTTTATATTACTTATTGCAACAATATATGTATATGAAAATAGAGACACAAAATTTTGCTATCATCGGTAATTTTTATTTTTGACTAACTAATAATATCGTTTGCACCAAAAATATTTACATTAAAGAATGTTAAAAAATGTTTTAAATCTGAAAATTCTTTTTATTTAACTTAAATTGTTAACACATTTTAAGCAACCATTTGAATACCATAAAATATTGCTAGTGGAAGCATATAAATAAATGATTTAAAATATCGTACGATTTATTCCTTGAATGTGAATGAAATAAATAAATACAAAATACTTTTTTCAATACTTGAAGATATTTTTTCCAATATATCATTTAAATAAAATCTAGATTGTAAATACGAATCTTCACTAAAAATGGTGATCGAGTTTAACCTTTACTTAGAGTGGGTGGTCATTGAAACATCAAAAAATATTCGCTTCGAAACACGAACTAAAGATACCAAAACAGCAAATATCAAGAAATTCTAAGAAATATACCTTTCGTTTTATTCTTTAAATACAGAAAAGAGTTTATAGTAATAATACGCCTTATTACTTATATATTTGTCCTTCGGTCCAAATGCATAAATTTGGACTTTATGTTTTGAATTTTGTACGTTTCGTCATAACTATAAAAAATAAAAAGGGCTGAAGATATATTTTTGAGTCGTTTAAAACACCCAATTCATAGGATAAGCCTAATTAACCCTAAAAATATTAAATTTAATCACTAATATATTTGATCTTGCAAAGAATTGCTTTAAAAATGCCAGTAGGATTTTTTTTATATTAAGGGATTTTTTTAACATTTATTAAATGTAATATTTCAGAATTAGCGAATAAAAAGTTTTATTCAAACAATCTATTTAAAATGAACCATACGAATATATTTATTTTTAATTTATAAAAAATTTACTCTTATATATCTTGTCACAAATTATTTTTGAAAATTTATTCATATCTTTAAATGTGTACTGTTGCCATTTGTTTAGATCCATTTATACCTAATGTTATTCAAAAACCTGAGTTTGTTCGTTTCCGAACTCATGTTGATAACCGTAGACAATAAATCATGTGCAAAAAAAAAAAAAAAAGAAGTTAACAATACTTTTGGCAAATAAGTTATACCGCCTTTTTTTTCTTTTTTTTTCTTTTTTTTTCAATTCCTAATATTTGTTCTCAGTCTCTCCATATATCTTGTTGAAATTTTCAATCGTTAATTCATCCACTCAAGTTCAAATACATTTTGTTTCAACTTATAGTGGATGACATTTGATGTTAATGCAGTTATTTTAAATATCAATTCATTCATTAAATATAATTCAATTTTAATCCTTTAAATAGAGTTTTAGCACTTTTCAATGAAGACTGAATTCAACAGGCAGTAGCTCAATTGGTATAATGCAAGGGTTTCAGTATTTTTCACGTGAAGGTGAATAATGCGAGTTCAATTCTAACGAAAATTAATAATTTTTAATAAGGTCTTTATATGTAATTGTAATTAATAAAATAAAAAGAAATTAAACTAAAAATTTTCTTTGTTGACCTATGTAAGAATTGACTTAATTTTTTAAAAATATTATTTACATAAATTTTTTGCAGTGAGAGATGAAATTCAGTTACCTATAAAGGAGTGATTTAACAAATTGCTAAAAAATTACTTCTCATCTGCCGTCAGACAAGCTATCAATGTTTTGTTTTAAAATTATATTAATTACAAGTTGGCTGGTAGGGATATACTATGCGTTAACAAAAGTCTAAATACAATTTTTTCCAAAATAAATATACCATATTATTTTCTGCATTTTTATCATGTCAGAACATGTTGTTGTTTTCGGTATGAGGTTATTGGCTTCAATAAAAATACGTAGGCGAAAAATAAAAAAAAATTACTATCTGCACCAGCATCTCAAAAAATCAATTTTTACTAACGTGTTTCCAATACATTTAGGAAAGCTCTGATCAAAAAAATAAGTTCATGACTACATCAAATAAAACCTAGAAAAATGTCCTTTTGAGCGTGTAATTATATGAAATGAAATAAATAGGAAATGCGATATTTTTAAAAACAATAAATGCGAGACAAAGTTTTTTGAATCGTTTGCAATACTAAAGTGACTCATTCAACGAAACAATTAAAATGAATAAAAATACGATTTAACTTGCGGGAACACGTGGAGCTGGTCCGTTCGAGAAATGATGTTCAGACATGATACGTTGAAATATGCATATTGGATTACATTTCAATTTATTTTTTACGTAATCTAAGTCAGTTTTCCTATAATAAGTGATTTTTTAAAATTCGAAACAAATAATCGTGTCTTTAAGGTTGAACTATACCAGATTTCTGATATTATTTAAAAAAAGTATATTAGATATATTTACCATGTCGACGTTAATCAATTTAGTTTAATTCTGGGATACAAATTGCATTCTGAGGTCCAAAAAAATTTTATTCAATGACCTACTTTTTGAAGAAAATAAAAATAAGGTAACATTCTAAAATTTCGTTGTACTTTCCATTCTTTCTCTTATGTCTAAACTCTTTCATACTTTTCCCTCTTACAACGATTGCGTTTTTTAGATTTATAATATTTTTTATCTAGAAATTAAGCAAGAATGCATTTCATTGCATTTATATATTTTTAGATAAATTTCGAAATTTTTTCTGGTGATTTTTTTCCTCCTTAAAAGTTGGCGTGAGCAATACCTGCGATTTACACCTGGCGAGCGCCAAGATGTCAATTTGGCGCATCCGCGGATCCAGAGGCAGCGCGCAAACGATTCTTTACGAGGAGTTGGAGCGAAAGAGTGCAGACCACCAGTGCCATGAGGGCTTTCGACGCCTCATATATGGCAGGTGGCATGGATGCTTACGCTCTTCGTGACAATGGATCCACACCCTCAAGCCCTGCTGATTACGAGGATATTGAAGGGGAAGACCAAGGTATTTTTTTTACCAAAACCCCCCACCTGCATGCATGAAATCTTTTGCAAAAAGTTTGCAAATAATTTTAATGGATTTTTCACGTGTTGCAATTATCAAGTTGCAGTGAAATATCGATGCCTTGAATTTGTGTGCAGATTTTGTGCCTTGTCTTGCCGTTCTTTAAAACCCTTGGAATTTGCTGCTGTAGGGGTTTCGCGCTAAAATGCGCACCGAGATTTTTGAACAGAAAAAGAATTATAAGTTAGAAAAACTTTTGGTTTTTAGAAGTTCCTTATTTTTTGTAGTGTATTTCAGCCTTAAATTATGGAATTTAAAAACCCTAATTTTTGTTAATAAATTCGTTTTAAGCTCTTTTTTAATATTATAGTATTTAAAAAATGTAATTCTAGATTATTAAAATACTTTCTTATTTTTTAAAACTATTTTTTATAACACAAGTACAGCTCTAAATTGAGATATATATCATATGAAATAAATTATGTTGGGGGGATAACTATATAAATGTATAAGATTATTTATCTAAGTAAGATTTTTCTATTTGCACACACCTATTTAAAAATATTTCTTATTGACCTTCAGGAATAAAATGAAAAACAATTTTGCATTTAATCAAATGAGATTTTTAAAACCATATTTTAAAGTAAAAATGGGATGAACGCTATGCCCTTTTTTATATTATAGAATAATAATTGAACTCTGTATTTTTTAAAGACTTCTCTCTTTCAATTATATGGATATTTTTTGTAATATACGTGCACCTCTGATTTGAGATGCACATTATGTGAAATATATTTGTGGATGGGAGATTAATTGCAAGAAGGTATTAGATTATTTGTATACGCTACTTTTTTTTCATTTGTAGACCCATATCACGAAAATAATTTTTATGAATTTTCTGGGTTATTTGATAAAGCTATTTTGCATTTAATTAAAGGAGATTCTGAAATCCAAATTAAAAAAAAATCATTAGCATGTTAAAATTTGAAGAAAGCTTAAAATAAATTTTTTTTATTATTTTCGAAAATACTTTGATAGTTTTTTATGGATTAATGGAAAAAACAATTTTGCTTTTAACTAAATAAAGCTCTGTAATTCAAAAATTAAAAAACACTTAGCGTTATTAAGATTCGAAAATGGTTACCGAAAGCCTTTTTTTTTTATTTTCTTTCTATTACACTATTTAATAATTAAAGATAATTGTTTAAAACATAAGACTATTAATATTTTTATTAATAATTTATTTAATATAAAAAATTAAAACAGAACTTAATTTTAAATGGAAATAATTCACGATTTTTAAAAATTTAAAAAAAATGAGAGACCAGAATTCAGGTTTTCCGATTCAGGTTTTTTTTGCACATTATTTATTTTGATTAAAATTATTTGAGTTAAAATGCCAGGAACTATCATGTTATTTTTAATTTTTCTCACTTAGACCATGTTATAAAGCTAAACTATATATTTTCCAATATATTGATGAAGTTTGATAGAGTAAGATTTTTACATCCATTTTTTTATTTTAAGGAGTTTTTCTTCGTTTTGAAACTTTGAAAGAATGGTACCAAAGTGGAAGCAATTAAAAAAAATAGAATAACAAATCTAAAATTTCAATTAAATGTTATCCCACACTTAAAGTAATTCATACAATATAAAAAGAAAACCTATTATAATTTAGCAATTGTCATTAAAAAAATTTATACTTGCCTTTATAAAATTTATTTTCTGATACTAAGAATATGTGAATTTTATTAAATTAATTGAATTTATTTCTTTAAAAGCTTTTTTTGTCATATTAGAATGTGAATGGAATGAAATATAAAATGTTTGCATTCAGATTTAATATCTTTCAGGAAACGACAATTACCATCAGACAACATTTTTTTCGCTTCAAAGAAAAAAAATTGTTACCATCTTAATCAGAAATGACATTTCCAAACTTCGAGTATTACAAAATTTCCCCATTAAATAACTTGATGCTCATTTTATAAAGGAAATAATCTTCCATTTTATATGGAAAATATGTCTATTAGCAAAATATATTATACGGTATGTCTACGATGTCGTCTAACATTCTAAATAATGGCTAATATTATGATGATATAACAATATTGTTAGACATTTTTATGATTAAGTTTAAGAATTTATTACCATATACATGTCTTTCTTAAATCACGGTTATTTATAAATTCAAGAAAGCTATTTATTTTTACTACAATTAACCTTAATATCACACACGTTTACGTGAGATTATAAATAAACACTCATTAATTAATTGAAATAACAATTTACCATATATTATGCAAAAAATAGATTTTAATCATAAAGGACCATAAATTTTGTAATATTTGAATCAACTTCACATTGAAAAATAAATTAAATTTTACTTTTAATCAAGGAAATTCTTTATCATTTAACAATGAAAAGCTCATGGCAATGAGTTTCACTTCTTAGCTTTAAGTATATGACTACAGTTTTAACTGGTGACAACAAAATCAAATAATCATTATCTAGAAAGTATTAATTCACATACTTTTTATATTTTTTACATATTGACATCAATTGCAAATACTTAACAATTATAAATTATAATTTTTAACTTATATTAAATATAATTAGTAGATAATTAACTTAATGCAGGCAAATTAATAAAAGATTTTGTATTTGTAAAGATGAATAAATTACGTCAAAATGTCAAATAAATAGACTTAGGTTTGACCGCTTTTGAATTTAAAACATTTTCGTTCTTAAGCTAAATAAATCTACTTTGAAGCTGGATATATCTACTATAAATCTTACTTAAATTTAACAAAATTATTTTTTAATATCATATAAAATATATTAACTGATTTAAAATTAAGCAGATCAGTTAATCGATGAAAGATTAAAAAAGATTTGATACAATAACCTTATATGTGGGATGCCTTCTTGCACTTTCTTTCAACAAAATCACCAAACTAACGATTTTATATTAGTAAATGTTACCTGGTATAAAATAACATTATGAATTCAGATCTAGTTTGTTTTGTATTATATATATTGTTAAAATACATATATTAATTTTTTTAAACTTTGAATATGAGTAAGATTTAATATCGACTCTACATACAGAAGATGATTCTTAAAAAAAACATATCTTTAATGCAAAGAAATATGTTGAGTTTCTTTCTTTGAAATGCATCGAAAGAGAAACAACAACTGGTTTTTCATTAAAATAATATGTTTTGTTCATAAATATATAAAATGAAAAGCCTTTGAGTTGAGCTGATATATTTTCATACGAAATGGCTTAGATATTTTATCATACAAATCTGTAATTAAATTTATCTACCAAAATATTTCAAATTTAATTAACCTAAACAGATATAAACAAGGTATTTTAAATATTTATTAAAAATAAATCCCTTTTACTATATTAAAATCCTTTGTAAATTGAATTTATTCTAAAATTTATATTTCTTGTATATTTTTTTCGATTGTCTGATAGAATTGTTAGAAAGAAAATATTAATAGACACATTTTTTTAATATTTCAAAATATTCTGATACATGTTTAAAGTTTTACAATATGTTTTAAAGGGAATTAGAAATGATTACCATTTAACCAATAATTTAAATATTTAGCACATTTTTACAGATGTCGATTTATAATTATGAATTTTTATACCACATTTTTTCTTTAAGTTTCAATTTTTTCCCATCAAATAAACTGAAAAAAAGGAAAACTGAAATTTTTACTTTTATACGTCTTTTAAAATATAAGATTGTAAAATAAAAATATGTGATAATAAATTTTTGTTGCATTACTGTAAGCATTACTGTACTTCTATTGAAAATTTCTATTTGATTTATGCTTATTATGCAGATCAGAAAAAGAATTTTGGTTTAAGAATTATTAGATCAATTGAAAAAGTGTTATTCCTAAAAACAATGCTTCACTTTATATTATGGTGTGTGATATGTACAAATAAATTACGTTATCTTCTAAAAAATCGCATAAAAATTAGATAATTTTTCCCATTTTAAATGTTTTTGAGTAAAAAAAATGGGATATTGCCCCTGTTTTTGTTTCTCCTACAGTTTTAGAACATGATTGAAAATTAAATGATTATGGTATATTGAGTGTAGATCATAAAATATTTTGAATTCTAAGCGAAATGAACTATTATTTAGATAATATTTTCTGAAATATTTTAAATTTTTAATAGAATTTTTTGAATTTAATGGGTGAATTCGTCTATTCGTCTAGCTATGCATGTCCATGGGAAAATAGTAACTCATAAAACTTGTCAAATGCAAGTTAAACTTTTTCTTAAAAAATTTGAATCTGTTTGATATTTAACTATTGAGCCAACTATTTCTAAGGATTGGAGATCTGTTGTTCTGTCCATTTAAATAATTTTAAATACAATAGCGAATAATCGCAACGTGTAAGAAAAATAAAACATAATGCAAAGTATCAACACCAAAGCTTTTTGTAGGAAACAATCTCAGACTTAAAAAAAAGTTAATGTTTTTACATTGCATACTTATATAAAATTGTAAAATATCTATAAAAATATGTATGTATTACAAAATATGTATTATAAATTTTTTTAAGTTGTTTCAGTTTTTTTAATAGAAAAGTGAATTACGTTAAAAACCGTCGATCCAAAATTCATAAAATATTACCTGGATTCAAATAACATAATTCTTTTGAACTACCAACCAAAACATTCAATGCTTATTTTTTATGAATTCAAATGAATTTTTAGACTCTAATATGTAGTGTTTAAAAACAAAATTAAAATTTGGTATATTGTTAAAATATCCAGATGCTACCTGATTATCCATTGTGAATAAAATTCCCTCAAGTTTATTGAAATAAATAAATTTCAGAAAGCATATACTGTGTACAAACTTTCTACCTATATTTCTTAGATTAAGTCTAAGACTTAATATAAATTTAGTAAATCCCGATTAATCTGGAAGATGAATCCAATTTGTCCAAAAATTTTGCAATGAAACAATTATTTTTACAGTCAAATAATTCAAAGACAACTGATCTACTTATTATAAAAATTCTTTTTTCATTTATAAGGAGAATTTAAACCTTAAAAATGCAAAGACAATTAATACATTACAAAAAGAAAATAGCAAATGATTTTATTTCAGATAATGGCTTTTAAGAAATTTATGTTATCTTTTATTTCTCAAAATAGGAATCATTACATTTATATTAAATTTTTAATAAATACAACAATTAAAACAATGGAACTGTTCTTGTTTGCAAACTTTAAGTTTCCATTTAATAAGAGTTTGAAAAAAAAAGTATTTTTGAATCCTCTCATTATATATCAAAAGTACTGTTCAAAATATAATTCTTCGGAAGAATGGATTATCTTGGTTGTTATTTAAGAAATAATGGCTCCTTTAATTAGGAAAGATTTATCTAGAAGTAAATGCTCTCTGAGATTTAGTTCATCATCTTGAAGTCTGGAACTCAACTTTTCTAAGTTATTTTAATTGCACCCTGTTGCCAAAGAATTTTGAAACTTCTAATGCTTTAAATCAAAATATGTTTAATGTTATATTTATATTTTTAATATTGCTTTATAATTATGGAATTTTAAGATTGTGTTTTATCATTTTTATTTCTTTTTTCTCAGTTTGATTCAAGTAATTTAGTTGTTTTATTTAATGGGCTTTCTATAGCTCATTTGCCAAGGTTTCAGGATTTATACAAAAATGGCGAATCACGGAAAATGTTTCGTTTGTTTTGAAAAAAAAAGAACAAACACAATTATAAACTGAACCCAAAAACGAAAAAAAAAATTAATGAAAGAGAAATAATAAAAAATAAATATATCTGTATATTTATATTAAAATAGTTTTGACTATTTTTTAAATTGGAAATCAAACAAAACTGATGAATCTATTGGGGAATGAAATAAAAAAATAAGATTTTTTTTATTGGTACATTACTGTGCGAGTCACAAGTAAATTGGTATGTCATTTACGGTTAAATGTTAGTTAATGTTAATTGTTAGTTAATGCAATTTGTGAGTAAGTGACGCATTTTAATTATAAATCTTCAATTTCTCGAACAAGGATCAGGAATTTTAATTGCTACAAACTCAATAAGCTTTAAATTTGTCATTAAAAAGTTCGACTGCATTCATTTTTTTAAATGGCCAATAAATTTTAAATGCAATTAATATTCGTTTTTAGTTTATTATCTAACTCTTTCAAAATTATTTAAATATTTATTATAAATGTCTCCTTTTTTTAAAAAAAATGTTGGCCTGTCTCCTTGATCACATCACTGCATGGCCACCGCCTTGATTTTTCTTGGCTAACAACAACCACTTTTTTTCAGTTTAAAATAACACAAATAGATTAGCAAAGAGTAATGATATTAGTTGTTTGAAGGATGAGTCTGTCCGGGGGGGTACTTATTAAGAATATAACATGAATCTGTACTTTAAAGTTATTGGTGACTATCTAGAAATTATGAGATTTTGTTACTTACGTATTAGACGGCTCAACTTTATCATCAAATTTAAAGTCGCCTCCATTGCGTTGCTAAACCATTATTGAACTTTGGCGAAGACGGTATAAAACCAAGCTTTTACCTGAAATAAAAGTTTGCGAAGTCGGAGCAGTTATTAGAAAGAATGACATTATTAAAACTTTTCTCCTTAAAAATTCTACAATAGAAGGTTTTTGATATATATATATATATATATATATGCACGAGTAATAAAACATAAATATAAAATAAAGACCTGCAAAAATTCGAGCATATATATTTTTTATTTTAGAAGTCAAAATGCGAAAGGTGTTTACGTTTTAAAATAAGATTTAGGTACTAAAATACTGTTGCTCTCATTTATCAGAATTTCTATCACAAATACCATTTTTCAAGAAAATGGAGCCAACAGAAAGAAAATCATGATTCATATTTGAAGAATGGAAGCAATATGCCTTAGGGTAGACATTATTTTCGCTTGGGCCATGGATATTGCAATCATTTTTTGGTCAAATTAAAAGCATAACGTTTTTTTAAAGACGCAATGCTAAAAAATAAATTCATAAATTTTTAATTCTTTACTTACATAAGTTTCTTTTTCCGGTATCATTCAGGATTTCATACAAAATAATCTAAAGCAACCCTAAAGCCATTCTTAGGGGAAAATATGCAAATCGAAAGAAAAAAAATTGAAATTAAATATATATAAATTCATCAATTTATTATGATATTGGCAAGAATACTTGTCAATATTCAATGTAAATTCAATGAAACCCCATTTCAATTTATGATATGCAATTTTCGAAACTATGGGCCTAGAAGGTTGCGTCAGTTTTTCCGTGGGTGTCATACTGAATTTCCATACCATGGAATGCAGAAGTATTGTAAATTGAACATCACAAACAATTAATTATTTACGTAGCTTGAAACATTTTAGGAAATATTTGTGGTCCATTAATTAAAAATTTGAAAAATCCTATAATGTTAAATAATCCTAGACTACAAAGGATCATATTAAAAGATTGAGTTGGATTGTTCAGATTGCAATCTGGTCCTATGTTTTTTTAAAGAATCGTTAAAACAAATATATAGAAGTTATATATAAAGGAAAAAACACGTTACTATAAAAGAATCAACAAATTTTTAAATATTTATTTTATTTATTGAGTAATTTGCACGAAAAATTGATTTATTTATGTCCACAAGATTACATATTTTTAACATAGTTTGAAAGTTTTAAATAATTAAATTCTGCAAAAGTTAACTTTTGTAAGCGGAAATGGGTGCTTTGGCACAACTTCTCGATTTTTAATTAATTTCAAAAATAAGTGAAAATTTGTTGAGCTTTTTTGAGATTCTAAAAAGGAATTTTTTTTATTTTATTTTGAAAATCAAATAATTAATTTTTTAACTGTACTAATATTTCCCTGTAAATTGTTTTATCCATTTCCATTCAATTTTGCATAAAATAATTAAAGTTCACTTCGCAAAAATATATTTAATTGTTGAAATGTAAATAAATTTGTTTTCAATGTTATTACTATTATGTTATATTATTTATTTTCCTTTATTACTATTAAGGTAGGTGATAACTTTAAAAAGGCGATTTTTGGCAAACTTATAAAAACTTTTTTATTTGATATTTTTGATGTTTGAACAAGTTGCTTTATAAAAATATAAGAACTTTTGTTTCCAAGTCCATTTTTGGAAAATTACACTGATTTTGTAATTTTTTACATACATTTCAATGTTATTTTACATGTTTAGATGCTATTTTTTCAAATTCTAGTCTCTGATGGAATCTTCTGAGGAAAAACTTGTTAAATTAAATTGAGTTCTAATGCATATTTTCAGTTTAAGGAATAATTACTAATTTCTGTTTCAGTGTTTAGCTTGTTCGGGTTATTCTTCTGTCGAATCTTAATATTTGAAGAATAGAAAGAAAAATAGTTTATTTTTTATTTCAGGAACTAAATAATATATTTCTTAAGTTATCTGCAATAATTTAAACAAATTCTTTGATAAATCAATTAATTAGAATATTCTTTCCTTATATTTCTATATTTTTACCGATTTTTTTGGAAAATATACCCACTTTATTTTTATATTTTAGTTTCATAGATGTTTCTTTTAATCTTTTATATGCAAATATTCAAAAGTGTAATCAAGTTCGAACTCATTTTTTTAAAAATTCCTCCCGAACCATACCTCAGGTCTGAAGATTAATCTGTTTCCATATTGAGTATGTTTCGATTGAAAAAATGTTGCTCATGAGGTTTTTGAAATTTTGTCTTATTTGCAACTGGGGTTTAATTTCGTAATTAAAAAAATGTTGTACCTGTTTCCACATATTGCTTTTCTTCTCTGTGATATTATTGTGTGTATGAATATATAAACACAAGAATAGTTATGAAATTACATGCTAAGGAGAAATATATTAGGAGTCTAAAAATGCATGAATTGCATGTCTAGAGCATTTTGAAATTTAAAAGTATTTATTAGGCAAGATTTTAGCACCAGATTCCCCCAAAAATTATAATTAAAATTTCTTTGAAACAAACAACTTGTTATCAAAATTTAATAATAAATAAGGTAAAATTTAGGAAAAAAAATTTCAAGACAGAATCCTTCAATTAAAATTTTTCAAATAGATTCTCAGTTGGGTTTTAATTTTAAAGAATTATAACTTATTATTTCTCTTATTAATTATCGAATATTTTTCAGTTAATTGCTAATAATTAACAGTTTTAAATTGATAAGTTAACGTTTTCTAAAATTTTTCAATTTATACGATTTAATATATATTTTTAAGATTCATATATATTATTAATTTTTTTGATTATTATATACCATTATAAGTATCCAGAATCATATTGTTTTAAGTATCCGGAATCATATCATTATATGTATCCGGAATCATCAACATATATCTTGGGCGAAAAGAAACAAGGCAGATTTCCAATTCCGTGTTCCTTGAAGAAGTTCTCAATTTTTACCAAAAATCCCCTTTTATTTTTAAATTTATACGATTTATTATATATTTTTGAGATTCAATTATATATTTAAAGTTTTTAAAAAATATTATATGCCATTATAAGTATCCGGAATCATATTATTTAAAGTATCCGGAATCATATTATTTAAAGTATCCGGAATCATACCACTATAAGTATCCGGATTCATCAACATATAAAGTGGCATAGTTCCATTTCCGTTTTCCTTCAAGAAGTTCTCAATTTTTACCATAAATCCCATTTTATTGTGAGGTAGGCAACAAAGATCAATCTCCCTGAAAGTTATAAATAATGCTGTGTCATTACAACGCATTTTCTCACCAGAAAGATCGATTTGAGACGTGTCGTATTACCAGCTGTTATTCGACAAGACCCCAGATATTACGAATCCGCATAAAGAGTCATACAGAAACTTTCTTTTTCTTTCTCTCTTTTGATCCCACTCGCTACTGACTACCACTTAAATTGAACTTGGGCATAACGCAATGTGTGTTATTCTCTTAACATAATGAACGCTTCTTTTCGTCTTTTTAACAATGAGTTGTTAGAAATTATATTCTCAAATTTTCAAGGTATTTAGTTCAAAGTTGTATATACAATGCTTTAAAGCGACAAGGGACCTTTAAAATGACCTTTTGCAATTCTCACCTCAGCAATTTGAAATTTTACAGGAATTAAGAGTAACAGTATAGGAGATGACACACAAAATTTTAAAGCATTTTACTCATTTATTTATGAGTTAAGGGATGGGTAATATAATATAATATTAACGATAAATAATGTTAATAAAAAATGTTCCAAGCACCACAAATTTGTTCGAAAGCGCTCTAATTCTTTTTATTACTTATTCTAGTCCTTTTGAAAAAAGTTGGGATTAATCTTGAGTACGAAATATCAAAATTAACCAATATAATAACTTTAAACTACTGATTTTTAAAAAAAAGTTAAATAGTTTTGAGATATTACATTGGTTAATTTTGATATTTCGTACTCAAACTTCCAGATTGGGCCCAACTTATGTTTCATAAGGGTTAGAGTAAGTAATAATAAGAATTGGAGCGCTTTCGAACAAATTTGGAGTGCTTCTAGCATTTTCCATTAACATTATTTATCTCTAATATTATGTTACATTAGCCCCTAATTCATAAATAAATTTAAATAATGCTTTAAAATTTTGTGTGTCATCTCCTAAACTGTTACTCTTAATCCCTATAAAATTTTAAATTGTTAAGGTAAAAATTGCAAATTGTCATTTTAAAGGTCCCTGGTCACCTTAAATTAATTACTTTTAATTTAGCCCCCACTTACTTTGAATATTTAAATTTATACTTTTATGTAAAATTTATGAATCAATTCCGATTCTTAGCTATATTTTTATTAAAATATATTGGGTTATTAACATGATGTCATTCATAGTCTGCCAATTTGTCTAAAATTGGGGCCGTAATGTATTGGATTTAAATGATTTCATAAAGTTCTACATTTAAGTTGATACACTAAGAGAACCAATATACTAAACAGATATTTTCTTCCTGAACGGTATGTGTTTACTAAGAAAGAATAAAAAAATTAATCAGGTTAATAATTTAATATTTAATAATTTAAATTCTGATAATTTTTCTTGATAATTTAAATGTTAATGCACTGTTATTTTTGCATGATTTTAAAATTTAGAATATTAGAGATTTAGTAATGCAATTTCTCCAAATTTTAATGAATTAAAGCGTGAAGTGGATTTTACATCAATATTTATAATTATAGTTTTTTTTAATAACTATGCATTTATTTTAATGCATTAGAGTGAAATGTATTAATAAGTCGCTTTAGCTGATCAGTTAATTCATTGGAAAAATTAGTTATATTAAATTTCAACTAAATCACTCATGCGGAAATTGAAGATCTTAGTTTCCTTAATAATGTATTTATGTCAATGATTACTTTTTTTGCTTTTTTCTTTTATATTAAAGTATCCATATTTGGAAAACTTTATTTGTATTCCAAAAATGATTCGAATTTATTTTAATGCATTAGAGTGAAATATATTAATAAGTCGCTTTAGCTGATCAATTAATTCACTGGAAAAATTAGTTATATAAAATTTCAACTAAATCACTCATGCGGAAATTGAAGATCTTAGTTTCCTTAATAATGTATTTATGTCAATGATTACTTTTTTTGCTTTTTTCTTTTATATTAAAGCATCCATATCTGGAAAACTTTATTTATATTCCAAAAATGATTCGAATTTATTTTAATGCATTAGAGTGAAATGTATTAATAAGTGGCTTTAGCTGATCAGTTAATTCATTGGAAAAACTAGTTATATTAAATTTCAACTAAATCACTCGCGCGGAAATTGAAGATTTTAGTTTCCTTAATGATGTATTTATGTCAATGTTTGATATTTTTTACTTCTTTCTTTTATATTAAAATATCCAGATATGAAAACTTTATTTTTTATTCCAAAATTGAGATTCGATATTGATTAATTTAGTTACATGTCTCTGTTCTGGATTTCCTTCTACAATTAGAGCAGTTTAATATTAAAAAAGCGGATACAAATGCGTAATCACGTATTTTCACTTCTACAATTTCAATGATTTTGTTTCATTCGGGATTTTGACTAATAAATGAGAGAAAAATAATATCTTTCAGAAAAATAGTTTAATAATGTCAGAACATGACATTGTTTTAGGAAAGATGTTTGTAAAAATGTTATTATATGCACGAGCATCTCAAAAAATAAGTTTTTAATAACGTGATGCCATTCCATTTACTAAAGCTCCGATTTAAAAAAATAAGTTAATCATGACAGCAAATAAAATCTGTAAAAATGTCATTTTAAGCACGTGATTATATTAAATGAAATAAATGGGAAATGCGATATTTTTTAAAGCAATAAATGCCAGCCAAAGTTGTTTGGTATCTTTTGCAACACTAAAGTGACTCATTCAATGAAACAATTGAAATGGATAAAAATATAATTTAACCTTGCACGAGCACGTGGGGCTTAGCCTTTCAAGAAATGATGTTCTGACATAAAACATTGAAATAGGCATAGAAGATTTCATTGTAATCTTTAAAATTTAATTTATTAAAGGAAAATAACAAAAGAAAAAAAAACTATTTGAATTTTGTACAAATAGATACTAAAAAATATTTGAAACATAATGGCCATAATTTTAAAGATTATAACTGAATGAATTAAAAAAAAACTTTTATTGGGTACAACAAATAATACAAATCTGAAAACAAGTTTTAATTTTTTATGTCTGCTTTTTCTATTAAATGAAGAGTCGTAATTAAAAATTTTTGAGTTCATTTATAATAATGAAGTCAAAATGGATCAAATAGCCCTATTTTATTGCTGTAATTTGAGAAATGCTTTTTTATTAATTAATTCATTAATTAATTAGTTATTTTATTATCTTTTTTCTTCGGCATATTTAGTTAACTATTTAGACATTAATTTTTCCATTTCAATCGTTTCAAAATGCATCAATACAAAGAATTATATAAACAAAGAAAATATAAATATTGTTTTTCAATCATTAAAAAATAATTTAATTAAAAAAAATATTTGAAGTAACGAAAAAAAAATTGTAGATATTTTGATTTTTAAAACGAAATTTAAAGTAAAATTGAAAAATATATACTGTCGGAATCAAGATAGAAATATAATAATTTATTATTTAATATAATAATTATAAAAATAATTTTTTTTAAAAAACTTATTCCGATTATAAAAAATTTATTCTAGGTATTCCAGAATTTTTTCAAATTTAATTATTTTTTCATTCAAATGTTTAAAAAATCTAGCGTATTCAAAATGTTAAAAATTATTACTTTTATTTTGATAAAAAAATAATGCTTACATTATTTTTTTGCAACTTAATTGATCATTCATATCTTGATGTTATATTTTTTAAAAATTAAATTGTTGTGGCAAGAAATTATACTACATCATCTTCCATTATTTTAGATAAATTTTTCTTTCAGTTCTTGTATTTCCAAAAAAATGTTTTAAACTCATAACTATATCAAGAAGCAATTATTCATTAATATTTTTTGGATATTCTCAAAGAAAATTATTTTTATCATCATACAAATTAAATAAAAAAATCCCTAAAATATTTCTAAGATGTTTATCAAGTTCCTGGAAAAGCAAACATAATTAACGTAGCTATTGACGATATAACGAAAAAGAAAATGATTTTTCCTCATAAATGTGGTATAAAATGGATCAAGGAATATTTCATACAAAAGATATTTCGAAAAAACCCGCATGGTTACAGTTTTTTTTCTCGAAAATATAGCAAAAGACAAAGGCTAGACATAACACATAAATTTTTTGTCTTTGAATATGAAGACATAGCCCCAGACATCGTAAACTTCTCGTTCGAATTTAAAGTTTCACAAAGGATCACTTTTCAATGACAATGTATTTTTCCCACGTGCGTTGTCCTTGTTTTGGGTTGATCTGAAAGCGAATATATCACTTTTTATAACACACGTTACAATGTTACTTTTGTTATGCAGCATATAACTGAAAATGAATAGGAAGAGTGAAATTTATAATACGTCAGCTGGGTTTTGGAAAACTTTTGGTTTCAACAAAATATTCTGGTTCCTCCTTGTAAAACTATTAATTCAAATTACTTATTGAGCTTTTCATATTTTAAGACAAAAAAATGCGATTTTAATCGAATCAATATGTTACAAATTAAGTTATGTTTAAATTATAAATTTATTTAAAAAATATATTTTATATTTTTAAAAACAAACATTTTTATTTTAAAAATTATATATTTTATATGGAAACAAAAATCCAGCTCATAATTAGTCTCTAAAGATAGCAATTTTTTTATACTAAAATTTAACGTTTAAATTTTATACTAACATTTAATGTTAAAATTTTATACTAACATTTAATGTTAAAATTTTATACTAAAATTTAATAGTAAAATTTTATACTAAAATTTAATGTTCACATTTTATAATAAAATTTAATGTTCACATTTTATACGAAAATTTAATGTTAAAATCTTATACTAAAATTGAATGTTCAAATTTTATACTAAAATTGAATGTTCAAATTTTATACTAAAATTTAATGTTCAAATTTTATACTAAAATATAAGGCTCAAATTTTATACTAAAATTTAATGTTCACATTTTATACTAAAATTTAATGTTCACATTTTATACTAAAATTTAATGTTAGAATCTTATACTAAAATTTAATGTTCAAATTTTACATCAAACTTTTATGCTAAAATTTTACATTAAAATTTTGATCATAACAATAACAAAAAAAAAAAACGCTATAGAATTCTTATTAAATTAAAAAATATATATTTCCCAAAATTAGAAAAATTACGAAGAAACAAAATCTGTATCATTAAAAGGAAACTATTTAAGGTTCAACTATTAAGGTATTAATTATTAATATTAAGGAAACTATTTAAGGTTTTTAAGTAAAAATCTTTCTTTAAACAATATTTCTGGAAGATATAATCGAAAATCAATTGAAAATTTATTTCATTTTCAATTAACTGATATTTTTGCAAACTTTTGGAATCGAAGAAATTAACAATTATCTTCCTTTTTTTTTAAAAATTACGTGTGTCAACTTTTATTAGGCTTTTTGCTCTTGCGTAAGCAGATCATTTCACTACCACTAAGCCACGCAATATGGTTAGGATTCGTTTTGACCTGCTGTTATCTTTAGCGTAGTTTGTCCATAACACTGAACGTTTCACCAAAATGATATCCTCTGTGAATCAAGTTCACCCTAACCACAAAGTGGTCAATCTTTGACCTTCTTCCTCATCTTTCTGTTCGCCTATCTTCATATTAAACAAGGAATAGGCCATCTTTGAAAGAAAATCTTCTAGAAATTCTGAATATTCTTTATTCTTCTATGAAATTTTATTCCATAACAACAAAAGTCCAAACACTTTCAAATTTTCAAAGAGTTGGTGAAAAATTGACCCTTTTTACCATCATGTCACTTTTATAAAGCTGGAAAGGAGAATATAGAAATGACATATATTTTTAAAGATTTCAGTTTTCCGTTATAAAAACACGACTTTTATAAAATTATCTAATGAAGTTTTAATAAAATGTTTTATTTAATTATGTTTAATTTATCACTCTATTAAATGATCCTATGAATCGTTTTCGAAAATTCTTGCAGTATCGAAGTTTAGATAATTTGATTTTCAATATAGAATTTATTACATTTTTACTCATCAAACGGAATATTTTTAAACTACGTTTGATAACACATTTAACTGATTCATGATGCATGTAAAGTCATAAAATATTGATATAATAATAATTGACTTAATTATTAAAAATTAGGTTTTCGGATGTGAATTTCGTATTTCTTAAACTTCATTATCTAAAAAAATCAAGAAGGTTGAAACATGATTTAAAATATAAATGTATATGTTTTTATACATTCCGCTTTTTTTTCGAAATGGTATTTTGTCACAAGTGCAGTTGAAGAGCAAACTAAAATGGTATTTAATATTTATTTAAATTTTTTAGTTGGATTTATAAGTTTGCTTCTATATTTTTAAAAAAGAAAAAAGGAGAGTAAGGAGAAGAAATTTAAAGGATAATGTAAGAAATTTAAAGGATAATGTACTATGCGAACCAGTCATATTATTTCGTTTTTTTCTCTTCATGTTCATGCAACACACACACACACACACACACACACACACACACACACACACACACAAGAAATGATTTATATTGAATTTCTTCTGAATACGTAATTAGCAATTAATTTATATCAGTACATCAGTGATACAAATATAACTAATATAACTAAATATAACTAATGTAATATATAGCTTCGGCTCTGTTATTTATTGCTTTTGTTGTTTCTGATTTATATGCTGGCTTTCTGGCGCAGAAGTAGCGCGTATTCCTAGTGTTCTGGGAGTTCCGGTTTTTAGTTCCGATTCGAGCATGGTTGTTCTTCTGTGTGCTATCTGTGAGATGTGTGATTGCCCCCCCTCTATAAAAAGAGGTTGTGCAAGCAAATGGGGTTGAATGTGTAGCTAAGTCGTACTCTTGGCCCTAATTGTCGCTACTTTAAAAACAAGAGACGCTCCTTTCGGCTTAAATCTGCTGCTGTATCATAGGGAGGCTTGTCCATGGCAAATGCCATAAGTAACAACAACAAGAACATAACATAGGCAGTAGAGAAAGAAGAGTATTAGCAACTTTTTGGTGATTATCTTGCAGACCCTCAATTTCAAAATAGCACTAATTATCAAATATTTTCGATATAATGTCATATTTAAATAGCAAATAACCTTTAGAATAAAATGGTCTGATAGTAGAACCATGTTATTTAAATAATCTTACTTCTCTTAATTGTGAAAATTAATTGTCTAATAAAAAGCTATGATATAAAGGTACATTCCATAATATCATATCTGATTCAAAACATAATTGTCAGTTCATCTTACTTCTATGTTTTCTATATCATAATTATCCGTTTCCATTTGTTTTGTAAATTATAAAATTATAAAATAGATCTCCAATCAAAAAGCTTTAAACAAAGGGAGATTTCTAATAGAGATTCATTCCATAACTTCTTGGCTTATTTAAAATGTAATTTGCAGTTCATCTTCATTCTATGTTTTCTATATCATAATCATCCGTATCTATTTGTTTTGTAAATTGCTAAATTGTAAAATAGGATTCAAATAATTCAACTTGAAACAAATGGGGGACTATCACGTTATAAATATTTCATGAAGCAATGTTTTTTTTAAAATTTCATGAGCAATAATATTATTGATTATAAAAAATTAGACAAGAAATATTTTAAGAATTCATTGAAATTAAAGAAATCTTTCAATATTAATAAAATTCTCATATTTAAAAAGTTAATTAAAAAAACGGTGTAAAATATTTTATATGAAATAGTATATTTGGAAATTATTGCCAATAAAACATTCGAAATTAGCTTAATTTTTAATTCATTAAAATTAATTTTGAATTTCAAATTTTTATTTTCCAAGGTATATATCTGCAAAGTTGGTTTGTGTAAATCAAATGACCAGCACTTAAACGACGAACATACACACATTCATCTTTATTATTAGAAGAGATTTCAGAAATTCAATCTCCTTCTCAATTCTCTGAAAAATCTAAAAATACTCTATCATAAAACTTCCAATAAAACCACATTCTCAAAAATAACAAAGTTACCACAATAAACTTTTCACGCTTTAGAAACATTAATTTTGATTTTAAGATTCTTAGTTTTAAGAGAAACCTCATTTTTTTAGCCCTTTCCAACTTTAATCTTACCGCAGACTTCTGAGGAGAATTTATTTTTTCTTATTTTGTGGGAAGATATTTTTTTTAAAAAAAATTATTTCTCCTCTACTCAAAAGTCCCCAATTCGCTCTTATAAGCCCAACGTGACTAAACTTTCGAAGGCTAAGAAATTTAGCTGTTAGTTCAATCAAAATTCGCTCATTTCTCTTCGTTTTTGACAAAGAGCCATTCAGTGGCGGATTCTTCTTCTTTTTATTAGAAGGAATTTTGTTAGAAAGTTAAATTCCAAGTACCTCGTTTACCGTGGAGATTTTTTTTTATTTATCAAAAGAAAGTTTCTTTTAATCCACTAAACGAGGTCTATAAGAGTTATTTTAGACCGCGATATAACCAAGAATAAAAGAAAATTTTTGTTTTAAAGAAAAAAATCTGAACCTGATTTCAAATCCCAGAATGTTAATAAAACAAAGCATCGTGTTAACTGTTCGTTTAGAAATTAAATTTTACTAAATATTGCTTTATGAATTTTATTAATTCTTTTTATGGCTTAAAAAATTAATTATTGAAAGAACATTTTTTGGATGACTTATGAAAAATAAAAAGACTATTATTTAGCTATTTCAACACAATTAAGAGTAATATTTAGTGGAACATTTGCCCCTTTGCCAGAGAAAAAAAATAAATCAAGTATAATCGCCCTAAAATCTAGATTTGTTGGTTGATGTTGAAAATATCTTAAAAAATCAAAGAATTCTTTTTTTAAAAAATTCTTCACGTGTACTAAATAATTACAACCCCATATGCTAACTCTCCCTACCTTATTAAGGTTCAGATCTTATTGACCGTGCCCCTGTGAAAGCAAACGGAAATAAGGCCTAACTTGAGGTCTTATGGCCATCACCGACCACGGTACAACCATTCCTTATGGGAGCATGTTCCATCATCTATAGGAAGTAGCCGATTTCCATCATTTATGCCCCCTTCAGGGAAGCGCAAGCCAACCACCATACCGGGAGCTTCTCATTTGAAAATCGAGCCCCCCCTCAATGGGGATACATAAACAGTATATAAATCTTCTGTTAATGAATAAAAATAACTAAAAGTAACTAAAAATCTTCTGTATTATAAAAAGGAACATTTTTTAAAATCAATTCCTGCTTTAGATATTAGGAAAAAGTTAAGAGGCCAGGAAATTTTTTTATTTTAGTTACTTTTTATTAAATAATTACAATTTTTGTTCTCGTGTTCCTCTTTACAACGGAAGGAGGGGTGTAGTAGCTTCCGACGGCATGAACACCTGTGCACCCGTTAAACGATCCCCTTTGACTCAGCACTCCCAATGGTATAACTGCCGACATGGAGAGCTTAATCAACAGGTTCGAACACACAGCACAAGGGATGTGAATGCAACGCCTTACTAACCAGGCTACAAATATTCGATCCTGTTAGGTTCCCAAACCATACTCGATTTAATATTTGAGGAACTAAAGCTAACATTCTAGGAGAATAAATAGTGAAAATGACTGAGTTTCATTCTAAAATTTTTATCTTAATTTTTACTTTACAAAAAGATTTAAAAAAGAGTTTGTTTGACAAAAATACTTAATTTATTTTTCTAGTATATTATTTTGCTTATTCCGTCAGTTCTTTCGGAATGAAAATCTTTTTCCTTAATAGTGGATTAATAATGAAGTGATTACTGCTGGCTCAATTGATCCTTGTCTAAGGAAAATCAGGAAGTTATTTTTAAAATAATCTACGTTTCAAGCAAATAATTACTCGTAAAAGTGTACATAAAAGTATCAAAAATAATTTAGTTAAAGAAAATTAATAGGATTTTCAATATTTCAACACGAGAAGGTTGATTAATACGCGATTAATTCGTAAAAGAAATAATTTAAGCAATAACATTTACGAGAGAAACTTATTTTCTGAAATAATCTGCTTTATTGCACTAACTGAATTTTCTGCATTAAAAAAACTATGTAATTATCAAATAGTTTAATTGTTAAACTTTATTAATCAAAATTGTTCTACTCCCTTCTGACGTTTTCATTACAAAACTTTGCAGTGTGAAAAATATAAATTTCATTTCATTTTAGATGAATTTTTGTTTTTCATCAGTATTAATGTATATATATCTATATCTATATCTATATATATATATATACAAGCTTTCTTCAAAGTGTTTGAAAAATCGGAAATAATATTCTATTTATAGAAATGATTTAAATACAGGGTAAGTCAAAATGAATATAGCGATTACAAATGGCTATAACTATTTAATGAAAAAATATTTATCGATAAGATTTACACAGAATGTAGAAGAATCTTCAAAATTTTATATACAGAAGTCATAGATGTTCTATGTGACTTCCCTTGGTCACACGGACAACATCTAATCGGTATTCCATTTCACGCCATACATTCTGAAGCATTTGTTCATTAACCGACTCAAGCGCATTACAAATGCGTACTTTCAGTTCTTCAATTGTTTTGGGCAAGGGAAACACAAACACTCTGTCTTTCACATAACCCCATAGGTAGAAATCACAGGGTGTCAACATCCTGTTTCCTCAAACATCCGATGCCATCTGCGTATGTTGTTCGCATTTGGAGGTTCTTCATTGTACCGCTGACGAAATTTTCTCTGCACTGTAATAACAGAACGGCAACTGTGAAATTCCAACACAGAGAATGCTTTCTGCACGGGACTAGCCATTTCCACTAATGAGACGCCGCGCTGAACAGGTTTCTTGTCGTTGCGAAGTTCGATTTCGCGCATGTGCAGGCATCCGCTTGGCTGCACGTGCGCTTTACGTTAGTAAATTTTGAAGTTCCGTCTACATTCTGTGTAAATCTTATCAATATATCTTTTTTCATTAAATAGTTATAGCCGTTTGTAATCGCTATATTCATTTTGACTTACCCTTGATTCATTATATAAAAAATTGCAATTTAAGTAGAGCTGCAGTATTTCACTTTTATTTTCTACAAGTCCCAACTATATAAATGTTTTGTGTAAATTAGATGTAAATATTGTAAAAATTTCTGAATTGTTGTGTAAAAATTTGGAAATAGTTTAAGTCTAAAAATAATTGTAACGGAATCTCAGGTCAGCGAGAAAAGGTCGTTCTAAATGTATTCACAATCGAATATCGTCCTATTTGACTAATTTGGTGAGGAAGGTGCGTTGGAGACATAGCGAGGTCACTAACGCTTTTTACTACACCTTAATATGTGCAGTTGAAACTGAGAAATGATGATTCGTTAGTAGAGAATAATGGATAAATTTCTGGACTCGTCCAGAATAGATGAGCCCTTTTTAGGTTTGCCCCACCCACTTTAGAGGGACGCTATTTAAAAGGCGTCGCTTAAAGGCGGAGAGTTAGTTGAATTCAGAAGACAAGCTACATTGATTGGCTGAGCTTAAGAGAGCGTCTCTTCTCTTGTTGCGGAGCGAATCTATAGCTTCACTATTATTTGAAATTGGCAGATTAAGTAGAGTTAATTCACTGTGAATTTGTAGATTGTGTGGCGTATATTTTATGCACATTTTCCTATACAATAATTCTACATTTTTCGCAGTAATCTTGTGTAAGAATTATTACTTATAACAAATGCATAGGTAAGAAACATTTAGCATAAAGTGGAGAGTGGCTAAGTGTATATGGGTTAAATAAGTAGACAAAGCAGAATTTAGAATTCTTGTAAACAGACTCTAGATACATTAATTTAATTTTCAACATAATGTTCTGTTGGAACCGACGTTAAAAATCGAAAGTTCAAGAAATCGATATATAAAAATCAAACGTACACACTTTTCATGACGTCGTTTGATAGAATGATAGGTTCACTAATGTTAAGTAACTGCACACCTAAATAAATCCAAGGCATAAAAATTCATCTTCCACAAAAATGTACAAATGAAACGGCATTTATAGATGAATTTTAGTAGAATTGTGGAATTTAGTAGAATTCTGAAGTACAATTTTTACGATGATGAAAAGATTTGTGTATGTTTAACTGAAAATGTCAACGAAGGAGGGTATTTAGATTTTTTTCCAGAATGTGTTATTGAAGCTGATATTTAAAATCGAAAATTAAAAGAAGCTGAGTGCTTGTTACCAAGTAAGATTCTGCAATGTATCACCAGTTTTTAAACTACCATTGTGTAACTGATCGTTTTGCAAATATTTTGCAATCACATTTCTAAGAAAAAAATACTGCGCTATTCAAAAATTATATTACCTTGCATAAACTAAATGCATATTCTTTCATGGACTTAAAAAAAGGATTACGCTAACTCATGTTGTTTAAAAAAATGATAACTTCTAAATCAGATGTGGCAAAACAATACGATTTTGGGTGCGGATTAGTGCACAGTAATTTTGTATTAAATAGACAGACTATTAGCATATGTTTAAAAGCCAAATTCCATGAAACTGATTATATTTCACGAAGTGTAAGTTAATGTTAGTGTTTTTTTATCATGTCAGAACATGATGTTGCTTCTGTGATGAGGTTTTTGGCGTCAACAAAAATTAATAGGTCAAAAATAAAAATGTTACTATCTGCACCAGCATCTTAAAAAAACAGCTTTTAAAAACGTGTTGCCATTGTATTTACAAAAATTCTGAATAAAAAAAGATAAGTTATTGACTACAGCAAATAAAATCGAGAAAAATGTCATTTTGAGCACGTGATTATATGAAATGAAATAAATAGGAAATGAGATCTTTTTTTAAACAATCAATGCGAGGCAACGTTTTTTTTTTATCGTTTGCAATACTAAAGCGACTCATTCATTGAAACATTTGAAATGACTAAAAATATGACTTAACTTGCACGAGCACGTGGTGCTTGGCCGTTCAAGAAACGATGTTCTGACATTATACATTGAAATATGCATAGCAGATTTCATTTTAATCTTTTTTTTGAACTGTGATAGTTTTATGAAAGTATATGGGATTTTATGATAAATCCCAATTGTGATTTTTTTACTCAAATTATTTATAATTTTTCTTGCACTCACGCCACAATATTATTAAAATAGTTGCTCTGTTCGAAAAAAAAAACCCTGCTTTACGCGGTATGATCTACCAAAGGAATATCGAAATAATAAGACAAACCTAGTTATATTTATAATCAGTTCCTCTTTTGACTGTAAATATAGTTGCCTTAACAATATCTGCTGTCAAAAGCAAGATTATCGCTGAAATAGAGACAACAAAAGCAGCTATATGTGCAATACACTGTGTGCAGTGTTTGGTATTTGTAGTGGAACAATATATTCCGTAAATGGGGGACTGTTATATTCCAGCCTTGCCACCTCCTGGTGGCTTAAAAGATAACTCCCTTCAGAGCTAATCAGAATTTCCTCGAGTAAACAGCTAAATTGATCTTGTCCCATTCATATGCTTTGTAACTGTAAATGTTTAATTGCTTGTCATTGTTTATTTGTAATGTAAAACTGTCTATGTTCATTAAATGTTTTAATGTTTCCCCGAGATATTTTCTGTGCTCAGACAGTAACCATTAAAAAATTGGCGCCACCAGGAGGTGGCAAGGCTGGAATATAACAGTCCCCCATTTACGGAATATATTGTTCCACAACATATTTTTATTTTCTTAATGGCAATGGGAAAACGGTTCTTTTCATATAATATCTGTTTAAACTAGATAATTTGCTGCAATTAAAATACTTAAGAATACATAATACTTGAAGTTATTGCTAGTATATAATGCTTAAATAATTTTGGTTCTATTTGATAATCTGAGATTTACAATAGTTAAAGATAAAAACGGCCGGGAAAGATTGTGTGTTTTTATATTCGATCAAAAACTGAATAAGCATGCTTAGATAGGACAAGAATAATACCGACGAAATATGTTCAATACTTTTTTTTTCTTTTAAACTAAGACAAATTGCGAATTTTATTAATTTACTTGAGATACATTTACAGAATTACAACAAGTATCCAATTTTAGCTTTGGAAGAACATCACCTTCCCTCTAAAGGAATGCAACGATCTGATGTTTGTTTGTTGTTTCAAATAAATTGGGTTAAATGTAGAAAATTGTCCCACTAATCTCTTACATTCTGCACGACAATTGAAACCAATACCTCGTTAGCAGTCTTGTATCCTCATACCATATTAACAGTTCCTATGAGAATGAGGGTCGCTATTCGAACAATATTTACTAGTACACAACAGACGATTCCCTACTCTGGATAAAGCGAAGCAACATTTCGCTAAATGCGTATGGGTACAGAATAATTATCAAGAGGATATACAAATGCAAATTTATGTAAAGAGTGTTGTATTTGTTGACTCTTGTTCAAAACATGGCTCATTATTGAATTTAGTTAAATTGATAATACATACAATTTTATTCCGGTAACTAATTGATATATTCTGCATTACTTGGGGTGCACATGATAAATCTTTTCACAGATAAAACAAAAATTTAATTTGTGTTCGTAAAACCACCATAAACATGTTTGTAATGCTACCTTATTTGTGAACAGATTGTTTTTATAAAAAATATATTTCTGCATAAATTACAATAAAATAGAGTAATTTCATCTTTTGAAATTAGATTTTTCTTTATATTGAGAATATCAGATGCATTAGATAAATTTTCGATATCATAATTTTTCTAAACATTATAGATAATAATTTTTTTTTGCAATTTCTCATTAATTTTTTTTATTTTAATTTATTGATAACTTTTTTTAAAGAATGAAGCAAAATGAAACTTCTAACTTCAAGTGTGAAATTTGGAAGGAAATAAATAAAATTATTTAAAATTTAATAGCAATTCTTATTTCATTCAAGATGAAATATTATTTTCTGTACTTACTAGGAATAATTTTATATATCCAGTTCGCATGCAATGCCAGATTTCCCAAGCAATTCAGAGTATTAAATTTTGGTTTTAAATCTGCAATTGAATGAAAGTCTGCAGTAATTTAAAATTCAAAAGAAAGATTTCAATACCTCATTAGCTTTTAACCATTATAGAATTAAAATAATAATAAATATTCTAAATAGAATGTATAATCTAATTTGGATTTTGAATAAATATGTGTTGTTGTTCCCAAGCAGCAAAAGATCGTCGGCCAACCATTGGCCACACATCGCAACGCAGAACGCGCGACGTCGGGCCGAGATCGGAAGCCGATGTCGCGCCAACATTGGTCTTGTCCCACGGCGGAACGCCGGGCGATGATCGCGCCGACTTCTTTTCGATGAAATTTCCGATCGTTTCCCGATGTGCTTTCTCATGGCCGACGTCATTCCAATCATTTCCCGATATGTTTTATCAATGGGCGACCCAATGCCAACCATTTCCCAATGTATTTTAGCAATGGGCGATATGTTACCAACCATTTCCCAATGTATATTTTACATATGGACGACCCAATGCCAATCATTTCCCAATGTATTTTAGCAATGGACGACCCAATGCCAATCATTATCCAATGTATATTTTAGCAATGGACGACCCAATGCCAATCATTTTCCAATGTATTTTAGCAATGGGCAATATGTTACCAACCATTTCCCAATGCTTTTTAGCAATGGGAGGCCAAATATCAATCATTGGGCGATTTATTACTGAACACTTGCCGCATCAAATTGAAATATTAGTTTATTGGTTTTCTTAAACCCTATAATTTAGTGTCATAATAGTTAAAATTATTGTACTTTCAAATTTTTTTCAAACGAATAAAAATAATAAATATTTTAAGTAGTTTACTTTTCTTTTTTACTTATGAATATTTTTGTTTGCTATTTATTTTGATAAATTTAAAATTCCATAAAACACTTGCTTTCCATAGAATGATATGTTTCATTATTTTAATTTTAACTCTTTGACTTTCTTAATTATTATTATAGCATATTATTTTATCACAATCTTACTCTATAAATTTTCAAATTACATTTTTTTTACTGCTCTAAGGAATCTAAATAAATGTTAAAATTATCTGAAATAATTTTAAATTTGATCACTTGCACATCTTATTTCTAATAATATAATCTTATATCTCTATACAAGGTTAGTTTCTTTCATTTATATTTCCTATTTATTTTCATCATTAAATGCATGGGAAAAACTGCTAACATAATCATAGTTTCAATTGCATAATTAATCAGTATAATTATATATATATACTATTAAATTGTTAATATTGCCTATACAATTTGTTAATTTTAAAAGTTATTTCATGAAAATTCAAAGCATATTATTCTTATATAATTCTATTTTCTATACAAGACTATATAATTCTTATTAAAAATATTATATAGTTCTATATAATGTATATAGAACTATATGTACATTCTTATAGTTTGTTATAAGCTTTTATATTGTTTAATGTAAGCAATAAAAAAAGAATTACTAAAATGAAATGAATAAAACACAAATTTCTATTTTAACATAATTTGAACATCCCCTTTTTTTTTACTGCATTGGTTAAAAATTGTTTAAAACACTAAATTATAGCATTCCTATAATGTGTTTCTTCAATAGGCAATATTTTTACAAGCACAATTTAACAAGTTACTTTAAATATCTTTTCTAGATATCTGTATAGTAAGGTTTCTTTTAGTTGCAAAAGAACCAAATTTGATCTATGACAAATTCTGAATATTATACAAAAATTCCATACACAAAATGCAACACTTCTTTCATTTATATGAAACTCCTATTAACTTACAAACTTTATGTTGAAGAAACTTTATACCTCATTATAAATGTTAGTGCTAGGGAGTGTGTAATAAATAACATTCTACAAGACAATTACCAAAAAATAATGAATAAAGCACAAATTTCTATTTAAACATAATTTGAACATTTCCCTATTTTTTCTAATGCAATGGTTAGAAATTGTTTAAAATTCTAAATTATGCCATTCCTATTATATGTTTCTTCATTTTATTTGCATGAAATTTTTTATGTTTACTATTAACTTACATACTTGTTGAAGACACTTTATACTTCATTATAAATGTCAGTGTTAGCTAGTGTCTAATAGACAACATTTTACAAATAAAAAAAATTATTTGAAATTTGTAATATTTATTTATTTATTATAAGTTTAAATTTAGCTTTGTAGCATAAGAACCAAATTTGGTGTATGATTAACTCTAACATTTCACGAAAATTCTAAATAAATGCCTAATTTCAAACAAACACTTTCAATTATACAAAATTACTTCTGAAAAAAGTTTAAAAATATATATATTATTTTCCCCTTTTATTTTTTGGAGAAAGGAAAAAAAATTATTTAAAAAGACCTTTATTAAATAAAATTTCACAAATACAAAGTAAAATTATATAGGATGATAGGTAAAATGAGTATTAGGCTGAATTTTCTGTAATGAACTTGTACACCCAAGCAGCATCCTGAAACTGACTCGATAACTTTCATGAATAAATAAATAATATTTTCTCATCATTTATAAACAAAATTTAATTAAAAAAATATTTATAATACTTGAAGCATTTGAAATTTCTACAAATTTATATAAATACCACACAATTTATGTAAATATTATATATATGTATAACTGAATCATCTGCTATATATAAGAAACCTTTCTTTAGATTCACTTTTCCTTTTTGGTCACCTTTCATGAGCCTAGAAAATAATTATAATAATTATTGAGTTTTCCCTTTTATTAAAAAAAGTACATATAAAATATTTGATAGTTGGAGAAAAGTATTTAACAAGTAAAAGTCTTATAGAACTTCATAAATATGATAATGTTTAGGATAATAGAGAAAAATAAAAAAAATATCTGAAACTAATGGGAGTAAAATTTGTGACTATTTTATGAAATAATTAGAAACTATTTATATAAGAGTATTAAAAAATGCCTGCATTATCTCAAGTTTTAAAGAAATTTCTGTTTTGAAGTTTACAGTAAATATATTTAAATATATTCTGCTAAGCCTTTTAAACCTCATGTCAAAATAAAAATAATTATACAAATGTTATTGCAATACCAAAATCTAAAACCGATATTTAATACTTTTTAAAACTTCTTTCATTTGAACATTTAAAATTGTGAACAAAAAGAAAGAATTTAAACGAAAGGAAAAATTAATTCAGTTAACTAGAATTTTCATTGCTTGAGTTGCTACTCTGAAAAAAAAGAGGCTGCTATTATAAAATTTATTCTATATATATAAAGGAAAATGAAAGTTATGCAAAATAAAATTGATTCTTTTCTTATAAATGAAAAAAGCTTTCATATAAAAAAAATGAAAATTGAAATAATCCTACTTGTTGTAATGTAGTAGACTTGGATAACATTTGAAAATTCATTATATGTTTCATGCAAAGGCATATTATATTTTGGCCTTTTGTTTTACACATAAGTTTGAAAACTCCTTGGCTGCTTCCACTGGGCTGGCAAAATGGAACTGACCTGACAGGAATATCATGGTCAGGAATATTTTCAATCCTAAGCAAGTTCTAAAGCATAAATTGAATTGAAATCTTACATAGAATTGTTTCTAATTTCCCTCTACAGTTACAATTAGTAGAAACAATACTCTAACTCACACATTATAATTATCAATATATCATTTTGCCTCTTGTCGACTTCAGGAATAGAATCTCCCACACTAGTTTTCAAAGAAACAAGGACAAATTTTCCTGTTGCTCGTATTTTCTGATTGATTATAGAATCTATTTTACCTCAAATTTCATTTTCAGTTTTGAAGTGCACAAAATTTCCATTCATTGAATAGGAGATATATTTCACATTTTGTCATTTTTAGAAATTGTATGAAATATGAATTTTCATACATTGCCAACCAGTTATAGGCATTATATTCAATGTGAAGTCATTCTGTTCATAATTTTTTAGCAATGCAGATAAAATATTATGTATATGCTTTTCTTCAGTTTAACTTTCTCTTTATGAGCAGATCTGATGAATCTACAAAGCATATTTCTTAATTAAAATAATGATTGAGCTTTCACTTATTTTAAAAGTACAATAAATATTTGTTGATAAATGGAGATGTATAATTAACGTGCAAACGTTTTACAGCACTTCATAGGCATAATAGCTTTGCTATGATAATGGTTTGTGTAGACAAACTTTTAATAGTGTTTACAATAACAAAGAAAAATAAAAACAACTCAAACTAATGGGAGTAAAATTTATTATTTTACGAAATATGACACAATTATAAACTATTTATATTAGAGTATTCAAAAATGCCTACTCAATCCCAAGTTTTAAAGACTTTTTTCCTAACCTTACAATACGATCGTATTTTAACCGCCTACTTGGCACACTTTTCCCAAAAGTCGCCAACAACGAGCTTGTGTAATCTTTCGGGACTCCTCTTTTCAATGTGAAAGCTAAAAAGGGTTGCCATATTAGAGAAAACGGGGTTGCTATCTTTGGCACGTTATCACCTACTAAGCTAAGCTTTTTTTAGCCTGACGTCAAAATAAAAATATAATTACACAAATTTATTGCCATACCAATAAATAAGAACGTTATTTAATACTTTTTAAAAATCTCTTTTATTTGAAAATGTTAACCGAAAGAAATTGTAAAAGAGGAAAAATAGCTGGAATAATTTAAGAACACTCAAAATAAAAATATAACAAAAAATAAAATCACTTGAAAAAAAAAATACACGCAAGAAAAGAAATGACGATAACTCAATTAATAAAGTTTTAGCTCTTAAATGAAACAGAGTGATTAACAATGGATCGTAACAAGGGATTAGGCCTAATGGTCGTTTTCACCTAACGCTAATAATATCACTTGCAACTCTTTGTATCAGGTAATCAATAAGTTCGAACAACCTTAACAAAAAAAAATCCTTTTTATTCACCATTTAGAATAAACACTATACTATTTAAAAAATATACAGTAATAAATATATTTACACTTACCAAGTTTCTTGAAATGATAGCACGCGTTGCTGATTGAATTCCAAAGTACACAAACACCAGGTGAATCATGGGAAATTCCTAAAATATATTCATGAAGTGCCGTCTAATAAAAGCGATTTTCCTGATATCGGCGCGAGTAGGGGCCAATTACATTGAAACGACCATTTTCACTACGTCGGCGTACGAGGTCGCGCCAAGCTAAATGCGAGCTTAAGATATTATCGCAAAATAACTGGTCAGAATCCGACATCGCGCCAATGCAACGCCAACATCAGTGAAATCCTCGCGAGCTTTAGCCAATGGATGCGACCAATCGCCAATGTGTTTCCAACAATTCTTGCTGCCTGGGTTGTTACTTATATCACTTGCCATGTACAAGCCCAGGATAATTATATCAGTAAATTTTAAACCGAAAGGAGCGTCTCTTGTTTCAAGTAGCGTCAACTGGGGTCAAGTGTATGATTTAGCCAAACAATCATTACAATTGCTTGCAAAGCCCCTTTTTACAGGGGAGAGGGGGCACATTCACACATCTCACAGATAGCACACAGAAGAACAATCATACTTAAACCGGGACTAGAACCCGAGACTCCCAGAATACGAGGAAGACACACTACCTCAGTGGCAGAGAGCCGGCTAAAATAAATACGTAGGTCCAAGGTTAATAAGAATGCACAATTTACTTAATCATCTTTGAAAAGAGCTTGATTAAGCAAAATGAGTTTAGTTTAAATCAAAATTCTACAAATGAGCTATGTGTTGTTGAACTAGTATTTAGTTATCATATATATTTTTATTTACATTTATTACAAGATAAAATATTATATGAACATCTAAAATCTGGCAACATGTTAACAAATTTGTGAAAAGGATTTTTTTATTAGATGTCTTTTTTTGTTGAGACTATTATAAGACACATTTCAGAAATAATTAAAAAATAGGTTTTATTCTATGTTTAAAAAGTACAAATATTTTTTCTCATTTGATAGCGGAAAAAAGTTTTTATCTCCATATAAATTCATGGCAGACATCCAATTTCTATTGAGAAGAGCCTACTTCATAAAAAAAGTTTTAAACCTTGTAAAGAAAAAACCTTTACATATTTTTCACAAGTATGTCGTCAAAAGGATCCACAGAGCAAGATATTTCCTCTCAAAAAATATGCACAACATTTAGAAATATTCTAATGCTAAAAAATAAAGATAACTTATTTTATTTCATTATTTATTTTTTTGTGGATATATAGTTCAGAGTTGTGAGATATGTCGCGATTGATAAGATATGTTTCAATGGCTTGAGATGCATATTTGTTTATTTATTTAGGTATTGCTTTTTTTCTGCACAAATTATACAAAAAGGCTTTTCCTTATTTAAAAAAAACATTTTTGAAATGGCAAATCAAAACTACTATAAGATCAAAGGATGGAATTTAGTGTATTTTTTTAAATTTTTAAATTATAAATTTCTATCACATTTGGGAAATTTATCTAATTTCCGTGTTCTTGTAGACACTCTAACACAAAATGTAAAGTAACAAAAACATAAAACAATGAATATAATTTAGTCTTAAAGATATCGATTGTCATTGAACTTTCAATCAAATCCGACAATAGAATTACAAGTCTGCATATTTCTTAGAATGAAAAAAATATTACAACTCAAATTTGTAACATGGTAATGCAAATTTGTAACAAGATTTCAAATTTTTTTAACATAACTCAAAATTGTAACATGGTAACTCAAATTTGTAAAAAGATATCAAATTTTAAACATAA
>JAOUZG010025245.1:838160-852612 GCA_026289955.1 Argiope argentata | reverse complement strand
TTGTAACAATATATCAAATTTTTAACATAACTCAAATTTGTAACAATATATCAAATTTTTAACGTAACTCACATTTGTAACAACATATCAAATTTTTAACATAACTCACATTTGTAACAATATATCAAATTTTTAACTTGATAACTCAAGTTTCTAATATGGTAACTCAAATTGGTAACAAATCAAATTTTTAGTACGATAACTCAAATTTGTAGCATGATAATTTAACTTTGTATTTTTTAAGTAAGTTTAATTCTTATTTGTTAACTTTCCTCCAAAGTTGTAGATAACCGTCATATTTGGATTCCAATAGAAAGGCTTCTAACAGTTATATTTTGTTTTTTAATGAAAAGAATAAATACAACACCCTCTTATTCTATTAGAAGATAAAGAAAGAATGAACATACCTATCTCTAAATCCTTGAAAAGCTTCTAAATTGAAAAAAAAAATCTGTTTAAAAATATTTATCGTTGAAGATAAATTAATGAGATATTTATGCAAAGCATACTCATATATATTATCGTTGGGGGCTTTTAACTTCATTTTTCATTTCAGGTTTTCAAAAAATAGCAATAAATCAGTAATTACAAAACTGACTTCCTATATTTCTCTGTATGTAGGTGTGTCTGCTTGTATGTTTTCTGTATGTATTTTGGAGCTCTAGAAGTCGAATTTTTTTTTTTTAATTTCAATTGCTAAAACATTAAAATGGTTTTAAAACGCTCCGACATTGTGTATTTGAATATTGTTGAAAGAAATGAATTTTATTCGTTGTTATTATTTTTAAAGAAATAGTACTTTCATCTGCTTTTTTAAAAAATAAATACATGTAAATTTATATTTCAGAATTTGAACGAGCAGATAAAAATATTACATATTAAAATTTATTTATGATGAGAAGGAAACAGTTAAATGCTTCCTGCTATGGAAGATTAAAAAATAACTAGCAATCAAGATTTTAAATTTATTTATTACTTGTTTAAAAAAAATATTGTCCTTAGTTATCTTATTTCTTATTAAAAATGAATATATATTTTGTGTGATTTTGGTTCAATTACAGAGAAGATAAATGAAATTTTAACAGATTGCTACAATGTCAGGATGGAAAAAATATTACTACTAAAATATTCATTTCGTCATTAAATTTTATATTGCTCAGTATTCATTTTCCCAATAAACGTAACTGTAAATTGATTAATATTTCTTTTGTCATTAAAATTTACTACAAGCAGACTTATGTTCATTTTGCCATTGAATTTTACTGCCTACTGATAAAAATTTATTTTCTCGCTAAGTGTTACTGTAAATATACTGGAATGCATTTCGTCCTGAAATTTTAGATTAATAATTATTTTGCCGCAAAATTATACTGTCTGCAGAATAATATTAACCTTCTTATTAGGTGTTACTGTATATAGACTAATATTAATTCTATCATTCCCTTTTACCTTAAGCTAAGTAATATTCATTTTCACATTAAATTTTACTATCCACCGATTAATATTCATTTTCACATTAAGTGTTACTGTATATAGACTAATAAGCAGATTCAGTTTGATAATAAATTTTACTGTCCACCGATATATATTCATTTTCTTATGAAGCGTTACTATAAATAGACTAATATTCATTCTGTCATTCCATTTTACTGTAAGCAGACTAATATTCCGTTCGTCATTAAATTTAATTGTCCATTGACTAATTTTCATTTTCTCCTTAAGTGTTACTATGAATAGACTAATATTCATTCTGTCATTCCATTTTACTGTAAGCAGACTAATATTCCTTTCGTCATTAAATTTAACTGTCCACCGATAAATTTTCATTTACTCATGAAGCGTTACTATGAATAGACTAATATTCATTCTGTCATTCCATTTTACTGTAAGCAAATTAATATTATTTTCGTCATTAAATTTAATTACCCACCGATTAATTTTCATTTTCTCATGAAGTGTTACTATGAATAGACTAATATTCATTCTGTCATTCCATTTTACTGTAAGCAAACTAATATTCTTTTCGTCATTAAATTTAACTGTCCACCGATTAATTTTCATTTACTCATTAAGTGTTACTATGAATAGACTAATATTCATTCTGTCATTCCATTTTACTGTAAGCGGACTAATATTCATTTCGTCATTAAATTTAATTGCCCACCGATTAATTTTCATTTTCACCTCAAGTTTTATTGTACATAGAAGAAAAAGCAGATTCAATTTGACATAAAATTTTACTTTTCACCGATTAAAATTTAGTGTTCACCGATATTCATTTTCTCATTAAGTGTTACTATGAATAGACTAATAGTCGTTGTGTCATTCCATTTTACTGCTAGCAGACTAACATTTCTTTCGTCATTAAATTTAACTGTCGACAGACTCCGATGAGAAAATATTTCCTTTTAGATATTTGTTTGTGTAAAGCAAAAAAAAAAAAAAACACACATTCAAACTATCATTTCAACTTTGCAACATAAGAAAAAAATATTTTTTCCCATATTCTAAATGTAGGAACATAATCTTTTAGAAAGCATGAAAAAGAAATTTAAAGTCAACATGAAAAAAAGTTTAAAACGACATTCTCTTCTACACAAAGTGGAGGGAGACATACTTCCTTATAAGAGAGAGCGTAAATGATATCTGAACGTAAGGTAAAAAACTTTTCCATGTTCTCAGCAGACACGTCATCAAACAGCATCCGCAAAGCAAGAGCATTGCTTGAAAGGAACGGTGAAGGTTTTACCCAGAAAATATGTCCAGCATCTAACGGATACTCCGGTGCCCGTAAAAAGTATCGGTGCCTCGCATTTTTCTCTTATTTTTGTGGTACTCCTCAGAAGGATAAATGTGGTTCCCCAGATAAGTGGCAGATTTCTGCCTGATAAGATATGTTGCCTCTGAATGAGAGGCATATCTCAGAAAAGTTAGGTTTCTTTTACCATTTACTGGAGACTGGAAATTCAAAGACTGTCTTTAGCGTAATATACCAATTGTAGGAGTTATTTTCAGCAAGTCTTCCTTGGCAAAAAACCAATGTTCTGCGAACATTGGCAGTATGTAATTTCAATTAAATGTCTTAGATATAGCTTACTTCACTTTTTCCCATACTAAGCTGTTTTCCGTCATCAAGTTACCACAGATAATAAAGTCATATTTTTTAATAGTCTAACCTATATTGTGCTGATTGTGCACATGAATCCTTTTTTAACTCTTATTGTAATGTAATTTCATGAAGGAATAAAATTGATTTCAATTTCAAGTAGCAATGTTATATATAATTAAAAATTAGGTGAATAACTTTTTAAATAATACTAAATGTTAACATCATATTTGCTCGATTAATATAAAGGTGTATCGAAAAAAAAAATTAAAAATAGTTTGAAACTGCCTAACATTTATATTTATGCATTAATATTCTTGAAATTTATCACAGGGAGGGTCGAAACTAAGCTAATTGCATAGTTTATTACATTCTAATTAATGTACAAAAAGTTACTTTAAAGCCTTCATTTCTTTCAATCATATTTTTGCAAAATGTGTTAGATGGAAGTGTAATAGTGTGTTTATTGTTGCAATTACACACACACACACCTGCACGCACACACACACACACAAATCTGATAAAAATCGAAGAAAATTTCGTTTGCTTTCAAATTTTTATTAGATTTTAATTAAAATAAAAATAGTAGCAGTTATAAAATGTTTGAAAAGGAATCATTTGCTAAATGCCTGTTTACATATTTAGATTATATTTGCCGCACTATAATGCTGCTATAAATTTTTGGAGAATATTGTTCCATACAAATGTATATTGACTGTAACTCTTTGAGAAAGTTAATATCATATTTATTGCGTACCTTTAACAGGATAAACTTAAAAACTGCTAGAAGTGGTCTCCTCAAAAGTTTATCGCTCATTTTCTACTAAACATTTTATCCCAGAAAACGCCTTCCACGCCAATGGCGTGCAATAATTACAAAACATTAACTTTTGGCATGCATTTAGTATTTCTACTGAATCGATTATAACATCCTTGGCGAGTTTTTTGGCGATTATTCTCTGTTCTTTAATATCATCCGATAATGAACCTTTTTATTTTAAACACATTTTTCGCAACAATCAAAAATTTTACACAAAACTACACTGGTAGTCACAACCCCCCCTTGCCAAATTTGACAAATTTAAATGATTGCATTTTTGATTTATCGCGTTTAAATGTTCCTGAGGTGAAAGACGAACGGACAATCACACTCTTGTTGCAGATTTGGCTCGGCATTTGATTGGCGTCTACGCTATAGGTATTAAATCTGAGTGCGGAATTTCGTATGTCAAGCAATATTCGCTTTGTAGTTACCACATTAATTTATAAACGAGCATCTGGAGAGACATACTTTTTATAAATGGATTTTGCTCAAATTTTGATTGAAGCATTCAAATTTGATATAAAATCCGCAAATTGATTTTGGGTTGTTCGTGAGGTGAAAGACGAACGGACAACAACTGTTGACTGTTGTTACAAAAACAGACAGATAGACCGACAGGCGGACATTTTTGGAAAACGTGTTTATCGAACTGAGGGAGATCCAAAATAAAGAGATTCATTGAAATTTCGTGTTCAAATTTTTTGACCATTTCTATACTTTCTCGACAATATGTATACGAGAAAGTAAAAAAAGACAGAATGAATTTTGGAAATTTCAAAAAAAACCCCTTTATAATTAATCAATATTACAAGTTAAAGCATTTTATTACAATGAAAGAATTTTCCAAATTTCAGACACATTAGCTAAAAGTGTAATGTTAAAACAGATAATAATTCCATTTTTAGAATTAATTCTCTACGCATTACTTGTAAAATAAATCTATAGACTTTAAGAGATATTTAGAAACACTTTGAATTTATTATTTGTAATAAATTCGTCAGTATTAAAAATATTTGGTCGCTAACAAATCGCATAAATTCTCAACACTTGATATAAAAAAATTAAAATATTCTGAGAAAGCATTAATATACATATATATTTCATTTGCTGTGTGAAAATACAAAAATAACTAAAGTTTTTGAATATAATAAGAGCCCTTTTCATATGGAAAATATTAAATACAAAATTTTAAGTTTTTGTTCCCTATTTAGGGGTATGGGAGAAATTAGATTTATGGTTTCTCTCCCTCTCTGAATTAAATGGAAGCAAAAAAAAGTGTCTGGGCTTTTTATACTTTGCTTGGTTTTACATTCAAGTCTGAAAGAGATAAATTTAGTATCATTATAAATGTCCACAGGAATTCCATGGCTCGAAAATTAGAATAAAAACAAATTTTATCTTTATACTTTATAAAGAAAGGGGATGTATTGATATGAAAATTCTGGTTGAACGTAAATAATTGAATAAATTATTTCAATTCTACATTTCTTAAAACTAGTTGCCAATACTAGTTCAACTTGCTTCAGGAAGATTTCTTTGGAGTTCTTGCGCATCATTTGTATGTATGAATTTTTAAAATAGCTCTGGAAGAACTAAAATTTATTTAAATTTATAAGTAGAATTTGACTTTCAATTTAATTTTATCATTCAAAAGAAAAAACAGATATTTCAGAAGGCTTATTTTTTAGTAGTCCTCACAAACTGCAAAAAGGTATTGCAGGATATTCATTCTTTCCATGCATTATTTACAACATTACGTAATATAATACAGTATCCACAAATGCTGTCTATTATCGAAAAATATTGTACAATATTTTGCGTTTCAGTAAACTGAACGGGAATGGCATTTGTATTAGACACTCAGGAAAACTTATTACTGTTTTTTTTTTAAAAAGTAGTAATATAACTGTTATAGTTTAGATTATAAAAACATTCAACTCTGGCAGTTTTTCGTAGTTTATATTTTCACTTCACACTCATGTAATTATGATATAGATAAAGCAGACTCTAATTACAGTACAATATATAATATCTAATATGTTATAAAAGGTATATTACTACAATATGAGAAATCTTTTAATCGAACGTCAAAATTCTATTCTATTGCGTGGAGATTTTTTTTTAAATATTTAGCTGGAAAAATAACGAATTCAGAATTCTTACACATTTTGTCCAGTTTCATATTGATGAAACAAACACATTTTTTTAAAAAAAATTTCGTTTTTGAACAACTAAAGTTGATCGACCAAAGAAATTTTGAATACTAATATTTTAGATTGATTTAGATGCTTTTTAATAATTGCCGTAAGGAATACTTTTCAATAAATGAGCTCGACCACTGATTTTTATAAAATGTCCAAATTCAAAGCTTCATAAAGAAGTTGGAATTTATGGTTGTAGAAGAAGTGAATCTAGTTTATTTAAAACGTTTATGGGCTAAGAAATTTGTAACAGAAATCTTCCATGAGTCTAATCGATTTCAATAAGGATTCTTTTACATCGATAATAACAGTAATAAGTAATGACTCTTTAACATTGATACTAATAATAATATCTAATGACTCTTTAACATCGATAATAACAGCAATAGGTAATGACTCTTTAACATTGATACTAATAATAATATCTAATTACTCTTTAACATTGCTACTAATGATAATAGCTAATGAATCTTTAACATTGATAACAACAAAAACAATAACACTTAATGACTCTTTAACATTAATAATAGCAATAACAATAACATATAATGAATCTTAAACATTGATAACAACAAAAACAATAACATGTAATGACTCTTTAACATTGATAATAAAAATAACAATAATATATAATGAATTTTTAACATTGATAATAACAATAACAGATAATGACTCTTTAACATTGATAATAACAATAATAAATAATGACTCTTTATTGTATTCAAAAACTTGAACACATAGATGGGAAACTTACCCGAAATATACAAAAGAATAGCATTTGAAATAAATCGTATCACACAAATATCAAATTGTTAATAAATAACCATAACCACATAAAACATTTAGAAAGATCTTGTAGGAGAGAGACTACTCAACTGCTTACGCTTCTTGACACGTCTATTACTCGCTGTGACTTAATATTGACTGACTCTGAGTTTTGTCTATTGGCTTTCTGTAGTTTCCGTCACGGGGAAGAAAGATAGTGTAACCTCACTTCTAATTAATGTAAAATAAAATTTCGATCAGTTTCAGGAAATTTTCAAGTTTTTCTATTCTTTGTCACCAAATTCGTTGCCAAATTTTGTTGTCCTGTTGGTTGAACCTGAATTTATTTTGCTTCCGCTAGAACAAACAGAAAAACTATTTTTTATGGATACTTACTTCACTGACAAGCGATATTACATATTTGTAGTTATATTTTGTTATAGATAACAAAAAAAAAAATCGAAGCATTATATGTTTCATAATTTTTTAAAGTTACATCTATTTATTCAAGAAACATATTATTACGTTTTTTAGCGTAGAGGGTTCGGATTGAATGGACTTTACTTGAGGACAGCACAAACAAATTTATTTACAGCTATTTACAGTTATTTACAGAATAATTGATAAAGTGAAAATTTCAGATAAGTACAATCCAGCAGTCAACAGTCAATTACAGCGTAAATGCAAGTTTTACGCACGATAAAAATAGACTTCAAAACAGCTATCGTATAGCATAGCAACAGTAAATCGCAGTGAGCTCAATAATACAACGTTAACAGCTCACAAATCCTCTAGTCCAGCGAGACGCTTTTTATTTCAGAGCAAACTCTCAACTAACTCACTCTCTCCGGCTATTCGTCCTTATATAGCCGAAGAAGCGCGTGCACCGAATCTCCTGAAAATTCTCAAAACAACGCGCACAATCCAGCGGCTACTAGACTATTCCTTTCGCCAAACCAATCAAGATGGCGCGAGGCTCCTCGCCAAACGTCGCCATCTTTGGTGAGTTTTAGTGCCTTTTCGCCCGCTTGTAACAATATGATAACATTTTTTCAATTGAAAATATGTGCATTGTTTGAAAATTAGCCATTGAGCCATAAATAGATTGGATACACAAAATATCCATTAATTTTTAAATATACCTACGCTTATAAAAATTTAAGAATATTTCAGAGTTACGTTCTCTTTTGAAGTTAGAACGGATAGAAGAGCGGATTTCATAATTTATAAGCGTTATTATAATTATATCATAATTAAGAGAGTTTATAACTTGTTATTACCTATCCATTTGTAGGGCTAGATTGGTAGTAATAGGTAATTTTTAACAACATTTGTCTAACCTAATCAAACATTATAATTTCGCAACATTTATCTAACCTGATCAAACATTATAATTTAGCAACATTTATCAAACCTGATCAAAGAAATAACATATACAATTAATTTCAGGTATTCATGGGACGTTACATAATAATTGATTAAATGCCATATTTTTGACGTACACATTAATTGAACAAGAAACTTACCCCGAAAGAGAAAGAAATTTGCCGCATAAATCGATAAATCTCTTATTAATGGCTAAACCTGATTTAATGTTCTTCAGGAATAATAAATCTCTCCGTCTTGATTAAATGGACACGATACAGCAAGGACCATAACAATTTGATTCATTGTCCATGAAAATTTAATAACACTGTCTTGTTAGTGCGTCATTCCTATTATGCGATTGATAGCAACTTATTTGAGGTTTTTAGGGTCTCTTGTTGGTGTAATGTTGTGAAAATAAAAAATTGATTGTGAGTGTTGTTGTTTTAGTTTTGGATTTCCGCAAGTTCAATTTTTTATCGTGTCCGTTAGACAATGGAATGGAAACGGAAGAATGGAACGAGGCAGAGAAAATAATTTTAATATATGATATTTTAAGAATGGTTATTATTTTAATACATTTACCATATTTTAGATGAATTCCATCAATTAAAAGTCACATTATCTTTCCCCATGTGTATATGTTCACACGATACCATACCATCAAGATTCAATGGAATAGAATGCATGATTCTAGTAGTAAAATGTTGTACTTCTAAATAATTTTCAAATTTTTATGTCATCTGATTAGAAATGGGATCAACATTGTGTATTTCATGAGTATTAATATACAGGGTGTCCGAGAAGTCTTTGACGCATTTCAAAAATTCGGTAAAAAAATTAACGAGATAGAAAGTAAAATTAAATTACATTTATTACCTCATATAATTAAGTTTTTTTTAATGCAAAACAGGCCAGTAGATTGCGGTACTGAAACGTTAGAAAGAGTTATTTAGAAAATGGCTTATCCAAGTGCGCGCGCGTTTTGTGTTATGTGGTTTTTCGAATTGAAATCTGTGACTCAAGTTCAACGTAATTTCCGTACGAAATATGGGAAAAGACTCTCCACCTCGTAACAGCATCATTGCATGAAAAAATAAGTTTTTGGATACTGGGAGTGTCCTAGGTCGACACAGAAGTGTCGTCGATAGAATTCATCAGTCATTTGCTCGTAGCCCCTGAAAATCAGGGGCGCACATCGAGGTGTATTGATACGTTAAAAAAAACTTTGAGGTAATATGTAATTTAATTTTACTTCCTATCTCGTTTTTATATTTTTATTTTTTTACCGAATTTTTGAAATGTGTCAAAGACTTCTCGGACACCCTGTATTATTATCGAATCCCTACAATACAAATGAAATATTGGGGCCGGGAGGACCTGGTTGATAGAGCGTTGGACTCGTACTCCTTAGGTTACGAGTCCGAAACTCACCGGCCAAAAGATTCCCCGCATGCGTGGTGGCTGGCGCTAGTAAAATCCGACGTGGTCACAAAGTCCTCCATGTTGAGAGTAATACCACTGGCGGTACTGGGTCAGAGATCATAATTCCCTGTTCCAGGTCTAAATTACCAGATCTGAGATAAATGAATGAATTGCATGAATGAAGCCCACCTCCTAAAAAGGGTTGCGACGGGTGTGTAGCTAAGTCGTACTCTTGGCTCTAGTTGGTGCTACTTGTAAAACAAGAGACGTATATCTCCGGCTTAAAATCTGCTGATCGTATCAGCGGGGGTTGGTCCACGGCAAGTGTCATTAGTCACAACAAGAAACAAATAAAATTAGGTATATAGTTTTTAACAACAAAACTATCAGACATTCAGAATTAGGATTTCAATCGTTAGTATAAAAATGTCTAACATTACAACTGAAGATAAACAAAGTCCTTACCTTAATGCAGATATACATTTGAAAGTGCATGTGAAGGGCATTCGATATGATTTTGAATTACAAGTAATAATTTTTTTCTAAAGGGAAATCAATGCATAAAATGTTTGATTTCTTTTTTAATGAGTGGAATAAATATTTTATAAGATTTATAGGAATATCTAAATATTTTATTCATGGAAATTTAACAAATATACTCCATAAATCCTCATAATCATTTTATTTTTTGACAATGAAACTTCTGATCGATAGTCTGGGGGAAAACCATAGTGTACGAATGCGTATATTGAAAGGGATTTAAAGAAGAAGCAAATGCAAACCAAAATAATTTACACGTTTAAAGAAATTTAGTTCTAAACAAATATAATTAATATTTTGCGTTTTTTTGTCGTTTACAATTCATTATTTTTTTCATTTTCAAATCTTAATAATTAGTTTTTAAATTTTTTGGGCTACATTTTTTGCAAATAAATATAAATCCCTCTAGTATTTAAAATGTAAAGAAAAAACATTTTAAAATGTTGTAACAATTATCAGAATAAAATACAGTTCGAATAATAAAAAAGTAGAAAAGAACTAGAAGCAGAATAAATAGATTCCATTTTTTAAAACTTTATTCATCTGAGATTCGGCTTATAATAATTGTTATTGACGATAATAAAGAAGAATTCTATTTATTATAAATGTATGTTATTTATTAATAAGAAACGATACTTACATCTAACGTATTAATTTAGTGCTTACAAAAGCATTGCTGCTTATAATTATTTGCATATATTTGATAAGGCGTATTGCATTAAAATTAGTAATTAATTAGAATTCTAAAAACTTAAGATCTATTGTATTCGAAAAGCAAAAAAAAAAGTTGTTACAACAGCAAACTAATATAAAGCTGTGAGCAAATTGTTCTATTTCATAATCAAAGAAATGTATGTATTAAATGTATATATCAACAAATACATATGTATTAATACCCTTGCATATATTAATTATATAAGTTTTTTGACATGTGTGTCGTGGATAAATTTTAAAGTGTGCTATTTTTTAAAGCAACTGCTGGCTAAAAGCTAGCTAAATATACAGCATATAACGGAAAAAATGGTGCGGTAATTTAAAAATAGCTGAAATTTATAAATCTATAAAAAATTAAAATTTAAACAAATTGATGTTAAACCATTAAATCCACGTTATTGAAAATATTTAATAATATTTTAGCAATCATTAATCCACTAGTCGTCAAAGACGGTTAATAATGAACAAACAATATTAATATTTCATTATTAGCAACACTGGATACATAAGATAGTAAGAAATACATTAAAAGAGAAGTTTTAAAAAAATAATATTGCTTCATTAAGTTTGAAATTCTATTTTTATGACTTTTTCCACTTCTAAACCATAAATACAACATACTTCGCAAATTCTTTCTCATTTACCTAAAAATAAAGAAAAACAAACTCAGAAATCCCATATTTATTAAGAATACCCCGTTTTTATTACGAAACTTAAAATTTCCGAAAGAAAACAGCAATTAGTTATTCAACTATAAGTAACATTTACTGTTCTCTAAATATTTAATAATCTCTCCTTAGTATTAATTATCCGGAATGCTTCTAAAAATTTTATGGCTACATTTTTCGGAAGATACACAATTTCTCCTGGATATACGAGCGTTCTTAGAAATGTGCGACATTTTATATACAGCTTATGGTAAACAATCTTTTAGAAAGAGAGGACATTAATTTTACCGACATGCGTATGAAGTCATTAAATGTTCCATTTTTCTCACTTTCTGCTATGGCCTGTGAATTAATTCTTAATGTTAAGTCCTTGAAAACTGGTTCAAAGATTGTTTACACTGGAAATATATGGAGAGATACAAGAATTGTACATAAATGATAAAGAATTTTAATGATAAAATCAATATGTTTTACAATTTAAGGCGAACAGTACCTTTAAAATGAGTTTTTGTAATTTTCACCTTAGAAATTTGAAATTTTACTGTCATTAAAAGAAACAATATAGGAGATGACATACAAAATTTTAAAGCATTATATTAATTTATTTATGAGTTAGGGGAATTAATATAATATAATATTGGTTATAAATAACGCTAATGAAAAATATTCCTAGGGGTACAAATTTGTTCGAAAGTTACTGTTAATCTTTAAGTTTCAGTGGGAAATATCAAAATTAACCAATGTGATATTTCAAGAATACTTTAATCCTTTTAAAAAATCAACATATTTAATTTATTATATTGATTACTATTCATATTTTGAACTAAAACTTCAAGATTAATCCCAACTTTTGTTTGAAAAAGGTTAGAGAATTAAGAATAAAAATTAGAATGCTTTCGAACAAATTTGGTGAGTTTGGAACATTTTTCATTAACGTTATTTATCGCTAATATTATATTATATTATCCCCCCTCTAGCTCATAAATAAATTAATACATTAATAAGTTTGAGTACAAAGTATCAAAAGTAACCAATATAATCAATTAAAACTACTGATTCTTTAAAAAGTAAAAAGTTTAAGTAGTTTTAAGTAATTACATTGGTTAATTTTGATATTTCATATTCAAACTTCAAGATAAATCCCAAATTTTATTTCAAAGGGGTTAGAGAAAGTAATAATAAAATTCGGAGCACTTTCCAACAAATTTGGAGTGCCTGAAACTATTTTCATTAACGTTATTTATCAGTAATATTATATTATATTATCCCCCCAACTCATAAATAAATTAATATAATGCTTTAAAATTTTGTGTGTCATCTCCTGTTGTGTTACTTTTACTGCCTGTAAAATTTCAAATTGCTGAGGTGAAAATTGCAAAAAGTCATTTTAAAGGTCCCTGGTCGCCTTTAGGCAAAAGAAACTTACAATCTTCAAGAAACGTTGTCCATCCATCAAATTTACAACATTCATTTATTAATAACAAATAACTTAGATAACTTACATCTTATTGTATCGTAAAAGTATTGTACATTTTAAAAAGTACTTTTTAAAAATCAATCTTGATTCTTTAAACTTACAGCTTTGTGATTTTTATATGCAAAATTGAAAAATTAATTTGAGAAATTGGTCAAGTTTTTTAGGATTTAGGCTGCTTTAATATTTTTTTTTCTTTGCGATTTCTTTCTAAATTATTCGGAGAAAAGCCACAATTTATGACGCATTCGAATACAAAAATACATGAAATAGAAATTAACAAAACTGGTGAGGTGATTTTGGCTTAGAAATTCTGTCATAATATACCCCCTCCCAAAAAAAAAGTGCTTTCATAGTAAAATAATGATTTTAGATATAGTTTTTTGAGAATAAGAAATTACGGACATATGAAAGGGACAAAAGTTTTCCTGCTAAATAAATATACATAAAATTTACAAGTATTTAAAGCTAGGAAATAATTTTTTTGTAATTTCAAATAATTTTAAACTTGCTTCGAGAAAAGTTTTAATTTCCTTTCTTTTTTCTTTTCTGGTATAAAACATGTAGATTAAAAAGCAAAATGAATTTAATCTTGATTCATAATCCCCCCATAACAATGCTTCTAGTGTATTTATAAAAAATACTTTATATCGTATCTCCTTATCCTTCACTAGCTTATCATTATCTATTTTTATATTTTCTCTTTATTATCACATCATAGCAGATATCTCATAGAATTTCTATGAGACAATTCAAATAATAAAATTCTCTAACTGGAAATAATTGTTATGTATCAATAAAATATGAAACAGTATCTATTATAAACGAATGCTTGTACGAAGTATGTTCCAAAATTGGAGAACAAATATTTTCTTTTCAGTGTTTTCTGGTGGCGTCTTTAACCGTATCTAATCCGGAAGACAATTTGAAGATAAAAGTTAATTTACGTACTTCAATTACGGCTACTTTTAATTATCTTACAGATTAACGGAGCGTATTAATTAACTTTTCTCTCCTTTGCGTTCTTACACTTGACAAAACTCCAATTGTTATTTTATTTTTCAGCTAAATAAAGACCACCCATTGTTCACTAGGGTGAATCTTGTTCAATTTAATTGTTAATGTGTTAATTGGGAAGATCGATGTGGGGTTTATCGATACACCGTAATTGATTTCGTTTCTTTAAAAGATTAAGCTCAGAACGAGATCGTTTATTTATAAGAAAACGTTAACAGAGTTATAAATCAAACAGTGTTTAAGAAATCCTTTTTTTTTTCTTTAGCTGGAATGTATTAGAATGAAATATTTAATTGTTAAATATACGTCCGTAAGCACATATCATATTTAATCTGTTAAGTCTTATTACGCACC
>JAOUZG010025245.1:789016-801040 GCA_026289955.1 Argiope argentata | reverse complement strand
CAAGTCATTCTGGGACTGACAACCGAGGAGATAGGAGGTCAGTCCCAAAATGACTCTTCCTTTTCCCTCTGATTCGCCTCTTAACATTTCTCCTCCGTTCAGCAATCCATCTGTTATCGACTCTCTCTGGTTGACTTCTCTCAACACTCAACCCTTTTCTCTTCACGTTTTTGCATATATCCACAAAAAAAGGGTTGCTATGTGAAAGAGAAGGGTCGCCAAAATTGGCAAACCTTGAAAAATAATTTTCATAACTTTTAAAAAGACCTAAGGATTATTTTAGTGGGATAATAAATTCGGAAGTTATTGCGGGAAACTTCATAATCATCTTTATTTTTAATTAATTTAAATTCTAATTATTTTTTTTTTTAAAAAGTTGCTCTGAAGCACAGATTTTTGTCTATCATTGCAAATTCGGAAACTATAAAGCAAACACTCTATCTCAAAGCGCTAACACACGCATACTTATTTATATATTATGGTGAATGTAAAACTACAATTACATGGATACTTCATATTTAGACACAAAGAAAAAGTAGGAAATGTATTTATCCCCTTTTATAGCATTTTTCTCTTATAAGACGATTTATATTTCCGAAATAAAATGAATGTCTTGAATAATAATAATTCCCTTCCTTTTAATGATGTCGTGTCCGCTTTTTACCACGGAAAGAAGGGTAAAGAGGGGTGCAGTAACTTTTGAGGGTATGGACCCCTGAGCACCCGAAGTCAGAAGTCTGACTTCTAGCGCATATGAGGATGAAACACACACCCACACGCTTGCACAGCCCCTTTTTACATTCACACATCTCACAGAAGAACAACCATGCCCGAACCGGGACTCACAGAGCACGAAAAACACGCGCTACCTCTGTGCCAGAAAGCCGGCTTCCCTTCCTTTTGAGTAGCTTAATTCAAGATGCCGCGGTGGCTTGGTAGTGAGGTCTCGGCCCCTGAGCCGTAGGGTTTGAGGTTCGGGACCCGATTCCACCGATAAATCGTCACGTTAAATCCGTCAGAGCCAGACGTCCTTCTGGCTGGAGGGAGATTCCAGCTCAGGTATTGTCCTCGTCCTCTGACCACGACTCAAAATTATGAGGTCGGTCCCAAAATAGCCCTTGTGCTGATTTAAGACGGGAATTTAAGGTAATAAACTAAACAAACTAGTTTAATTCAAAACTGTAGATAGATCTATAATAGCTATGTAAAAAAATTATATTCAAAATATTCATTTGAAGATTAGTTTATTGACGTACATAAGACTGGACAAGTAGGATGTCCATTAAATATTTTTTAGCAAATTTAGATAATTAAAAAATTTCGATTTTAATTCATTAAAGGCAGTAAAGGACTTTTAGGTGATTAGCGGATTGTGCTAGGCCCGGACTCCCAATCTTATGGTTAGTAGCCGAGTAACATACCTATCAAGCAAAAGGGACCCTTCAGCTCGAAGGATATTAATTGGCTTATATAGAAAAAACCACAGACTATCCCCCCAGTGAGTTGGCGAACGATACTTATGTGAAGTGGTGGTGAAGTTAACAATTGTATTTAATGCTCGCCTAGGTCATTGAGTCGCCGATAGAGGGTGCCAAGACAGTTGAACGGAGCTATGTACGAAGGTTGCGTTTATCCAAGGTCGGTCGCTGGGTTACCATTGTAGGTGATAAGCGGATTGCGCTAGGCCCGAACTCCCAATCTTATGGATAGTAACCGAGTAACATACCGATCGAGCAAAAGGGACCCTTCAGCTCGAATGATATTAACTGGCTTATAAAGCAATCACCACAGACTCATAAGAACAGTAAGACATACGTCTGGTATCGCATGTTTTTGGGCAAACTTGTAAATTCTGAAATCATCATACGAACGAAAAAAAACGAGAAAACTTGTGAGTGTTTTACAACAAATGAGACTTGAAGCACAAGAAAATTCGGGAGTGGTTCCTAATGTGTTGAGGCACATATTAAATGATATGCCTCTGACTCTTATTATTTTCAGGATAAATAAAGGCTTTTAAGTGATTCACCTCAGTATTTTATTCAGATTTACAAATTTTGTGTTGTGATAACATTATTATTTACATTCATTTCTCATTTTCATTTTTAATGCCATTCTATATTATGTGCATACAGAATGAGAAAGTGACAAGTCGGCATGTTTTTCAAAATGGTCATTTCAATTTCAAAGACATCGAAGCGTGAAATTCCAGCGGTCGAATCTGTCGTAGGCTGAAAAATTCTTCTTTCTGTTATGGCAAAAAAGAAAATTGAATTGGTCCCCTAGAATAACTTTCTGATCATAAAACGAAAGAAGCGAATCCGATAAAATACACCTAGCGCATATATCGATATCACCTCACAAAGAAAAGAAGAGAATGAAAATAAATAAGGCATAGATGCTTGCATTATATATACAAATGACACGAGCAGATGGGTCCCCATAGTTCGGCAGAGGTAAATAGGCATCGATGAAAAAAGTTTCATTGTCAACTTGAGTGTCATTTTGCATAATAGCGCTTCGAGATGAAAAACAAGAACCGCTTATGGTGAAAGCGAAGGTTGTGAAAAATAGCAGATACTGTTAAATTGCTCCTTTTCATATTCGACGCTTATCGCAAATATGGCTTCAATCCTAGATTTTCACGACGTCATAAAAATACAGCATCTCTAAAAGAGGTGATGAAAGCTCAGTAGAATATATTTGAAAGTGGATTTCTGAATAAAAGACTCATTGAAATGACTGAATTACGAAATGAATGACTTTGGTTAGAAGTTTTTTGTGCATGTGTTTGCAAATATCGAAAATTTTTATTGAATTACTAGCCGCACTTGTCGACCAGTCGGTTCGCCAGTATTAATGCTCACTAAAATTTGCTCGCTAATATTTTATGTAGCTGTGTCTCATAACAGGTTTTTCACCAAAATATTTTTAAACCAAACAAATTTTGATAATCATATAATTCATTTATAGTATTATTTATTATTATTTTCTTCAGATGATCTGTACATTGTACTACTCATCTTTTTCTTTCTATCCGTAGAATGATTGTCCCGGAATTGATATTTTACTTAAATGGCGGAGGGAAAGGTCTAAAATTCAGTTTTTATGAAATAATGAGATTCAAATTTTCATAAATGTAAACACACTAAACAAATAAAGACACAATTGGTTTTCAAGAGATGCGAAAGCTTAAAAACAGCTTGGAAAATGCCTCGCACAGACGAAATAATGGTGACACCCACCCCTCTTTTCTTTTCTATACTTTTTTTCTTCACTACTTTTCTTTCTATGAACCTTTTTTCGCTTTGTTATTACTTTTTTTCTTCGCTGCCCAGACTTTATTTTGAGCAGACATAGATTAAATATTCTTACCGACTAATAATAAAAGCAACTATTTTCTTTCTTTTTTAAACATCCCGTTATCTATGAATGAAAACCAACTGACTTTGCGTATTTCTTTTTAAACAAATCATAATTTATTACTTCCTGCTATCTAACTCAGTTGGCATGGGGGAAGGAAATGAAGATTTTTGGCGGGAAAGTAAGAAAAGTGTCGTTTTAACTATTTTCCACGCAGTTTTTTTTTTAATTTTTTCTCTCCATAAGAACCATCCTCGTGCCTTAACCAAAATATTTTTAAAAAATTAGCCGAATCGGCCGAGCCGTTCTCCAGTTTTGCGCCTAGCAACGCATTACGAGTTGCATTTTTATTAATATAGATTTATCAACAGTTTTGTCCTAAACCACTGACTACTTATTAAAAATGTATATAAATATTTATTTTAATCGCCTCGTCTTTTCTGTCTCAGCTACAAATGAAAATGAATATGTTTGTGTGTGTGTATATGACTTTCTATATGTTTTGGACCAGACCGTTTGGCTTACAGCTTCTAAATTTGACTTATATGTACCTTGAAAGTTGGAAATGCAATCTGCTCATGAAATTTTAATTAGAAATTCAGTTCATTATTAATTAATATGAATTTTCACGTTTTTCCGTGATAACATGCGAGATATTTATGGCATAAAATAAATTTTAAAATATTTGAAAATTCAAGAACTTGTTTGTTTAATGATAACAACAATTAAATAGCTCTGAAAATACTTTCTAAATTATAGCAAAAAATATTTTTAACAGTAAACAATAACATATTTTTCAACAATAAATACAAAAATAACAATTTTCAATTATAAATATAAGAATAACAATAATCTTCACCATTAAATATAAAAATAACAATAGTAAAAGTTTATAAAAAGTTGAAAATGTGCTCTGTGTATGAATTTTTAATTAGAATTTCAATTAATCAATAATTAATATGAATTTTGACATTTTTCCGCGATAACTTGCAGGATATTTATGGCATAAAATAAATTTTAAAATTTTTGAAAATTCAAGAACGTTTTTGTTTAATGATAACAATTAAATAGCTCTGAAAATACTTTCTAAATTTTAGCAAAAATTATTTTTTCAACAATAAACAATAACATATTTTTCAATAATAAATACAAACACAACAATAATTTTTAATTATAAATAAAACAATAATCTTCAACAATAAATATAAAAGTAACAATAAATTTCGTCTATAAATATAAAAATAACAATATCTTTCTCTGTGAGTAAAAGTTCATAAAAAGGGTTCTTTTTAATAGTTATGTAGTTTAAAACCAAAAAGTTTAATAGTTATATTTCCACCAAAGCTAGAATAATAAACAGAGAAAATATGTCATAGAAATTAGTACACCTCATTTTGATGAAAAATGTTCATAGATGATTTTATGAAAACAATCTTGAGATAATCCAGATGATACAGCAGCTTTTAAAAATGGGTAATTTTAACATAAAATATCATGTTAATCACATTAAAATGTTTATATATTTGAAAGGTGAGCCAATTTAAAATATCAATTTCATTTTTAAATTAAGTAATGCAATAATAAACTGTTTTTATCTGGCGATATTAATAATATTTTCCCTTAATTTGTAAATGAACAAGTTAATATTTTAATATAAAATATAGTTTTTTAACCTTGTTCTAAAAATTGATTATTACATTTTATTTAAAAATTTGTCTAAACTCTTATCAAGTGGCAATATATACGCTCCTATCTTATTCTTCAGTTGACTGAATCATAATTAATGATTAAAAGGCCAATAATTCTTTGATACAAGAATGAAGAAGTTATGTTTATTTTTAGAATAAAATCCATTTATTTGACTTGTTATTCAAAATTCAGTTATAACTCTTTAAATATTCTACAAAGTAAAAAAAAATGTCTCTTCAATAAATAAGTTTAAACACATATTTGAATTTCTTAATTTGACGTCCAAATTACGATATAAGTCAAATGCATTATCTTGGGCGATCGAAAATTCCCAATGCTTTTATAATAAAACCCATCACATTTCCGTATATTTTCAACATTTAATCTCAGAAAATGAACAGAAATGGAGGGAAAATGCTCATAATCTGTAAAGAAATAATATCGTCTGCCTTATAACTCAATTTTTCTGCGTTCCGGCAAAAACACGCATTAAAATTCTGCATCTAATTCTCTTGCTTCTATCTAAACGCAATGCATTTCTTTCGGATCCACAGAAGACTCACTCTCAATAAAGTAAATTAATAATATATGAGAGAACATCTCTCTCTCTCTGTTCTCCAAATATTCGTGGCATAATTAATGAAGAAAATTCTTGCCTCCATGTTTTCGCCGAGGCGTATATATTCGATTCTTTAATTTTTATGTTCTAAAAATAAAAGGCGAAATGGTTGTGAATTTTCAATGATGATTAGTCGAGACCATTGCTGAAGTAACATGGTTGATTTTAATATTTTAGTATCTAATTTTCTATAAAATATTTCTTTGTTTTTATTTCTTGTGGAAGTAAAATCTGTGAAGAAATTAATGTACAGCGATTTCAAATTGATTTTTGTAAATGCTATTAAATAATAGAGGACACATTAATTTCAGCTGATGTTCTTAAATTTACGAATTATCATGTCCTTAAAGAAGAATAAAAATACATTGAGCCTAGTAAGTATTCTGAAATGTAATTAGTTACCTGTTTATGGTCCCTTAACTAATAACTAATCCCACTTATTTAAATTTTGTAAATTTTATATATATCGAGAAATACCTTTTTCGATATTAATATTATAGATTTTTCCTCCCCTTGCGCCCACACATGTTCTTATGTTCGATACAGAGGTGAAAATAAAATTAAACATAATCTTCACAGGTCTGGAAAACTGATTCTTTTTCTTGTTCTAAATTTGTTCTTTTCCGTTATCTGGGAGCAAATGTGGCCAACTGTGAACCAAATGTGAGCCAAGTCGCCAAGCGATGCGAATGACAAAGCAGTCACGGAATTTAATACTTTTGATTATTCGCTTGTGCCCGGCTAACGGAAAAGAACTCCTATAGTTACAAGATTAAAATGGAAGTTGTAATTTCTCAAGTAAAGACAAGAGTTAACAGAACCAAATGCTTGGAATGTATTAAATTGTATGTTGAATGACTATTTTATATATTTAACTAAGGCAGGGAAAGGGTTAAGGCTCATTAACCTTACAAAGTAGCAAATGGGTACATCAACTCTGTATCTGGTATGGAAACATTATAGGTACCCTATAAAGATAGCGTTTTTTTCTAACTTTTGTGACAAAGAGCAGTATAATACCCAGAATGTATTTTAAACCTTCATTGTTGCATTGTTTAAATATAAAATGTTGGTCTATAGCTATTGAATTCATTGAGATGGCTGAATTTTTGGGTACTTACGTATTATACCGTCCAACTCTATCGCCAAATTTAAAGTCGTCTTCAATGAGGGGTTAAACCGCCAATTATGGCAATCCGGCAATTGTGTAATCCGTTGATCTTTATCCCCAAATTTAAATCCATCGCCAATGAGTTACTACACCTTTGGCGATCGTTGGCGAAGACGGTGTAATATAATATGTAGGTATCAATTTTTGAGTTATTTTACTGTCATAACATAAATACACATGCAATCGATTCGTTACCGTTTATATTCAAATTTAAAAAGGATCTATTTTTATATTGAAAATTATGTGCTAAATGCCATATATTTGACGTGCGATTCTAAATTTTAATGTATATATTAGCAAAAAAAGCAGGTTTAACTTTAGTTATAAATGTAGTATTTTTATGCATACAACGAATCAAATTTTATTTCTGTTTTTTGACTATCATGTTCACAAAAATGTCTACTAAACAGATGCCAATCTGGTAAAATACTAAACTTCAATTTTGAGTGCAAAAGTTTTTATGATGCAATTATTCATCAAAATTTGTAGATGAATTGTTTTAAATGCTATAATTTTTTCAACAATTAAAATTCTGTTACAAATCTGTAATGTTGCTGTCCAGTAAGTTTAGTTCAATCACTAAAAAGACCATTTTACGATCACCTCTATTGGTTACGGATCGGATACCGAATCTGTTTTCTCAAGGTTCAACGCCAAACTTGGCAACCTTTTGAAGACTTCGCGATAAATTTGGCAACGAAATATATAATACTGGAATTTTTTAGAATGTTAGTTATTCAGCGAATAAGAGCAGGTATATGTATTGTTGTTCCAGAACCTTCTCTTCCACCTCCGGGAACTATAAAAGGCCGGCAATCTCAAGTCGTGCTCACAATCGTCGAGAGGATAGCGAAGAAATGGCGGATTATTGGAATCAAACTGATGAAGTACAAGCGTTGCTGATTAAGCAATAATTGCTGATTTTAGCGTTGTGCCGAGTCCTGGTATTTATTGCAGAAGCAGCATCGAGTCGTTTGTAGTAAGTCAACGAGTGTGGACAATAGTGTAGTAGCGTGTCGGATGCGGTATACAGCTGATGCAAGGTAACATTGGAGAGTTTCAAACTTTTGGAGAGAACGTAGGATGAAGCTACGTAGTTTTCCTTCGTCTGTTGAATTTTTTCTGGCCCCTTTGTGTGCTGTGGCTGATATTACTACAGATTTCCACATGTTGGCTATTGTTTGTTGTAGTGTGTTGCCTATCTTCGTCTATGCTGTATATTTGTCGTCTTTGTATTAGCATCTCCATGTTTAGTAACTTTCGTCATTGTTTTCTAGTGAAGCCTGTTGATTTAGAGTTTCTTAATCGATCAACAAATTGGGAGCCGCCCCGGAAATATCAATAACATAACGAATATTAAATTCAAATTTAATTTCACTGACAAGCTGCCCACCTACATACATTAATAGTATTAAATTAGTCAAACAGATTTGAGGAATTACATTTTATCAGATAAAGAAAAATATTAATTAATTTCATGCTTTTACAATAAACGTTTTTGCTATTGTGCAAACGAAATGTAATATATAAAATTTAAAAAAATTAAGTCAATGTCTAATTGGGTGAACAAAGAAAATTTTTATTTCCGTTTCATTTATTCAATAAATACAATTAACATAAATAATTTATTAAAAAACTATTGATTTTTCGTAAGAATTGTGCTCCCATTCTTGATCTTCACTTGATAAATACTGAAATCTTTCCATTTTACCGATTGAGCTATTGCCTGTAGGTTTCCAGTTTCATTACATACTGCTAAAAGCTATTTAAAAGATTAATAGGTTTTAGCAGTATTAAATTAATTACATTTAATGAATAAAATAATATTTTAAAAAAGCGTATTAACATCAAGTGTTAACCACTACAAATTTGAATTTGTGGCAAATATGGCTTATAGATTATTCAGTACGATTATTATATCTTCTACATACAGTAAATAAATTGTATTAAGACTAAAATAAAATTTTGCCTTAGATCTGGAAAAACATTTTAATTAAACATAGACTCGCAAAAAATACCGGGTCTTGCCTTACATTAGCATTAGTTTAAAAAATTCATAAAATCATATTAAAAGAACAAAAAGGGCTCTTTCTTCACTAACTGCAGCGCCACCTATATCCAAAGCCCTAATCATATAAGAATTTTTAATTTCGTAACAATAATTGAGTCACATCGTATTTCGTTAGACTTTAAGAAACTCAAACAGACATTAATATTTTTGCCGCGTTAATGTGTCCTCTTTTTAATGCTCTAATTGAATAGAGGTGACAGTGTCTTCGTTGACTTTCTGTACGGCGGTTATAATATATTTCGCAACGAAAATAGCTGTGTATTTTTAGACACTCCATTACTTAATGCGCGGACAATTTTTACCACCTTATAAAAGAGAATGTTTTATGATAATAGCTTTAAAGAGACGTTACTTAGCAAGAAAAGGGGGAAAAATTGCTTTCAGAAACCTAAAAAAATAATTCTTTTTCGAAACCTATTATCGTGTAAAGATTTATAAATGAAACAATATTTTCCTAAATTTATTCGCTGCTACATTTTTTTATTAAAATTAAATTTAGTCCTTTCTGGAATGGAATGTTAAAAAAATATTTAATACTGTTATGTGATTAAAAATAAAGGCATACATTAATGAGTAAAAAAACAATTCCTTTATGAGCTATTAACCATCTATAGTGGACAACGTATTTGCCGGAAATATTATGTTGAACTTCAATTAACATTTAATGCAGAAATTTATGTTCATAAGTACTTCTATTAAGTGTTTTTATCAAATAGTGGAGGATATCGAAAGTCAGTTATTTTAATAGTTTTGAACCTGTTCTGCTTAAAGTGTACGTGAACTTACCTAATGATATAATATTCCCATAACATCATACCACCATTAAAAATTTAAGCAGATGGTTAATATTTTTAATGAAAGAAAAAATAATATGTTGAAGAAAAGAAAGAAAGAAATCGTACAATTAACACGTGGTTAAACAATGAAAATGATTTGAACTTCATTACAATATGAAATTTAAGGTTAAACATATTACAAACCCTTTATTCATAATTATTTTTTTTTTTGGATTCGTCACAGAAAATGTGAAGTGTCGCTTTATTTTTAATTAGTAAAATGTTAAATAATTTCGTCCAGAAATATATATTTTCAACCTCTATAATAAATTTGGTAACTTCAGGTCAAGCGGTTTGATTCGTACATAGCATATTTGTCCTCATACATTGTTGTAAAAAAATTGGTAAAATTCTTGGAAAGAGCAAAACCCATTTTTACAGGGGTCTTTCACACACCTGGGATATAGAGCGTAGGGTGAAGAATAACCCTGTCCAAATTATTCGAATCCGGAAAGCCCATATCACGGGGAAGACGCCTTGCCCCTATGCCCGGACATCGGCATTAAACAAATGATAATCACAATTATTAATAAATTTTGAAAATATATGAGAATGGACGTGCCGGAATGTGTCGTATTCTTCTTAATAAATGTAATTCCTCCTTCCCATAATGCGAAGTGTGTGGGTTTTGGATAAGTAGACAACTAGTATTTATATTTTTATTTCTCCCTAGTCGACCAGGGTAAGACATTAGGATGAAAACACGTGAAGGCTATTCACTCACCTTCTCATTCCGAATCTTATATAAAGGAATAAATACTGTAACGGATCACCGGGGTCGATTATAGAGGGTGTATGAAGTGAAGACATATTCAACAGGTCTCAATAGTTAACAAAAAGAAGTTTTATTTAACACGAAAACATGATCACATAGACGACGTATGCACAGACGAACACAGGGTAGCACATATCAGCAGATAAGAGCCCACAAGTAATAATCGACTATCAGCTATCAGAGTAACCAGAGAGAGCCCAGAAAAAAAGGAGATCATCAGAGCATCGGTCTACGACCCATCCAAACGGCTGAAATTCTCACCGTCTCTTCACTTTAACTTATGATTAACTACCACACGATTGGCTACTCCACAAACAACACAACGCTGCTTACAAAATAGAGAATAGGACTCGACACGCAGCTCAGCTCAGCACTCACTTCAGCTGCACAGAACGCTGGTTCGTAGCCGGACTATTCCACCCCTGCTTTGTTATCCTTTAGATGACTCGTTTTTGCCTTCGACTCCAACTCGACTTCCGGTTCACATCAATTCCCTCTAGAGTTTGAAACTGTTAGTCTTTTATAAAACCGGGAGGCGTTACGAGATTTTTCAAGGGCAATAAGGAAGCATCTCGATTTCTATTGAATGGGTCTTGAAAATCCTCTACTTTTCCAGCAGTATCCATATTTTTCTTTAAATTCTCCAAATTGGTCGCCAAACTAGATATCATCCCCTCAGCTCGCAATAGGGCTAGTCGTAAAACGGTCTTTCTTACGATGAAACATTTCAAGATAGGAAGAAAAGCTGATAATACTTTCTAGTTGCTTTCAGTTCAAACGATTAAAATGAAAAAATGGAACATGTCTACAATTTTAATATGAAAATCAATACCCAAAATTTCATATATTTACACTTTTTTTTCTCGATGTTTGAGTTATTGCATTTATATGCACATGAATAGACAGCCAAACTTTAACTAAATTATATTAAAAATTGATACTGAGCTAATCAATTTTTTTTTTCGCTTTTTCCATCTTCACAATTACCGTACCTGCATTCTGACATAAGGGTAGCGCATATTCCACCTGATCTGGGAGTCCCGGGCTCGAGTACCTGTTCGGGCATGGTTGTTCTTCTGTGTTCTACCTGTAAGATGTGAGAATGTGCCCCCTTGTAAAAAGGGGCTGTGCAAGCGAATGTGATGAGTGAGTAGATAAGTCGTACAGGTGGCCCTAGTTGGCCTGCTTCAAAACAAGAAACGCTCATTTCGGCTTAAAACTGCTCATGCATCAGCGAGCTTGTCCAGGGAAGTGCCATTAGAAACAACAGCAACAACAAAAATTATTGTGTTTACTTTTACAAATAGACGAATAGTCAGTATTCTTTTGTTGCGTTTCTGCGTTTCACCCAACATTTTACAGAAATCTGCAAATTTGATAAAGAAAAACAAACATACAACAAATTTTATTTATGAAGCTCAAATCAATAGTGATTTATCGTGTTGAAAAATTGATAGACATATCTTCGAACAAGTATTCCAACTCAAACAAGTCCTGAAA
>JAOUZG010025245.1:762193-772695 GCA_026289955.1 Argiope argentata | reverse complement strand
ATATATATATATATATATATATATATATATATATATATATATATATTTGCGTGAATTTTATATTTTGGGTATAATACCACGGTGTTCTTAAAGCCATATACATAGTTGATAAAATTTAATTGCCATTTTTTTAATTAAATTTTCAGGGGACAAAAAATGAAATGTGATTGAATATTTAATATTATTATAAACGATAAATATTGTATAATATTGTAGTACAATATTGAAAAAATATGTGGACTGCCAATTGAAAGGGAAATTATTGTTAACGGAAGTATACTATATCTGAAAATATGTAAAAAAATCTTATCCATTGATTCCATATTTCCCACTTAAAATTTTACATTGCTTCTGGCTAATAGCCGCTTTTCGCTCTAATAAACGAATTTTGTATATTCATCGAACTGAAAGGCAGCTTCCGTATGAAAAATCACAAGGAAAACTATAGGTAATATTGTCTTTGAGCTCAAGAATCACCATTGAAAGAGGAAAATAACAATAAAGATTAAAATGAAATCTACTCTGCATCTTTCAGTGTATCATATCAGAATATCATTTCTTGAACGGCCAAGCACCACGTGCTCGTGCGAGTTAAATTATATTTTTTATTCATTTTAGTTGTTTCACTGAAGGAGTCACTTAGTATTGCAATCGATCCAAAAAACTTTGTCATACTGATTGTTGTTTTTTAAATTACATTTCCTATTTATTTCATTTCATCACGCTATCAAAACGATATTTTTCTAGGTTTTATTTGCTGTAGTCATTAACTTATTTTTTCTTAATCAGAACCTTAGAAAAGGCGTTGGCAATGCGTTATTAAAAGCTGATTTTTTGAGATGCTCGTGCAGATAATAAAATTTTTATTTTTCATATACGGATTTTTGTTCACGCCAAAAAATTCATACCAGAAACAACATCATGTTTTGACATGATAAAAAGTTATATTTAAATCGCTCATAAAATATATTTTTACTTTAATTACCGAGTATACAAAGGAGAATTTTTTAAATATTCCTCATGTTCATGCTTTTATCTAAATAAAAAAAAATGAGGATATTTTTATAAAAATAATTTTTTTTAATGACTAAGCGGAAAAATTGTTTAAGAAAGATAAATGAAAAGCCAAAAGTAATTAAACTCATCAAAATTGAAACTTACAAAAAGTCCTTACTTACAAAAACGTCATTACAAAAAATCCTTTTTAAGAATTAAAAAAATAACTACATACATGTTATATCACAATTTTTAATTCAAATCAAAACATTAGAAGATTTCAAACAAAGTTCGTTTCTTCTTAATAGTAACACAAGACTAATGTGTTTAAAATGAGATTTCTAGCGAATAAAGAAATCTTTCATTCTTTCAACAAACAAATATTTCAAATCAAAATGTTTGTGACACTGTATCATCTCCAAAAGGAAGGAGAAACAGAAACAATATTTAACATTATTATATTCTAGAAACTATGTGTTACCGATATCCCAGAATTCCACCTTACGGAGCTACAAAGAAGTGATAGTTCATATGCATTATAAATCCTCAACAACCAAAACAGGAACTTAACGGCCACGTTGAAAATTCTGAGAACCATACAAATAACTGAAATCCCAAACATCAAACGCGTATGTGCAATACCTAGCAAAAAAAGGATGAATCTTAAACCCATTGTTACCTTTCGTGTTTGTAAACATCTTACTTTATAAACCTCTTACATATATGTTAAGGATGCCGCTGACAGAGCACGTAAGTCGAAGCTACCGAAACGGAGCGAAACAACACTTCGTCGTAAATTTATGACGAGGCTCACAGTTGTTGCAGAGGGCACTTTGGAAAACGCAAGGTACCTCCATTACACGGAGACTTGAATCTAGTTTTGATTGCCGACTACATTAAGCCAGGAGATTTAGGGCTCCGTATATTAGCCGCGAGATCTTTTGTTCTGTCAACTTGGGGAAGAGTTTTGGGGGGAAGGTTTTAATTTCCGTCATGGTCTGACGCATGAAGGAAAAGAGGTGCATTTCGCGAATTGTTTATGTTCTAACAATGGCTTTTAGGCAAAAGAACCGACTTTTAGCTTATGTCATTCAGTAATTCATGTAATTTTTTTTCCTTTTATCTCTTTTGTAATGAGTTTCAAAATTTTAGATGCATATAAAATTTCTTTTTCATTTGTTATATTCAGAGGGATTCGAGAGTTCTATAATATTTAACCATTTAACTGTTTCATTTACTTTACTATCTAATAAGAGGACGTCTTCTATTTTGGGTTTATTTTCTTATTTTGATTCGAATGGAAATCCATTGAATACTTGACTTATCAATATATTCGAAGTAATGTTAATCTTCAGTTATAATCGTTATGAATGATTTATTTTTTGCTTACTATTATCAAAATTCGATAAAATGGATGCAAGTCCTGTATAGGGCAAAACAGTTAAGTGGTTAATGAGTAAATGGATTTTTAATGCATTAATAAAAATGAATAAACTGACCATGTATTTGTTACATTTGTGATGGAATTCATTGAAAACATGACGCATTTTCTTAAGATTATGCTGTATTTTAGAATGATTTACAAAGAAAAAAGTCTTCTTTCAGTTTTGGATACGATTTGTATCAGTCGTTTTACAGGTTGTTTGGAAATACTTTTACATTAATTTTTTTTAATCTTGGCATTTGTTGTTAAAATAGCATTGTTAACTGTTAATATATATTGTTACCAGCGGACGAACGCTTCGAAAGCACGCTGAAGGAGAAAACGATTGGCGACAGTTGCCGAAGAGCTTCGCGCCATCTGGGTTGGTTTGGCGAAAGGAAAAGTCTGGTAGCCACTGGATCGCTCACGGTGTTTCCCGAAGATTCGCGTGCTCGCCTGCTCGGCTATATAAGGAACGGGTTGCCACAATTTGGCAGTTTCTCTCGTTAGAGTAGCGACTTGTTGGACGAGTGAATTACTTTTCTCGCTTGTTGTTAGTGAGCTGTGTTTACGTTTGATGTTAATGTTGAATAATTGAGCTCTCTGTGAATTACTGCTGATTTGCTATACGATATATGTTTTGCAGTTTGTGTTTATTGTGCATAAGGCTTGCATTTGCGCTGTTAATGACTGTTGACTGTTGGATTGTTTTTATCTGAAGTTTTACTTTATCAAGTCATCCTACAAATAGCTGTAAATAAATTTGTTTTTGCTGTCCTCAAGTAAAGTCCATTCAATCCGAACCCGCTACGCTAAAAAACGTAACAATATCTATATCGATACTTAAAATTAAGCTCAACGTGTTTGTGTGTTGGCGCTCTACAGGCCAGATCGTTTGACCTACAGCTACCAAATTGGGCACGTATATACCTTTGGGGCCGGGAATGGGCACCTTGGAGCAATTTTTCTGAATTTTTTATTAGAATTTTAGTTAATTAAAAATTAAGCGAAATTTCGTTATTTTATAGATATAACTTCAGAAAAATATTACAACACAGAATTGATTTTTGCACCATATTGAAGAAAAAATATCTTTCTGATGATACTAATGTTTTAACCTGTAACTAAGATTTCAATTTTTCATGAATTTTTAAAAAAATTATTTAATTAGATTTTTTAACCATTTATTTCGTACAAAATAAGAATAAAATGTAAGCCACACGTACAAGTTACGCGTTAATAAGAAAAATATTAACTTTCACCAGTATGCTGTTATCATACAGACAAAAAAAGATCAAACGAAAAAAAATGAAATATTAATGAAAATTAAACAGATATATGAATAGGAAATAAATACGAAATAAAATTGAAATTTGCTATCAAACATTTTGTGTTGTCATGTGAGAAGATTTTTAATTTGAAGTTATTGTTCACCTTAACTAATCTAAATCATTAAAACAATCGCTTAACTATCAGATTACTTATACGTCTATATTTATAAAAATAAAAGTTTTATTAACCTGAAAATTCGTTGATTTCCGAAACTTTTCCCTCAAAGCCTGTTTTTTTCTTCTTCGAAACTGGTTTAAAATTATCATGTGACGCTACCATATTGTGCAATCATTAATTTTTAGATAAGCTAGTTTTCTATTTTATCTTCTCAAAATCTTTCGAGCAATTAAATCTGTTTATGCTGTTAGAAAATTGAAAATGAAAGTTAAATAATTATTTTATTATAATAATTATAATATATATACAGCTTTCGATACCTACCCTCTACAATTCGTGTTGATTTGTGTGTGTGTGTGTGTTTTATTTAACAATCTTCGGGTGATAACTTCCTACAACCCTTTTTTTATTAGCCAAACAGGAGAATTGGGTAGTAGTTGGATAATTGTGACAAGTTATAATTTTTTTTTGGCCATAAGTAACTAAATGTGACAACTTGACTTATCAATTTCAAATAATCAAAATAGCAAAAAATTGATACTTAAAAAGTTATAAATCGCTAATTTTCAGCCGTGCATTTTGAAGCTACAAAAACCTCAAACCGAAACAACATCATGATCTCTCATGATAATATATATTCTAAAAAATGAATGCAAGACGAAATTTTCTTTGATAATACATTTACAATAGCTACATTATGTTGTTGTTATTGTTTCTCATCTCCGTGAGCTCAGAGCCAGATTAGGTCCATGAACTCATTCACCCTGAGAAAGCCCAGTATCAAAAGGGTATCACAAAACAGGTCCTGCCTGATAAGCCTCAGACAACATAAAATGTGACCAGGAGAGACCTGTGAAGAACATTTAGTGCAGAGTTCGAACTGTTTTGTACCTCAGACAGAAATTATTGATAATAGATGACCACTAAGAAAACGGGTATGAATACATTATTAAATCAATAAATCATCTTATTGTAAAAATTTTTTAGGCAAACACGTTTAAATATATATCCTTTCAATTCAGGGCTAACTTGTAAAACTTTAACAGGTACTTACGTATTATACCGTCCAAATTTATCGCCAAATTTGAAGTCAGCGCCAATGAGTTGCTAAACCACCAATTATGGCAATTCGGCAATGGTGTGATTCGTCGATCTTTAACGCCAAATTTAAATTCGTCGCCAATGAGTTACTAAACCGTTGGACATCGTTGGCGAAGACGGTATTATACGTCAGTACCCTTTAACATTGCAAATACATGAGTTAAAGTGGTTTGAATGAAGTAAATAATTATATTTTATGTAACGTGAGACAATAAATTAGATCTAAGCTCTAATGAATTAACTATGTTTAGCTTTTATCTAGATCTTTGATTTTATGAATCATATTTAACAAAATATTCTTGAGACAATAATATTTTAAATAAAAAGAGTTCCATGGCAAATAATCAAATCAATCACTAAAACCGACTTTTAAATGGAAATCTGAATATTACTATTCAATAAAAACGGGTCAGTTTATTACCGTTTCAAAGATGAAACCCCAATAGGACTGAGCTACAAAACTTGGTATAAGAAACAAATTTCATCCCACAGAAACCATGCAATTGGAAGTATCTAAAAAACATGATATCTCATCTGTAGCTTTGAAAGTATTAAAAAAAGTTATTGCTTTCACAATTTTAAAAAGAAATCTCCTTTGAAATTCATTTTTCCATAAATATCTACAATTATCAATTTAGGATACTAAATTGCATCAAAAAATAAAATGCTTTATTGCTAAAAAAAATGAAGACATTTGTGGATTTATGTTGCTTTTTCAAATATTACTCTATAAAAAACGTAATCTTAGGTGCCGTTTCTTTTCTTTTATGCACTATAAACAAAGAAATCCTTACACAAATTATTCACCGTAAGACCCACAACAATGGCACTATTTCATAAAAGTTATATCGTTCTTTCTTCATTACGATATATATGTCTCTCAATTTGTGCAATATACATAAGGTCTATTGCAAGATACTCATGAAAACGGTGTATTGTTTCTGTTTTATTGAAACATTACGGTTACGTATGACAAACTTTTTTCTTTATTAAATGTATTATTTCTAAAAACGTCTCTGAATTAAGAAGAAATCCTATTTATGAGTATGTCTTTGTTGTTTAAATCAATAGGATGATACAAAAAAAAAAGTTATAATCGTGTGTAATTACAACGGATTAACCCTTTGTTTTCTGATAAGAATTGTAGTGCGAAGATGAAGATGGACATATATCACGAACAATATCATTTACTCACAAACACATAAAGGACTTTATTTTTGCAGAAACAAAGAACAGCAAAATTTGATGGCTGAAAATATAATTAAAAGATGACAAATTCACATAATAATAGCCAACAGTAATGTTTAATAAAAATTAACAATTGGTCATGCATAAAAAAATGTTAAGTTTTTGTCTTGCAGTAAGAACGTTTAACAAAACAGTATGTTCTTAACCTTTTCATAACAATAAAGAATAGATTCTTCTTGAAAATCATTTTTTTCTCCCTAAGTGATGAAAGCAGAAATTCATAAAGAACTTTATAAAACGATTTCTCTCTTCATTCTTCTAACCAAAATTAAATGCATTCAAATTTGACGATTTATAAAAGAACACGATCTATTATCACGATCTCTCGTTTTTTCCATATTAAAGGGGATAGTTCTTTGCAATGTAGTTACAACGATATTTCGTAAAAACAAGTGTTTCAACACTTTTCCTTGTATATAGCCGACCACCCTACTACCATTGAAAAAAGCAGGAAGTATTTCAGCACCGATGGCAGCATCGTATACGATTAGCAAATGACGCATCTTTTTTAACGACCGACAGTAATCTCGAATAAAAAATACGTTCACGTATAAAAAGAAATTTTATTAGTTACGTATAAAGAGAAATTTTAGTTTTTGTCTTGCATTAAGAATGCTTAACAAATGGATATGAAAACAGGAATTCACTGAACCCTTTTATAAAAAATACCTAATAAATTCTTCGTGTTCGACTTGAAAATACATTTTATTTTCTTAAGTGATAAAAGGAAAAATTCGTAATGAACTTTAAAAACAATTTCTATTTTCTTTGCCCTAATCAAACTTAAATACAGTAATATTTGATGATTTATAAAATAAGAATACGATCTTACCCATTTCTTTTCATACCAAAGGGCTTCCTGCATTTGAGTTAGCTCAACTTTTCCATGATATGTGAATAATGGGTTCAATTCCTGGTTCTGGCATGGTTGTTCCTCTCTGTGTTCTTTCTGGTAGGTGTGGGCAATCTGATCATAAACAATGCTCATATACAGGGTATCTTAGCAAGACCGGATAAACCCTGAACAGCCAGATTTGTTGCCTGAAATACATTAAAAAATACCTAGAGAACTGTCCCTCTACCCTCGATGGTTTTCGAGAAAAATGCGAGAGAAAATGTATGACTTCATATCCGATTTACGGAAAAAATCTTTATTCTACCGCTGGATTATGCGTCGGGGTCCTGTTTCATGACCACCATGATCTCTAGATCTGACCCACTTAGATTCCTTTCTATGGGGCCGTGTAAAGGAAGAATTGGTTTATCAAGACTCAGTTACTTCAGAAATGGATTATCCATAGTGTGTTTACTTTTGTGGACATTACGATGCTACAGCGTGTACAGTCAACCACTTCACGACGCACATATGCATACCTCCATATGCGCGGGGGACATTTCGAACATTTTACTATTATAAATTATGCAGGGACTGATGTTCATGACCGAATAAATTTTTTTTTGGTAAACCGGATATATCATATATTTTCTCTCCCATTTTTCTCGGAAACATTGGGTTGTAAAGGTACAGTTTTCTGGTCATTTTTTTATGCATTCCAAACAACAAATCTGTCTGTGCAGAGGTTATCTGGTCTTGCTGGGACACCCTCTATTGTTCGATTTTTTCTAAAACATAAAAGTTAATAACTGAAATTCTGGATGATAGTAATTCTGAAAGAGTATATCATTCTTCAAAATATAATTGAGATAAATTTCTACTTCCTAGTACTATAAATATTTAACTTGTTGAAATCCGTAAAAGCTGGAAAAGTTAAGTATAAACAACCATGTCGAAGCTAAAATTAGATACTTTATCCTTTGCGAGTTTTCAAATTCATCACCGCCAAGTTCCCGGAAATGTCAAATGAACACTCAATTCTCCCCTGCCATTTAGAAGGCAATTCAGGGATGTTTATTAAACTCAAAAGTTCAGTTATGAAGATTTCGTAGTATTCTAAGAGTTTAGGGGGAAATATAATTACTTTGCTTCAAGTTGCCCGATTACGGAATAAATCTACTTCAAATAATTTGCTATATAACTTTCCTTATGAGAATTCAGCCTTAATCATCCCAGATGAGGCATAAAGGCGGATTTCTCATGATAGTATATTTATAATAACTAAGGTTTCATAAAATGAAACCAATTATCGCGGTGGTCTATAAATAAACTAGAAATCGGCAGATAGGCATTTTATTAAATGCATTAGAGCATCCCCTGAAGGGTTGTCATCTGAAATTTATTGAGATTATGGTAAGAATGGCGCGTGTATAACGACCAGGATGAAATTGCCTTTTAAATTTTGATGACGGAAGTGACTAATGTACCAAGAAAAATTGAAATGACATCAATCAAATTAAACGATTTTAATAAGATTTTGGAAATATCCTTCAAAAATGAACTTACTTTGATAGAGTGAAAAAAGATGATTATGAAGGTTTATTCATAATGAGTGTTTAAAAAAAAAGAGATAATTATGAAGGATAATTCATGGTGAATGCTTAAAAGAAAGAAATGACTACCAATAATTATTGATTAATGTTTAGAAAAAAGTCTTTTATCAATGATTATGAATGATTAAAAAAGATAATTATTAATAATGAATATGATTATAATTAGACTTTTAATTAATAATCATATTTTTTAAATTATTTTTTTATATTAACTAATATAATTTTGTTTATCTTAAATGTAATTACATTTATAGTTAATTTAATTATAATTATTTTATATTTTAAATAAGAAAATTATTAAAGACATAAAAGATGATTATTGATAATGAATGTTTAAAAATTTTTGTATTTTCTATGCAAGTTGAATGAATAGGTTCTGTATAAAATAAATTAGTTTGAATTTCTTTCCAAAATTTTTGTAAGTCAAAGGCTGGGATATAATGATGATATAATCCTAAATTTTTTCTTTTCTTAAGAATTATTTAAACTAATTTTAAAAGGTTACAGGATCCCTATACCCTTAGCGGTCAAAGGGATGAAGAAACAAAGATAATAACGTAAATGTTTTCGATGATGATTTGTTTTTTAATTGACAAAATCGCATTACTTTCTACTTTTTTCATTTTTTATAATTATCAGTAATTTTTTCTGAAAACAATAGAAAAATTTCAGTATATTTTGCTTTCAAATTTTTATATAGACGCTATTCAGATTCGGGGGAAAAACCCACCGATGAGCCGGGTTTTTTTCCGTCACAATTTCTCTGAAAATATTTCTTTCTCTTTATCTGTTGTTGGCGCTTTTTCAAGCCTGCTAACTTGTTACTGGTTTAAACCGATTGAGTGTTCCTCATTTTTCAGTAGCACCAACTAGGACCAAGAGTTCGACTTAGCTACATATACGTCGCAACCGTTTTTATGGAGCGGATTTCATTCATACATTTTCGTTCATTCATCCACAGATAGCGTTTAGATCTGGAACCGAGAACAATCACCTCTGACCTAGTACCCCGAGTAGTATTAATCTCAACATGGAGGACTTCGAGATCACGACATATTTAACGTTCGTTTTCAGATTTATGGCTGATATTTTTCTCTTACATCGTAATTTTTTTAAAATTAAAGCATCTCATCCAAATCTTTCGTTAGGAGATTCTGTAAGTTATCTCATCTTACCACACACGTATTTTTTTGGGTACTTACGTATTAGACCATCCAACTTTATTGCCAAATTTGAATTCTTCGCCAATGAGTTGCTAAACCACCAATTATGGCAATCCATCAATGGTGTAATTCGTTGATCTTTATCGCCAAATTTATCGATGAGTTACTAAACTGGTGGCGATCGTTGGCGAAGACAATATAATACGTAAGTACCCTTTAACATTGTAAATACATGAGTTAAAATGGTTTAAATGAAGTAAATAATTAATTTATCTATCAAATTTAAATCTGTCGCCAATGAATTACTAAACCGTTGAGGAAGACGGTTGAATAGGTAAGTACCTTTTTTTGTACCTAGGTTATCTCTTTAATGACAGCACCTGTCACCAAATGAATTAATGACTTTATTAAGAACTCAATATTTTCTATTTAAGGTTTTCGGCTTGTTTGATGCAGGAGAAAATTTAGGAATATAATCTTAAAAACAAAATGTTTCATCGACATATTTTCATTATAAAATTTCCTAAGACTCCGAAGTAAATACTGCATAATTTTCTGTACAATACTAATTCGTCATTTTTGAAAGTAGTATAAGGTTTAAGACTTAAAATATTATTGTCACTAATTTATCTATCTATCTATCTATCTATCTATCTATCTATCTATCTATCTAT
>JAOUZG010025245.1:749018-762183 GCA_026289955.1 Argiope argentata | reverse complement strand
CTATCTATCTATCTATCTATCTATCTATCTATCTATCTATCTATCTAACTAACTAACTAACGAACGAACGAATACGATTTCATTTAGGATCAATTAAAGAACAAATAAATGAAAAAAATGAAGAGTATTACAGAAAAATTCATTTTTCTATCTCAGATTTGATTAAAAATACTATAGAGTTCTTTAGAGTTTCTGCAGTTAGTACAAAATCTAATTTTAAAAACACACACGATATAATTACTAATGATAATTAGTAAATGTAAAAAGTCTATTTATATTGCCGCAATTAAAAGAAGTGTTGGACTCTCTATAGCCGAATCCTCATCACATTGAACTCTTACTTATGCAATAGAAAGTTCGAACCACACTAGCGAACAACCTTTTCTGCACCTTTCTTACTGCCTCCAAAAAAGTATTATGGCTTTTCCTTGCTGGTATGAAAGCCAAAAATTTCTTAGTCACAGTTTTCAAAGTTGTGCAGAGCCTGTATCTATTCCACGCTCATTGAGTTGAATTAATAAATCAGTTTAGCTTTACTTCCTGTGCGTAATTGAGTTCAAAGCGCGAAAATATAAAAATTTACCTACTTGACACTATAAGAATTTTCATAAACGGTAATATATAATTCATACCACTAATATTCCTATTCCATAGAAGCCATAATTATATATAAAATGCCGCATTTATAGCAATGATCAATGTTAGTTTAATTTGCAAAATGAATATTTTTGTCAGTGAAGATTGAGCTCTTTGCATATGATAGTTTTTGCATTTAGTTTTTGAAATCTCCTCTGTCTGCAGTTCCGTCATTCCATCTCTATTTGGGTATGAATAAAAATCAAATTCAAGAGGCTCTTAATCGTGTGTATTGGGCATGGAGGGTTAAGAAAATCAATTCTGCATTCCACAGCATAAGAATTAAAGAAAGATAAATAAAAATGCCAAAGATAAGTTCTCCATTTAAAATATGGTATTCATTTATTTATTATTATATATAAATAAAAAAAACTACTTTTCAAGGAGTGAGAAATATATTCTATAGGCTTTTATATAAATTTCATATAGTGACGTTCTTCGTTCAATTTATTTACATTTTATTTATCGAAATATCAGTTGATTTTAATGACGCTTTTTTTCATGGATTGATATGTGTTATTCTTTAACTGAAATACGTAAAACGTATCACGTGTTAACCCCTTAACAGGTTTATATCCTTTATTATCTAATAAGATGACACCTTCTACTTTGGGAATATTTTCTTATTTTGATTCAAATGGAAATCTTGGAATACTTGGCTTATCTACGTATTCGAAGTCATTTTACTATTGAATTATGATTGTTATGATTGATCGAGTTTTTGTTTACAACTATCAAAATTCGATAAATCGATGCACGTACGGCGTACGGCCGAACCGGTTAAGGGGTTAATTATAAAAATATAAGTGAAATAAATATTCATCAATCCCTAGTACAAATTATTGTGTAAAATAGCTTTAATTTCTTTTTAATCATGCAAGTTTTGGAAATCAAAAATAGGCAAATATTATTACTATAAACCTTTACGATTTAATAGAATACCTTTTTGAATTTTCTATTCAGCAACACACAAATAAAAGATATTTCATATCTTTACTATACCGAGAGGTTATAAGAAACAAATTTTTCTTGAAACTTTTAATTAGATTCAAACAATAAAAACTTTTCTTACAACAAATGTTAGTGAAAAATTTATTTTCTAAGGAAATGCATTTTAATTGATAACTATTTGTATCATCAATTCAAATGCCAAATATTCTTGCCATTTAAAAATGACTAAGCGGCCTGATACTATCATCAACTTATCACTTTCTTATCATTATCAGGCTTGAATTACGAGGAGTTACACCTTATTTGGGTGTAACTTGTTTCGGAAACTCGTTAACTTTTCTCCACAGGATTATTCTGTCTTTCATTTTGAGGCACATTATCGTTTACGTCATCGCATCAGTGTCATTTTATTTTTAATGATGGTAACACCTATCCTTATTAAAATTGCCATGTATCGTTTTAATGCATTATTTGATCTGATAAGCACTGAAAAAAAATAAATTCAACTAAATATTAGCACATAAGCTTTTCCGGACAAATTTTAGTATAAATTAGTTAATGAATTGTAGGTAAGGCAGTTACGGTTCCTCATGGCTCCATTGACAGAGCATTGGCAGCAAAACCTTAGGTCCCTGGTTCGATTCCCGGCCAGCGCATTTTATTCAAAGACTGGAATTTTAATTTAAAATTGTTCTTATTATTTCTCTAAAATCAAGATTATTCTAGAACATTCTTTACCATTCGAACGAGAAGATTCTCGAATGTTCTTCAGATGTATAAAAGCTGAATTCTTCTCAGTTCTTCATTCTGTTTTCCAGCGAGTTGCTTGGTGCTAATAAACGCAATTGTTTCTAACTGTCCCTGTCTTTAATTGAGTCTTCGCGACAATATCAAATAATAACTTTTGATTTCATATTTTATTTCGTAAAGTATTTAGTTTCAATTTATGGTCCCAGGTGGCGCAAACTACTTATTACAGAAGAAAGTCTATTGGGCTATTTCAAAATTTTCAAACGGTTATCGAATATATGTGTTTCCCTTAATTTAAAGGGAATAGCTACGAACAATCTTTGAATTTATTTGAAATGAGATATTTTCTAAAAGGTATTGCTTATCTATGTTCATATGCATTCAAAATAAAAATAGTTTTTTAAAAATTTAAGCTTTCTTTTTTAAAAAAAATTACGTCTGTAATTTATAATAATAATTTATAAAATTTACGAAAGTCTGAAAAATTAATTAAAATTTAAAAAGAAAACTTTGAAACGTTCTATTTTTATTACACTTTTTTTCAACCTATTCATTAAAGAAGAAAGTCTATTGGGCTATTTCAAAATTTTCAGACGGTTATCGAAAATTTGCTTATTAAAATACAGGATAACTTTATTTTTTCTTACACAGATTAGTTATGAAAATCTCGCAAAAATTCAGAAAGCACTTCTTATGTATTAAAAAATTAAAAAGTAAGAAATGCTAACTAATTTTTTTCTATTTTAAGTAAAGTAGCTTATTTTATTTCACCTTTTAATAACTGAGCACTGCTGTGTATTTAGTTTCTATTTATGACCCCAGGCGGCGCAACCTATTCATTAAAGGAAAAAGTCTATTGAGCTATTTCAAAATTTTCAGACGGTTATCGAATGCATGTGTTTCCCTTAATTTAAAGGTAATAGCTGTGAACGAACTTTGAATTTATTTAAAGTCCAATATTTTATAAAAATTATTACTTTTCTGACATTCATATGCATTCAAAATAAAAATTGTTTTTTTATTTAAGATATCCTTTTTAAAAAAAATTACACATGTAATTTATAACAATAAATTATAAAATTTATGAATGTCAGAAAAAATAATTAAAGAAAACAGTGAAACCGTTCTATTTTTATTACACTTTCTTTTTTCAAAAAATCTACGTATATGTTATTATTCTTTCCATATAAATATGCAAATGGAAGTTAACTATTTTTCTTTTTTCTTCACGAAATAATTACTTATCACGAAATGACAACCTTTTCTTTACTTCCTGTTGGAAATATTTAAAAACAATAAGAAATATCTCAAGGAAATTTGATTTAGTATAAATCAATAAAAATATGTTTTCTTTTATCTTTATCAAAGGAATGTACATCTATCTGCTGTAGTGAATCAAATAATTCAATTTAAATTTCTCTTCTTTGTAGATTTCAAAGTAAGTTTACGAGATTTTTTTTAACTTTATCAAGTAATTCGATAAAATAATTCTTTGGCCATTTACTACTCACGAAGGAAACTTTCTTATTAAAAAAAACAGGATAACTTCAATTTTCTTACACAACTTAGTTAGGGAAATCTCACAAAACTTCAGAAAGCACATCTTATGCATTAAAAAATTAAAAAATAAGAAATAATAACTATTTTTTATTTTCTATTCTAATTAAAGTAACTTATTTCCTTTCATCTATTAATAATTGAACACTGTGAAATTTTTAGAAAAATCTATATTATTTAATGTTCTAATAATATATTTTTCAAATTTTATTATTGTTGTTGCGCAGCAGTTTTATACCATTCAAAAACACTCAAAACATTTTTAATATATATTTCCTATGTAAGCATGAATCCTGCTTGTAATCGCTGATTTTAGGGAATAATAATTGAAATTTTTACAAATTCATTTTACATTTCATTGAAAAAACCTTTTGTTGTGTTGTGACTAAGGGCACTTGCCTTGGTCAAGCCCCCGTTGATACGATCAGCAGATTTTAAGCCTAAGAAATGCTCTTTGTTTCCTACGTAGCGCCATCTAGGGCCAAGAGTACGACTTAGCTACTCACACGTCACAACCCTTTTTACGGGGCGGACTTCATTCATGCAAATTCATTCATTCATCTCTGATCGTAATTTAGACCTGTAACAGAGAACTATCACCACTGACCCAGTACACCCAATGGTATTACTCTCGATATGGAGGACTTTGCGACCACGAATAGATTTACCGAGTGACAGCCACCACACACTCGGGGAATCTTGTCCGTTGAGCTTTGAACCCGTAACCTAAGGAGTACGAGTCCTACACTCTACAAACCAGGCCATCCCAGCATCAGAAAAAAAACTTTTTGTAATCATATAACGAACAATTTTGGTTTAATCACTTTTATTACTGTTGTTATTGTTTCTAATGGCACTTGTATTGGAGTATTATTGTATTATTATTTCTAATGGTACCAATTAGGGTGAAGAGTAAGTCTTAGCTGCACGTGCATCACATTCGTTTGCCCAGCCCCTTTTTATAAGGGGGTGCATGTACCCCGTCTGTAAAAAGGGGCTGTGCAAGCAAATGTGGTGAGTGTGTAGCTAATACGTACTCTTGGCCCTAGTTGGCGCTACTACAAAACAAGAGACGCTCTTTCAGGGAAAAAATTACTGATGCATCAGCGAGCTTGTGCACGGCAAGAGCAACTAGAAAAAACATAATTTTGGAAAAGAGGCAACAAATGATTTTTTAATTCTCGTCATCTGACCACGGCTCAATACTGTGAGTTCTGTGAGAGCTGCCATCGTGATTGTTTGATTTGAAATATAACCTTAACATAACTGAAAATATAAAATTGCCGCTATCTTCTAAACTCCAAGATTTACCAATGGGTTTCAAATTTAAATTAATGGAAGTATCGTCATAAGTGACATGTGATATGAATTTCAACATTTACAATATGTTATCCCATGTTTGGAAATATAAAAAAATGATAAGAAAATTCAAATTTCTCAATTTTTTAATAGAATATATAGGATATTTATTTTGATTTTTTTGATGAAATAGAATTTTATATAAAATTATTAAAGGTTTCATATATAAGTAGGCAATTATGCAATAAAGCATATTCTAGACATACACAGCTCACGAAACATTAATTTAAAATAGCATACTTCTAATTATGCTCGCCATTTAATCTGTTTACACTGAAAAGTGGGAACTAGATTCCCGTTTAATTAATCCTTTGCAAATTTAAAGATGCTGTCTAGACTTTTGACAAATAATCGTGTTTATGATTTATCCTAAGCAGGCACATAGAAAATGTAATCTCTCTTAAAGTTTAAATTAGTGTGTTTGACATTTATTGGGCTTCTGATCAGATTAAAAAAGGATTTTAAAAATACTATCGATTTTCAAGATAGCATCGAAATATTTATTAAAAAAACAAAGTTAATATGGATTTTTTTTTGCACTTTTATGTATTCAGTAATGCCATAATAATTTATAATAGGAATAAGTTAGTCAATTGATTTTTATGGGGAATTAATTATGAATTTTTGCAATAAATAAACCATATATAATACTCTATGAAGAATCTAAATACTATTGTTAACTGTCGCCAAAAAAGAATTCATCAATTTAGACAGCAGAGAATGTATTATGAAAAATTAATATTATATTAACAAGGCACTGAAAGGCCAATAAATTCTTGTATTTAGATATTTCCATTTAATTTCGGACTTCTTAAATCAAATTTGTATTATTTATTTATTTAGACTGCTCTACAAACTTTATGTAGTTTTATTTCCATAGCTCTCAATAATAATAATCATACTTAGAAAATGTATAAAAAGAAGGAACATTTTATATTTTACATGGAATAAATTTATAAATCCAATTCTATATAGTGTTCCTTTGAATACAATTTTCCTTAAAATTCGAATGATTGCAGTTATAGTCACAAAAGTGGTATCTGAATGTATTATAGTAGCTCTGAAGTAAAAATGAGTTCATTCACAACGTCATCTAGTGGTAATTATCGCATTTTTTGCATTGAAAGCAGCAGAAAACGGAAATAAAAGATGCCAATTACAAAGACACCTCCAGACAGCTAATGGTAAAATTAAAGCATTGAAAGAAAAATTTAGGTAATGACTATTTTAGAGATAACGACATAGCAAAAAGATCTAAAATAACAAAAACGCCTTGTTTTTAAAGAATATCTTTATTTCAATGTTTTAACTATTATCCAGTGTCTAAAATACTGATTTCATCCCTTAATTGAGTTTCATTTTGTATCCTTTTAAGCATAAAGTTTGGTTACTTTCCTGTAAGCCAGGCTGCAGTGAAAAATTGTCAAATAATGTAGAACTACGCCAAATTTTTTACAGTAATTTTGAAGCAAAAAATCGCCAAATAAGGCGAAACTCTGTCAAATTTCTTTGGCAAATTTTTCGTTGCTGCAAGGATTACGGAAAAGTGCCAAAGTTTATGTGTTCGCGCAAGTAATAGTATTAATACGTCAGAGAAATAACTTGAAATAATTTTAGAAAAAAATCCCACACTTGCTTTTTGGGATGTTAATACTGGTAAAGATTTAAAAGAAATCGGCTATTGGTCTACAAAATAATAAAATCGGAATAAATTCGGTACCTTTGCAATGAATTTCTGAGTGCGAGAAATCAAATATCCATGTTCTTCTAAGTTTTGAATAAATAATGTTCCTTTCTAAGTATTCAATTTCAAATTCGTAGTTTCATTTTCATTCGTAGTTCATTCAAGTTTCATTTTCTAAGTATCAAAAATATGTTGTCGTAATCTGATGTTTAAAGATTTCGAGGTAAAGATTTGAATGCATTCTCTGTTCGTATTTCTTATAAAAGAATATACGGAAAATATTTCCTCAAAATTTGGTCTAAAAGTCAGTTCTTTTCTAACTTACTTAATTCATATTTATTCGTACCCTAACTTCAATTCTCAACCCGTACTTTCAATTCTCAACTGTAATTAAAAGTCTTGTCTGTCATTTAAAAGGACTGAAATATTTCTTTTCTTTACCTTTTATAATCCATTCTCATTTTCCAACTAAACTAACTTTTAAATGATCGACTGCCATCAAATAGCCAATCAGAGTGTTAATTGGTAATTCAGTGAATCAGCTCGCTCAGAAAGATCTGAATGAAATAAAAGAAAAAAATTAAGTTCTTTATTTCTTTCTCTTCCGGACTAAGAATTAAGAAAAGCTAATTCTTTTCATCGAAGAGATTAAAGGTTCCGAAGTGAAAATGATGCGCAGGGATCAATACTTAATGATCTCGACCATTCTAATAATTAACGTATTCTAAAGGAAGACAGTACTTCCTTTTGGGATTTAGGGAGGCTAATTTCTTTGAATTTTAAACTTGTTGCAGAGAGGAGATTTCAAGAATAATGAATTCTTTATCGCGCAAATGAGTTTCTGTTATTAGCTTTCAAGTTTTGAACTGGGATTTAGAAAAGAGAAGGATTTTTAACAAGTTGAATAGGAATGTCAAGACTTTTATTTCGTTTAATTAGAAAGATGCGCACTACGATAAAAAGCTCGAAAGAGAATTAATAATTAGTTCGGAAAAAAACACGCAAAAACTGAAAAGAAGAAAAATAATCCCACAGAAAGTTTAGCTTAAAAGACATTATATGGGTTTTTTTTGTATAAATTTATAATGGAGTTAAAGAAATGATGTCACCAAATATTATAAGGCAACGAGATACAGATATTTGAAGACATCAGCAGTTATTTCAACCAAAAGAATAAATAGCAAAAATAGGATTTTTTCGTTGGCATACTTAAATAAATGCTAACAAGTAACAGAAAAAAACAACTTTTTAAAATCAATTCCAACTTTGGATATTAAGAATTTTTTTATTTAAGTTACTTCTACTAAATATTACAGTTGCTGTTCCGTTTTACAGCGGAAGGAGGGGTGCAGTAGCTTCTGAGGGTATATGGCATAGTTATACTCCGTCCCGGCCGAAGCCATTCGGATATAACGATGAGCTGCCGCAAAGCAACCCCCACCGAGCACGGAAGTGCAGTTTAATCAGCTTAATTTTCATAAAACAATTCAAAGAACCAGATCGGAAAGAGATACGAATTTAGATTCTCAAAAAATGTCACCTTGTCTCCAATTATAGTAATTATCAAACATTTCAACAGTTATTAGCAGAACATAAAAATGTAAACAACGTTAACTAAGAAAATGATGTTAAAAAGAAAAATGTATAAACATTTTAACGGTTATTAGAGGAACATAAAAATGTAAACAACGTTAACTAAGAAAATGCTGTTAAAAAGAAAAAGGCATAAACATTTCAACAGATATAAGAGGAACATAAAAAAAAGTAAACATCGTTTACTAAGAAAATACTGTTAAAAAGAAAAAAAAAGAAAAAGTATAAAACAATTATATACTTCTGAGGGTATGGACACCTGAGCGCCCGAGTAAAGATCACTTTTGACTCAGTATCCCTAGTGGTATAACCTTCAACATGGAGAACTTTGCCATCAGGTTTAAACTCAGATCACAAGGGATGCGAATTCAACGCCCTACCAACCAGACTATCCCAATCGAACAATCATTATTTCAATAAAGAACTACTATTAAGGCGAGAAAATGAGTTTTTAATTAATTAATAAAAATAAATGAATTAATATTTGGAAAACTGTATTGACATCAAATGTCATTTACTACAAATTTTTAAATATGTACTTGAACTTGATTGAATGTGAACTTTATTTTTATTACATTTAGCACATGATAGATAAACGTATTCTAAAGCAATGTTCCTTTTATTTCTTTTATATAAATTCCTACAATCAGCAAAAAGAATAGTACTACAATGCTGGTATGTTTTAAATAGGATATGTTGCTGTTGTTTGTTATGGCATTTGCAATGGACAATATCTCACATAGTCATCTGTTTAATACTAATCAGCGTCTCATTTTCCACTACTCACATCGCTACTCACTCATTACATTCGCTTGCACAGCCCCTTTTTACGGGGGGGAAGCACATTCACACATCTTCCAGATAGAACACAGATGAACAACCACCCCCGAACCGGAACTCATACCCGGGAAGCCCAAATAAAGGGGAAGACGCGCTACCTCTATGCCAGGACGCTCGTTAAACAGGATACAAACAAATGTATAAAAAAGAGTACTGGATAGAAGGATAGATAACTAGTCATCTGTGTTAGTGTAATAAAATACTAATGAGTTTCTATTGCTATTTAAAGTTTAATAACATAAAGGATATTATAATCTCAAACTCTGACAGCTGGTAGTGAAAAATAATGGTGAAGACTAAGAAGATATAAGTAACACTTAAAGCATGTAAAACAATTTCCTTTCACCATTACTTAAGATCGATAATACAAGATATAAATATTTACAATAGGAAAAATAAAATTAACAGCCAAAAATGTAGAACCAAAAATTTATGCATGACTCCTTGATGAATTCATGATCTTAAATAACATTGATATACCAATTTTTCAAAAAATAGTCCTCTTTGCTTTGCAAATCTCACTTTAAATCTTCGATGAACGGTCTTCCCCACTTATGCAATACATTACAGTTGTTGATCACAATTCTTTTCCGGATAAATAAATTTTATTTTACTGCTTCAACTGACAGCTCAAAATTTTGATTTTAAAGTGAAGGTTTTCTAAATCTCTCCATCTTAAGATTTCAAATGCATAATAAAATGCCTGTAAAATAAGTATTTTCGATGTTCTATATTTTTGAAGGTTCTGCGATTCATTTTTATTCTGACAGCTGACAAAAATACCCTAAAAGGACAGACAACAATGGCATGAAAAGCAAAGTTTACGTTTTACTTTTTCTTAAATATTTTATCTTTGAGCATTTATTACGTATCTGTAATGTTGCTTCCTTGAGCAATCAGTTTCAAAGTAAGGAATACAGTTTTGTAGTCATTAAAATGAATACTGAATAAATATCAGTCAATTACTCATAATCCAGGTATTGGCGAGATATTTGTCAGCCAAATGGCTTTTTTTCAATAAAAGGGAAGAGTCTGGTAAAAAAGAAGAAATTTATTGTTGTTAAGACTTGCGACCACACCATTCATCCAGAAAAGTCTGTACCTTATCGCGAAGAGTGCTATCAATCTGTTTTGAAGCAATTTTTCTATCTAAGCAGTCTGATAACTATTAACTCTTTACCTGAGTGCTTTGAATTTCTGTAAATATTTTTTTATTCTGCTTTTCACTTTTTTGTTGCTCATGTACCCATATTTTGTGGGACGCGGTAGCCTGGTGGTAAGGTCTCGATATGTGTGACGTAGGACTTCAAGATCGAGACCTGTTTCCACTGAAAAAACGTCATGTTGGGGTGTCTGTTGCACGTTAAAGCGACCAGGGACTTTTCAAATGATTTTTTGCAACCTTCATCTTAGAATTTTGAAATTTTAAAGGCGTTAGTATTAACACTATAGGAGATGACACATAAAATTGTAAAGTATTATGTTAATTTATTGATGAGTTCTTTGGGTTAATATAACATAATACTAGCGATAAATAACGTTAATGAAAAATATTCAATTGCCTCGAAATTTATTCAAAAGAACTAAATATTTTTATTATTACTTACTCAAAACTTTTTGAAACAAAAGTCGGGATTAAACTTGAAGTTTGAGTGCAAAATATCAAAATTAACCACTGTGATAACTCAAACTGTAAAAACATCTGTAGTTTTCAGTTATTATATTGGTTAATTTCTATATTTTATATTAGAACACATTGGACCATTAATTATAAATTTAGTTGTAATTAATGGTTCAATGTGAAATCATTTTTGAATTGAGAATATTTAGTTTATTAGATGCACGTATACTGTTTCAACAATTCTTTTATCTTTATTGTTTCAAATACATCTTTTAAAAAAATAATTTAAAAGAATTTCTCAAAATAAATGAAGTAATATAATATGCTTTAATTTAAACATTACTAAGTAATGCAGGAAGAAATATTCAAATTAATTTTTAAAAGCAGTATTTAATTTTTATATACATTTATTTTAATATTGAGTAAATATATTTACTGTTCAGGAAATTTATAATTTAATATATTTCTTGTTGATTTACGAGCTCTAATTAAAGCCTAGAGTTCCTAAATCAATGCTTGTGAATAATATATATTTCGGTATAACGATTTATAACTCTAAAAAATAAGTGCCACTTTTGAAATCGAAATGAAATTAGAAAATAATTCATTCATGACTTGGAATATTTTACTCCTACTCAATAATGCATTGCATTTTCCCTCGAAATTTAATGAAAATTCTAATAATGTTATTTATCAAGAATAACAGATAGATGAAAATACATATGTATTTATGATTTTTTTTCTTGTGCGTTTTCTTATACATGAGTTTTCAATATCATATACGTTAATTAATTTTCAGATTATTTATGAAGTAATATTTTTAAAAATATCGTTTGTATCTCAAAGGAAATTCCTATGATTAAGAATTGAGTAATAATTTTCATTTGTTTTCATTAAGAACAAAATGATAAAATGGATTAATATAATATTAATGATTTAATAAATTAATAAGTTTGAATTTCACCTGCATCTCCTCATAATCAGAACTTTTGAATTGATGATCTTTTTCATAATGACTGCAAATATGTTTTTGTTATATGTAGCTTTTACTTTACATTTAGCCGAAAACTAATTTTTTAAATTGATATTTTTAAATTAATTCATGAAGTTTTCCATCGGGTGCTCTCAAAGTTTGCTTTGCTTTTTTAAAGCATTATTTATGAAATGTCACATAAAAAATTTATCAATTACTCAATGCTGATGACGTGTACGCTCTACAACGGAAAGGGGGGTGCAGTAGATTCTGAGGGTATGGACCCCTCAGCACCCGAGGGCAGAAGTCTGACTTCCAGCTCATAAGAAAATGAAACACACTTATCAAATTCGGTTGCGCACCCCCATTTTATACTGGGGGCACCTCACATCCCAGATAGCACACAGAAGAGCAACCATGCCTTAACCGGGACCAGAAAAAGGGACACCTGTTCATTTAATCAATAATTCTAATAATTTAACGCTTCTAATTTAATGAAATTTTTAGTTCATCTATAAATCTATCACAATTTTGTCTAGAAAATTGAACCATAAATCTTCAAGAAAACACCCAATATTATGAACAACAGAAAAACCGAATATAATGAACCGAATAATATAGTGAATAGGAGCACCGAATATTGTGAACATACCAGAAAAACCGAATAATATGGTGAATAGGAGAAAGGAATATTATGAACGCACCAGAAAAGCTGAATATAATGAAACGAATAATATGAGAAATAGGAGCACCGAATATTATGAACACCAGAAAAACCGAGTATGATGAACCGAATAATATGGTGAATAGGAGCATCGAATATTATGAACATACCAGAAAAACTGAATTTAATGAACCGAATAATATGGTCAATAGGAGCACCGAATATTATGAACACCAGAAAAACCGAATATAATGAACCGAATAATACGGTGAATAGGAGCACCGAATATTATGAACAACAGAAAAACCGAATATAATGAACCGAATAATATGGTGAATAGGAGCACCGAATATTATGAACACCAGAAAAACCGAGTATAATGAAACGAATAAAATGGTGAATAAGAGCGCCGAATATTATGAACATACCAGAAAAATCCAATATAATGAACCGAATAATATGTTGAATGGGAGCACTGATTATTATGAACACCAGAAAAACTGAATATAATGAACCGAATAATGCGATGAATAGGAG
>JAOUZG010025245.1:682753-698590 GCA_026289955.1 Argiope argentata | reverse complement strand
ATTTAGCCCATGTGATTATTAACAATTAGTAATTTAATCAAAAATTTGTAGTTATTAGGTATCTATTTTAATATTTATTAACATAATTAAAATCTGTATTGTTCCAAAACTATTCTGTCCATGTAAAATAAGTTTAGTAGATTAGATTAGTTAACTGAAAATCCTCATAGGCCTGATTTCTGTAACTACACGGGATCTATGCCAATTCAATTATTTTCTTCTTTCGCCAAAAAGCTGTCATCTCCATATTTTATTTCATGCTAAATAGTTTGTCAAATATTTTGTAAATGTTTCTCGTGTACAGTAATGCAGATTTCAAAAGTTTATGATGGAAAAACATAAGTTCAATTATAAAGTCATTGCTATTAATTATTCAAACGTTTATAAAACATATAAAATTAAAGTGAGAAAATTGTACATAAAAATTTCAATTCAAGTATTAATAAATGTTAAATTAGATTAATTACATTTTGAAACTATTGATTCGTTATTTAGAATAGGAACTGCAATTTATATTCTTTTCTTATTTTCTGATCAACTTTTAAAAAGAAAATAACGCATTTACGAAAACTTTCTCCCTGGTCCATTGAAGAAGATAAATAGCAACCCACCTGAATAAGTAATATTCCTTGATAAATTATCATTTTTCACTAAACTTTTTCGGTAATAAGATTATATACTTTATCTTGACCATAAATCAGGAAGCAATAAAATGAAAAATTAATGAAGCTTTGAAAAATGGTTCTGAATATATCTTGCTTTGAATCTTCTTAAAAAGTTCTAAATAAAATGCAAGGAAATAATCCCAAATTTTCTTTATGGAAATATTAAATAGGATATATTTTTACTCGACTTCAGCTAATGGACTGAAAACTGAATTTATGTGCATTTTGTTTTTGGGTATACTCGCCAATTTAAAATAAATTATTTATATTTCTTAGTGCATATTTTTAAACTAAATTATTTTTATAAATCATATACTTACTATCTATTAGGCACGTTAGGCAACCCCACTAGATAATATTGGAAGGAGGAATATTGTCTCTGTTTAACCCTAGAAAGGTAACCTTTAAAAAACTAACATAAATGATAAACATTCGTCTCCTAGACGAAGTGTATTTAAAATCAATTTTTAAACCTAATTTAAATAAAATCATACTACCTGCAGATGATTTCATAATTCCAGATTGTCAAGGAGGATAAAAATATTATTTATTTATTTTCTCTCTATCTTTAATCAAGCAATCTTTACTCATATATACGTGAGGTTCTCCAAACATTGCTCTTGAGCATAACAAACAAAATTTGCGAGTCATTCTGTACAAATTATATGGTTAAAATGCACAACTTTTTCTTTTTTAAATTTTGGATTGTTCAGGTCATTGAATGTTTACATTCCATTTGAGAAGTTCACTTATAATAGTCCTTGTTGATCGGGGCAAAGTTGATATGTTGAGACGCTTCTGCATCCATGGAGCAAGAAGAACTTCGATAAAATTTTCGTCTTCCGATTCCTTCTCAGAAGTAGAATGATCTTCCTCACTTAACTATTTCAATAATTCATGGATAGCTTCTGGCTTACCCCGCAAATTTTCCCCGTGAAAACGCTTCGACCTCTCCAAACATACACAGAAATACCTTCTTAATACTAACGGGACAGATAACCATTCGTCTCTGAGAAGACTATTGGGCTGGATGTACTAGAAAGAGAAATATTTCGGGGAAAGGGAATGTCCTCATCTGTAGTTCCCAAGGTCAGATTAAGGTACTGAGTAGAACGATCCGTTTACCGTTATAGGAGAAGAATAGTCAAAGTTAGGTCTTAAGCGATCGTCCAGGAGACGAATGATTAACATTCTAGTGTTAATTTCAATTAAATATCGTATTCATAGCTTTAAGTTCATTATTTACACTGCCTTCACAAAATGAAGAAGGTGTTAAAGTTGTGATCAATTAACAGCCTTGCACAATTGTTTATATTTGAATTTCCCAAACTGAGTGAAATCCCATGATATAAATGAACAATTTGAAGCATTATTGTTTGCATAGAAACTATTACTCATTTTCTGCGTTAGTGGGATTTTTTGTTATTATGCTTTAAACTTCGTGGATTATAAAAGGATATTTCCTATCATTGGTACCAGCAATGAGAAAGAAAATCACGGGATAGAATATCCGATGAAATATATATATAAATTCCTTTTATTAATTAATTTTAATGATCCGGATATCCTGGTTGGTAGGACGTTGGATTTGATTCCTTCGGGCTGAGACTTCGAACTGGCTAGTGGAAGACTTTCCGTGAGTACAGCAACTGATCAAAGTTAAATCTGTCATGCTTACAAAGTCCTCTAGGTCGAGAGTGATACCAGTGGGAGTACTGGGTCAGAAGTCATCGTTCTCTCTTGCACATCTAAAAACTCCAAACATCTGGTTAAATAAATATGGTAATAAATACGAATGCCACACAATTATAAGTCATAAAAAACTAGAGCAATTAACTGTTTTATAAAGTTATTAAAATAAGAAAAATTAACTTAAAGTAAATAATAAAGATGCTATTTGAATGTTTGTTGTTTTAAATGTACCGTACGGGATACGAAATTTTATATAAAGAATAACCTCTTAATAAGTAATTCTTAAGGCTATAAAATACTAAATTCTACCACCAATTCTATCCGAAAATTTTAAAAAAAGGAAATGAAATCTACAATTGCAAATTTGAAGTTCTAATGTGAAAACATTATTATTTCTTGAGACATTATTTGTATTAATTATAAGTCATTAACCAGTTTAAATCAGTTTGAAGCAATCACGAGACTTTTGTATAGTGTTTCATGTACTATATGACGTTTAGAAATTCCCCTTTTGAATACTGTCAATACATTTTCGTATCCCAAAGCTCACCATTTGCTAAAATTCGTCTTAGAAATTTAATCTACAGAAAGAACTAACACATTATTTACTTTTGACGAACATTATCTATTTTTAGAAGAAAAAAAAGCTTCTAATAAATAGTTTTCCAGTTATTTAACAGGTTATGAATAAACAATTTACATAACATTATCTCTAAGTTTTCAGACGTTTCTCTAGAGCGGTCAATAAACAAGCCTTTAAATTACATTATCGGACTAGCAAGCTCAATAACTACTTTTGAGAGAAGCCTCTCTTAAGGAATTCATCGATATCCTATAAGAAAATAACCGCGGTTTTGTAATTATCGATGATTCTTTGGAACATTGTACAAAATGCTTATAATTTAAGAGCTCACATTTTTCTTATCTTTCATCGATAGAATGTTTATCTGTTGTGAATGGTTTTTGATTATTATTTGCTTGTGTTGGAAGGTTGTTATGCGTTTATTGATCGAGACTTTATAGTGTCTGTAAAATGTTCAAACATTGGATAAATGTGTTTGTTTTTCTAAAACATGTTTTCTTTCTGCTAATCAAATATAAATTACTTTGCATAAGGTGAATGAAAACTTTACGGTCGAAATGTGTTCAAATACGATATTCGTTACCTGATCATTCATAAACTCTCATCGATTTGTGTATATTTTTATAAGGATCTGTTAAATTCCTTCTGAAGACGTAAAAATTAAATTTAAGCAACGAATAACATAATTTTTTAGAGTATTTTGACAAAAATTTTTAAAACATATTAAAATATCCTTTACCTTCTGAAATACGTTTTGTTTAATTTATCACTTAAGAACAAATTTAACATGTAATGAATATTTTAATGGATATTACCTATTCAAATATAAATACTTATATTGTTCATTATCTGAACATATATTCATCATAGAGTTTGAGGAAAATCTAGCTAGGTTTTTCTGGCGACGCACAAAATAATAAAAAAAAAACATTAATGATAGAATTTATTTCAATATTTCCTTCGAAAGCTTTAGGCGTTTATATAAATATTGTTTGTTTTCTAAAATTGATTGATGCTTGCTTCATTCATTATTTATAAACTATTTTTATATGATGAATATTTTAACGAACATAGTCTATTGAAATATGAAGTTCTTTAGCCGTACTGCTCATACCTGAACTTAGATTCATCTTATAGTTTGAGGAAAATCTAGCTATATATTTCTGTAGATGGAAAAAATAGAAAAAAAAACATAAATAATAAGAATTTTTTCAATATTTCATTCGGGAGCTTTAGGAGTTTATATAAATATTGTTTGTTTTCTAAACTTGATTGATGATTGAAACATATATTATTTATAAACTATTTTCAATAAGATGAATATTTTAACAGTAATATTTTATTAGAAAACAATGTTCCTTAACTGCTTATAGATTTACCATTTATTTTTATGGAATATCGTTAATTTAATCTGTTATCGGAAAAAAAGAATAAAAGAATTAAATCTTAAAACGTTTCTTTAAAAATTTTAAGAATATGTATGAACATCTAGTTTATCTTTTAGAATCCATTATATTCCATTTACGAATTATAAAGGGTTTTACAGAAAATTGTAATAACTTAATGGTTATCATATAAAAATACAAGGTGTGTTACACAAAATGATTGTAAATTGAGTATGAATTTAACGTAGATTTGTATGCGAACCTGTTTAATTTATCTCAAAAAGCAAGAATTAAAAAATAGCAGAATTTCTCTTAATTTTTGTGTAAAACATTTCATAAATTTTTAAAAATATTTTTTGTCTTCTAAAATGAGTTATGTTTCATTAATCATTTATAAACGGTTTTGGATTAAGTGTATGATAAATTAGAGAATATAAATTAATTGAATAAGATGCATGTAACACTCATTTTTCATTATAACTTATCATAGAGTTATCATAGAGATATATAGGAATTCCTTCTGCTGTTGCCAAAAAAAAGAATAATAAAAGAATTATTTTTAATGTTTTGTTACAAATACGGCTATTCATAGTTATATATTTTTTATGAAATCAGCTTTGTATTATTTACAGTTTATAAACAGTTTAAGATAAAGTCTATGATGTTATAAAATATAAACTACTTGAAAACGATGCTCGTTGTACTCATTTGTTATTATTATTTATCATAGAGTTACCATACTCGTATAGGAATTCATTCTATTACGCTATATGGGAATTTATTCTATGGCGCTATATGGGAATTCATTCTACTGCTCCAAATATAAAGCAATAAAGGAATATAATGTTTTATTTAAAACTCGGCAATTTATAGCAATCTCTTTTTGTGAAACTAACTGTGTATATTTTATGCTTTAAAAATGGCTTAGGAGAATGTCTATGGTCAGTTAATGAACATAAATTACTTGAAAGTGATGATCGTTACACGCATTTTTCATTATAACTTATCATAAAGTTACCATAGAACTATATGGAAAGTCATTTGGTAACTACCAAAAAATAAATAGTAAAGAGATTTTTTTTTATAATGCTTTGTTTAAAATCTGGAAATTCAGAATAATCTTAGCAGTTTCTTTCTTTCTTGCGTGTGAAATTAACTCTGTATTATTGATAGTTTATAAATGATTTTGGATAAAGTCATGGATGAATTAACAAACATAATCTATTTAAATATGATGTTTGTTACACGCATTACGTATTCACTGATTACAGATTTGCCATCTGAATAGAAATTTGACTAATTAATTCTGATGTCAAAAGAGGTGAAAAATAAATCATATAAATTCCTATATATTACTATAATATTACATTAAAATTACAGAAATTTCCTTAAGCATTTTTTTCATTAATCAATTACAAACAATTGTGCACGTATCAATGATAAATTAATGGGCATTATTTATTCAAAGACGTTGAAAATAACAATATGGGTATTTTTTGGTGATTACTGACAGTCAATAAATTTCTAGTTGAAATTCCTGAATTAATTCATTCTCAATATCCAAAAATCTAAAAATAACGAATAGAATAATTTATTACAATCCTTATTTGAGATAATGTCTGATACTTGTAGATCTTCTGAAGATTATTTCATATTTCATTCATTTAATGTTAGTTATTTTGTATACGTGTAGCAATATATGTAGCATTACAAATATAGCAATTAGTTAACGAATATTGTTTATTAAAATATATTTTTTGAAAAATATGATAATAGACTAACTACCTTTCAATAATTTTTTTATAAAACAATAGAATTAGCAAATCTTTGCATTATACATTTAAAAATAGTGTTAATTGAAATAACTGCTCATTAACTAACAATAGGCTTTCAATAAAAGCTAAGAATAATTAAATGTTTTGATGAAATTTCTATATTTCTTATTAATCTCCTGAATTCCTTCTGTTTTATATTTTATTAATTTCATATAGACAATTTGACTTAGGACGAAATATTAATTAATGAGCACACTGCTTTAGTAAATTTTATACGTTATCCGATCTGTTTATTAAGTTAGAATCAATTTAAAATAAACTGTTATGATAAATTGGTTTATTTATCCTGAAGGTAACATAAACATCATAAAAAGATCTTAAGATTACTTAATATATTTATTTTAATTTTCTTAATTAAAAATAATTTTGTTATATATTATTTTTTAAAAAATCAGAGATTCCTTTGTATTTATTTACCTGTGATTTTATAAAAACTGATTCTGAAATTATGATACAATATTAACACAAAGTGTCTAAAGTTTTAAAAAAATAATAATCATTGGTTTCCATTAATATATTGTTTATCATGTAATATATGTTTTTTATTTCAAAAAACCCTCTATTTATTTATACTTTAATTAAAATTAAATTTAATTAAAGTATTTTATGAAGTTTATTCATCCTGAAGATAACATAAACTTCCTAAAATATCTTAAGATTGCTTAAAAGATTCATTTTAATTTTCTTAAATAAAAATAAATTTTTAATATATTATTTTTTTAAAAAGTTCAGAGCTGTCTTTGTATTTACTTATTTGTGATTTTATAAAAACTGATTTTCAAATTAAGATACAATGTTAACACAAAGTGTCTAAAATTTAAAAAAAGTCATTAGTTTCTAATAATATATTATTTATCATGTAATACATGTTTTACTATTTCAAATAAAACTATTTATTGATACTTTAATTAAAAATTAAATTTTATTATTAGATATTTAAGTTTATATATTTTTTATTACAGGGCTTACCTTCAGCGAAGTATCAGGTGGAGAACTAGGTCTGAGAATTTTCGGAGCGATTATATGTTCCATACTTGTCAGCACAACATTGATTGGAAACATTTTAGTTCTGGTTGTGGTCACTAAATTTCGACGTCTACGTTCTATAACCAACCTTCTGCTCGCCAGTCTCGCCACTGCAGACATAACAGTGGCGTCTCTGGTAATGCCTTTCTCCATTATATACGACCTTGACCGTCAGTGGAGATTCGGACCCATTGCCTGTCACCTCTGGATATCTTGTGACGTGATGTGCTGCACGGCTTCGATACTCCACCTGTGTTTTATCGCCCTGGATCGATTTTGGGCCATCACCAAACCCTTTCGTTACCGCTCACTCGTATCCCGGAAACGCATTGGCTTTGTCATTGCCTTCGTATGGATGTGCAGTGCTGCGATCTCATTCATACCTATCTTCCTTGGCTGGTACAGTGACCATCCCGTGAGCATATTTGATCCAAGCACCCAGTGCTCCCTGACTGTGAATCACATCTACGCCACCGTATCTTCCCTGACTTCTTTCTACTTACCTTTGCCAATAATGTTCTATGTGTATTTCAGAATTTTAATGGTGGCCGAGCATCAGGCCAGAGAAATAAAGCAATTAGAGATATCGCTTCAAGGAGCAGGAACCCATGGGATGAGGCGAAGTCTAAGAAGGCGATCTAAGCAGGTGGTGACAGATACCAAAGCCATCAGGACTCTCGGAATCGTCATGGGTGTGTTTTGTGTATGCTGGCTACCATTCTTCCTTATGTACGTAATCCTGGCTTACTGCACACATTGTTCTCTGAGCTATGAAATCCGCAGCGCCATCACTTGGCTTGGATATTTTAATTCCTCTTTCAATCCTTGCATTTATGCTTTCTTAAATAGAGACTTCAAAGAAGCTTTTCGAGTAGTTTTATGCTGCAAACATCACAATGGAGGGATAGATGAGACAAGCACTGGTGGTGGCAAGAACCACCTGAGAATGGACAGACTCAATGTGGAAGCCATCACGCCAGAGGCGAGGACACCTTGCCTCAGTCCCCAAATCGATCATGTCTCTTGGCCGTCTGGGGAAGTAGTCTACGACCAAAACCACCAGCAATCCTCCACTTTACTAACTGTGCCAGGCGCTAGAAATCACACAAACGAGCACTTCCTTTGAATGCTTCTTTAATATCTTTCCTTATGCCCATTTCCGTGATTTCCAGAGCTTGCTTATCCTTAAGTGTATATTTGTTGTATAAATTGCAGAGCTCATCAGATGTTTCCCATGAGACCAGATATGCGTACCATTCCAAAAAACAATCCTTTCTATACCAGAAAGTGGATATTGAGTGGGAATTGAGAAAATTCCAATCTCCCTATCAAACTTGTATCATGTGTTGTGTCGAAATTGTGCTCAGCTTAATCATTGTATTGTAAACTTTATCACCGAAATAACTTTATGTGTTTCCCTTTTTGACTCTAGGTGTTTACTACGTTGGAAATAACTTATTATTCAACTGACAGTTTACTTAAAATGTACAGTAAATAAGATGAATGAAAGATTTGCGCATCAATTTAAGATGTTCACTATGCAAAGAATGGTTTGTAAGTCATGCATAAATTTATTTTTTTTATTTTTTTAAATTTTATAAAGATGATCAGTTTGTTCCTTTTATCTATTGGTGTCTTATGTTGGTTTATAATAATGATTTATATAAATTCCAAAAGTCAAATTTTATACTTCATTTTAAAATATAAATGATTTCTACTCCTCATCAATAAACTAAACCAACATAAATTGAATAATTTGTCTACTCATGTATATGTAATGTTGACGATTTTACGAAAAGATTGAGTGATTTACATTTACTGAATATTCTTGTACTGAAAATACATGAACTGAATATTCTTGCACTGAAAATGCATGTACTGAATACTCTTGTACTGAAAATACATGTACTGAATATTCTTGTACTGAAAATACATGCACTGAGTATTCCTATACTGAAAATAGATGTTCTTGCTTTTAAAACTTTTCCTTTCTAGTGGAAATGTTACAGAAATTTTTAATCAAATATATTTAAAATTAATGACACTAAAACTGAGCAGCGATAAATCAAAATTATTCTAAAATATGTTTAGTTGACAATTATATATGAATGCATCAAATGTAAATGGTTCTGTAGAACTCCATCAAGAATTATATAAGCAACATTAATAAGTTTCAATTCTTAATGGAACAACAATTGATATTAATAGGCTAAAGTTAAAGATTCTGTTATAATGTGATGTTGTATGTGACAATGTTTGAATACAAGAACAGGAATAAAAGGAAAATTAAATATCTTTAATGTGCTATGTTTGTTTTGAAAATGATGAAAATGTTTGAGCAATTTTATGGTGAAAATATGAATTCCTACACAAGTTTGAATGAATTCCTATACAAGTTTGTCATTTTGCCTCTGAGTAAAGATACATATGCTCTTTGTTATGTTTTTTTTTCTCAATGAACGTTTCCTCATAGTTTTATTGCACCATTCTATGGAGTTCGAAGAAAAAGATTTAAAGCAGGGAGAATGTGTGACTCATGAATAATTGGATTTTTCGATATAATGCTCTTTGTCAACATATATACTTTCATATATATCTCATGAGCAAAGTAAACTCTCAAGAATTTCGTTTCACCAAAGGTAAAAATGCATTTTAGAGATAAAGCCTTAATTGCAGATGACTATGGTATAACTTATGGTAACTTATATAAAATGATGCGATCAAACTGGATGAACAAGCTCCAACTGGTATACTCTTGGCTAAAGTTACAGTTTTGAAGGAATTGTTATATTTTTCAAATACTAATCAGATACAAATTTATGATACATCTACAAATGTTGGATTAAACTGTTCAAAAAGAGAAAATTTGACGACATTCGATCTTATATTTTAAAATATATAAATAAATTTAATTGGCGCAACCTTTAATATGTGGCATAATATTTTATAAAAAGTTTACAAAGGTATTTTTAAGTAAGGAATTTAATAAATTCAATAACTTAAATAAAAAACTAAATACCTTGTTATCAACATGATTTAAAGTTTTAATAAGTAATGCCTTTTCGAATAGACAGACCCTCATATAATCGAATGCTTTTGCAACCACACAAATTCCTGGCTAAAAAGATTGTTTTATATTTAAAAAGTAATCAAAAAATTAACAATAACTAATTTTAAATAACAATAAACTGCTGTAATTCATTTTATAAACAAAAAAAATTGAAATTTTATTTATACATCAATGAAATCGATAGCTAAAAATCTTCTATTATTTGGAAAATTATTCTTCCTCTACTTTTCACTTTTCTTTGTTTGTTAACAAATTTTACGGCATATTCTTTTAGAATTAAGGTGTCCAAGGATCTTTAAAAATGACTTTTTGCAATTTTCACCTTAGCAATTTGAAATTTTACAGGCATTAAGATTAACACTACAGGAGATGACACATAAAATTTTAAATTATTGTATTAATTTATTTATGAATTAGAGTGGTTAATATAATATAATATTAGCGATAAATAATGTTAAGGAAAAATGCTCCAGGTGCTCCAAATTTGTTCGAAAGAGCTCCAATTTTTATTATTACTTCCTCTAACATTTTTGAAACAAAAGTTGGGATTAATCTTGAAGTTCGAGTACGAAGTATCAAAATTAACCAATTTTATAACTTAAAATTATTAATTTTTTTTAAAGTTTAAGTAGTTTTAAGTTATTATATTGGTTAATTTTGATACTTAGTACTCAAACTTCAATATTGATCCCGACTTTTGTTTCAAAAATGTTAGAGGAAGTAATAATAAAAATTGGAGCTCTTTCGAACAAATTTGGGCGGTTGGAAAATTTTTCATTAATATTATTTATCGCTAATATTATATTATATCAACCCCCCTAACTCATAAGTACATTAATACAATACTTTAAAACTTTGTGTGCCATCTCCTATAGTGCTACTCTTAATGCCTGTAAAATTACAATTTGCTAGGGTGAAAATTGCAAAAAGTCATTTTAAAGCTCCATGGACGCTTTAAAGTATGTTAGAAAAAATCAAATCCCATTTGTTGTCGAATTATGTGTATTCTTTAGAAATATATATTTCAGAATTCATAAAAAAATTAATATATGAAAATATTGGTCGCTTTACAAAATTTTTAACCAGTTGTTTCCAAGCTTAAATCTAAAGAGATCTAACCGGTTTCAAAACATATATCCAAATCTCTCTTATGATCAATGTTTGTTACATTTCCATCAGAAAAATCTCCTATAACATTGATATTCTTAGGAAATTTAGCTATCTTAACACAACAAAAAAGTATTGTTATTTTTTCTGTTCCTTCTAACTATAAAAGTCGCATGCCTTAATTCTTTAACCGAATATATTTCTTAAGTTCCTCATCATAAAACAACACATCCCCATTTCTCTCTGGTAAACAATGCATTCCTAAACCGACTCATGAGTTTACTGATGCGCCATCTCGAGCCCATTTGATTCTAACAGCAAAGCTCTGATCCAGAGCCCGTGCATGACCAAATTTAAATTCATGAGCTCTGAGCAGAGGTTCGGCGTGTGTGAAGCCGACCAGAAAGATCTGGAAATTCTCGCGGCCCGTTACCAACGTCGTCCTTATTAATCAGAGCTTCGCAAATCTCAGAACTGTGCTTGGATGGAACTAATGTGGTCTCGGGGACATTAACATGTTATGAAGATATATTTACCGAGGAGCCAATCAGGTTTTAATCATTCGCGAGATAGTTATTTGGAACAGATTAGAGTTCAAACAGGTTGTTGTAATCGATGGGCACTGAAGTTGGGGAATCGATTGCAGAATCGTCATCTAAATTTTTCATTAGTTTCCTTTGAAAGAAACATGGTGTGGTTTTATGCATTTAGAAATCGCTGGAGACGACGAAGTTTTGGTTAAAATATGCATTTAGTTGGAAATTAGTATGTTATTTAGTTGGAAAAACATTATGTAAATGTAAGGAAATGTTAAATTCACATTGGATAACCAATTAAGGAATAAATATCATGGATTTTGAAGACTTAAAAGGTGATTCACCTACTGTAATATATTTGACCTTTGAAAGGTCATAACATCCATATCTGTTTGAAATGAAACAATAATAAAATAATAGTATAAAGTTACTTTCCTTTAAAAATTATTTCAGTTGTAAAAATAGGGCTTATTTGTCTCTTTTTAAAACTAGCTAAATTTTTCATAAATTAATTTCGAAATTTTGTTTTAAAATATTTTTCTGCTGATTTTTACGCTTTCATATATTTCAACATTACTTTTTCAAAATATTGCTTTAAAATATTTCTTTTCTGTTTTTTTCAATATATTTTCAAAATTATTAATTTATTTAGAATCATAATTTAACACTCTTAATCAACAACAAATTATATTTAATACATAACTAAGAGGAATACTTGATAAGTCTATTTGGTATCTTTTCTAGGAATTTCTTCGGAATCTCATTTTAAATAATTTCAAATGAAATATTTAATTCAAAATGAAAAAAAAAAAACCAAAATGAAAAAAAAATGTTCAACAAATTACAACCATTAGATAAATTATTGAAATTTTATTAATGGCTGAAACGAATGAAATTTTTTGGCTGTAAGATGTATTATCTCTGTTCGTCTACACCTTTCTTCATATATACATATATGCAAATTGTCAAATAGTAAGTTAAAATAATCTCTTCTCATAAAGTGACGAGTGTGACTAATGCCTCAACTTTCTGAGTTTTTAATTTAATCCCGCTTTTAAGGGAAAATATTGGAACATTTTAAATCAAAACTCAATTAAGAAGTTTTGGTACTTACGTATTATACCATCCAACTTCATCACCCAATTCGCCAATGAGTTGCTAAACCGCCAATTATAGCAATCCGACAATGGTGTAATCCGTTGATCTTTATGGCCAAATTTAAATCCGTCGCCAATGAGTTACTAAACAGTTGGCGAAGACGGTATAATACGCAAGTACTGAAATTTTTAAAACTCAAATACCCTACTATTATTATAGAAATTAAAATAATAATAAATATCCCAAATAGGACGGTTTATTTAATTAAGAACTTCAATATATTCGTAAATATATACTACTCTTATTCTTCTATTCAGATCAATGCTTTGTTGTGGTGAGATGAATCAAATTTAAATGGCATGAATAACTTATCACAGTTCGAATGAATGGGTAAGAATAACTGGTTGAATAAGGTGATTAATTAAAACACACATTTTGGTTCAATAAGGCTATTAATTAAAACCAGTGTTCTGATAGAATAAGTAGATTAATTAAAACCAGTATTTTGGTTAAATAAGGCAATTAATTAAACCAGTGTTTTGGTTGAATAAGACGATTAATTAAAACCAGTGTTCTGATTGAATAAAACGATTAATTAAAACCAGTTTTTTGGTTAAATAAGGCGATTAATTAAAACCAGTATTTTGGTTAAATAAGGCGATTAATTAAAACCAGTATTTTGGTTGAATAGGGCAATTAATTAAAACCAGCATTTTTTTGAATAAGTGATTAATTAAAACCAGTGTTGTTTGAATAAGGCGAATAATTAAAGCCGGTATTTTGGTTGAATAAGGCGAATAATTAAAACCAGTATTTTGGTTAAATAAAACGATTAATTAAAATCAGTATTTTGGAAAAACTCATAGAAGGTTTGTTTCTAGATTAGCTTTTACATTCCATGAAATCTTGGTGTACATAATAGAATTCGTATTTTAAATATTGTTTAAGTTTAACATAATATACATAATTAAGAATACCTAATATTCTAAGTAATGCATAAATAGATAAAACTGAAAGAAAAGTGAGGGATAAATAAAATATAATTTTTCACTTTTAAGACTATAACTTTTAAATCGCAAAAAATAGTCAATAGTCAACCTCAAATAATAATATTAATAATTTTTAGCATTTTTACCTATTAATATGTATTTGATGTTTAAAAAAATTTGTTTTCGAAGTTGTTTTATGCAAGTTCAAAAATATTTTAAGAATACTGCTGAAATAATTAAATATAAATTTTAAACTTGTGGTAATCTTTAAGGCAAGTAACATAATTTTCAAAGCAGTTTTAGCTTAGTGGATATAAATTAAAAAGCTGATTTGAGTTTAAAATAACAAACATCAAAAGTATGGCTTCGTTGATTTCACATCACCATTACGTCAAAAATTTAAATAAAAAAATAATTGATGTTATGAAGTTCCAAAAAATACTCGAGAAAATGCTGTCATTAATTTTAATTAACATCAAGAATGATGGCCTTTTCCATGCACGGATTTTTTAAAACTTCTATAGTTGTCAGTGTCTTTATCGTTAATTTCAAGAACGCTTATTCTTGATTTTTTTGTTGTCTTTCAAACATAGATTCCTTAAGTTTTTGGCATCGAATACGTTTAATATTTCAAGAACTATAGGTAAAAAGAATAAAACTGCACTAATTTAAATTTAATGAAAATGAATGAGTAAACTCTGCCTTTTTAAATGTTTATAAAAGATGGAAAAAACTTTAAGAAAGCATATTAAACTTTGTATCATGATGGATTTTATTGAAATCTTACACGACCTAAAATATTTCAACATTATTGGTATAAAATAAATAAATAAATTAATTAATATGATATTTTGCATCATATATGAGTATTGCTTATGAATAGTAATATAATTTTTATATTAAACATAATATCCATATTAATATTTCTGTCCATTGTGTTAACTTGAGCGTAGCCCTGCACAACCTCAACCTATGTAACAAATAGATTATTGTAATATGCAAGCTATTTTCGCACATTTTCTCATGAAATGGCAATTAATATTTATTTCTTGGTTATATTTCTAATATATTGTATATTATTACGATTCTGAATGTAATACCTTGGTTTTCATATAATAGCGTTGTGATTACTCTTTATAACCAAAAGCGTCATATATCACATCCATCTATTTAATTGACCTTTATTTTAAGAAAAAAATTTTTGTTATTATTTGAATTACTGTATTAACTCATTTGATTTTCCATTCCAAGAAACACGTTGCCTTACTTATTATGAAAATACAAAACACTCTATCATTATGGCAAAATTATTAGGATGAACAGAATTATTTATCGGCAGTTTCATGGAGATTTCTAATTGCTGATGCTTGATTTGTATTGTATTTTTAAAACCAGCTTGGAAATTACAAAATATTCAAATATATTGGTTAATCTTAGAAACATTTTTTAATCATCATTCCATTTTTGAAGATAAAAAAAAACTTTTTTAATATTTTTTTTCTACAAATTGTTGTTACAAAAATATAAAATTGATCTAGGAATAAAATATTAGAAATTTTTACAAATATAATTTTTAAAATATTAGAATGTTTAAATAAAGCATTATATCATAGCTATTTTTATTTAATGTAATCTGATGAGATAATTTTAAATATTACTATGATATTAAGTATATAATATATTTCAGAGTATTTAAACAAGAAAGCATGCAAAACTGGATTATGATAATTTAAATGAACAAACAAGGAAAAGATTTCAATCTATTATTTTATAAAGAATTCTGATGCACACGCACGCACGCACGCACACACACACACACACACACACACACACACACACACACACACACAC
>JAOUZG010025245.1:633727-647753 GCA_026289955.1 Argiope argentata | reverse complement strand
TATATATATATTGAACGTTGGGAATGAAGACATTTTTTTATTGGTAATAAGGCAGTCCTTGTGCACCTCAAAGTACAGCACAAGACTTACCGATGTAAGCAGGAAAAATTACATTCATAGATACTGGCGTCATGGCCTTGGTATAGTGCCTCTTTTCCAAGAGCTGGGCATCCCAGCTCGGGCATAAATGTTTCTTTATGTTCTATCTGTAAGGTGTATGAATGTGCCCCCCCCCCCCCCGAAATAAACTACTTTGAAAAAGTCGACGGTCTAAAACAACTGAGGGTGAAAAAATTATTTCAAAAGACATAAAAATAATTAATAAAGAATTATCAATATCATATTTAAAATTGGAAAATATGTTGAAGCTGTATGTAAATAAAGGGAAGATGATTTTTAAAATAAAAATAAAAGAAATAAAGTAAAGATTTAATTAATTAAATAAAAAATAAAAATTTAAAATAGAAATTTACACTAAAATGCACTATATTCTTTATTAAATACTTTAAATCTTTATTTTTTGTGATGATTTATCACATGGACTTCAAAACTACGAAATGCTTAACATAAGACAGATCTCAAGCATTAGATCAATCCACAGATGGATCAAAACTGTTTCAATTAATCTCAAAAATTATCTGTGATTAATGTGCCTTTAGAAAATTGCAAAGAATTCCGTTTATTAAAGTCAAAATTATCAGCCAATATTCGCCATACTCTAAGAGGTATAATAATTTCTAGCCCCCATACTAAACGCTATCTTGTCATATCGAAGTTATTTTTGTTTACTTCAGAAAAAATAGCGTCTATCTCAGTTCAATGGTGCTCTCTTTTGGTTCGGAATCTCTTTTGAATTGGAATTCTTAATGAGATGATCAGATGACGGGGATGACTCCCAAATCAACTACATCTAATACATTTGCATCCTCATGCTTCTGAAGAATAATAGCGTCACGCATTTACTTTAAATGTAACTTAACATAGGATTGCATATTGGGCAAATCATCGTTCGAATTCAGAATTTGTTAGTCTAGAAGTCTAAATTTTAATCACGAAGATTTGAATCTTATGCTAAATAACGACTGGCATGGGAAAAACTCATGGTTTATGTTCATGAAAGATCGTAAAACGTTTTAACAATAAGACTTTAAAAATATTTTTAATGCAAAATTTGTGATATTTGTTGCAATAAAACAAACTATTTTTATTAATATTCCATCAAGGTTTCTTATTTTGGTAAATGCTGTGGAAAAAATATTTTTGTGCATCTCACTTTTTAAGTTTCTTAGTTATTTATTAATGCACTCTGCAGACAGAGACCATAACGTTTAGTTTAGTTTAGGTATATTAAACTCCCGTTTTAAAACAACACAAGGTTATTTTAGGACGAACCTCGTTATTTTGAATCTTAGTCAGATGACGAGGTTGACATCTCCTTTCCAAACTTACACACCTCACCAGCAAGTTGGTTCTCCGATGGAATCAGGTTTCAAAGCCGATACCTTACCACCGAACTATCGCGGCCTTGATAATATTTAAAGGAGATTGTTTTTAAACTAATATGGTATCAAGAACTATTTTATTAACGAATATTTATAGGACTGTAAGAATTGTATAAAATGATAGATACAATAATAGTTTAGAAATTTATTTCAAAACTATTATTATAATCAAGCAACTTGAAATATAATTTTTCCAGTCATTTAAAACATTTTTTTTCTGACTGGAATAATATGTTACTTTTTAACTATTTAAAAATTATTTTTAAAGCTCCTATAAGTTCGAACACTTAAAATTATAAATCTAGTAATCAATCATCCATGATAAAGTAATCCTTTGAACTCGAGAAATAAAGCTCTGCCAAATCGTTCACTTAATTAATGTACTTGTTTATTACACCAAAAAATAAATGCATGCAATTGTTTTAAGTTGAATTTCCCTGAAAAAAAAATGAATCTACATCATTTTGCCAATCTGAAAGTATTTTTAAAAATTAAAAAATAAAACGTCAAAATGATGCACCGTCTTCAAAGGTGAGGGAGAGACACTAATCGAGGACAAAGGTTTAATATTTTCATGACAAAAGAAATTTTTTCTTTGTTTTCTTGCACCTCGAGAAAATATAAACACCAAAACATTCAACATCGAAGTTATGATAAATACCCATATCTGAGATTTCGTGAATTTGAATAACACATTTTTGCTATTAAGTTTGTCTGTGCACGACGAATAGCAGGTATATGGTAATGCCAAATTTTCAAATTTTGAATAAGAACTTGTTCGTAGAAAGTTTGTCTCTTCAAATGCAAATGAAGAAGGAGGTAACAAAATATGAAGGGTTTGATTGATATAATTTGATAAACATTGCAACATCTAAACTGTATATTCTTATCAATTTTTGTTGATCTGATTTTCAGTCAACATTATATCAGTCTTTACATTTACATATCTGTAAATGCTATTATTCAAAAACGCAAGCATTTAAATAAATGAAATTTAATGTGTATGACTATGTCCACAATTTTTTTAAAAAAATATTCGGAATTATTTATATTTTTGAATATCTGCATAAAAAAGATTGAATAAAAATCTACATAACCAAAATATACCAGTTAATTGGCATCTTTTTTAAGGGGAAAAACAGTTTTAAAAAATTAAAAAGTATTATGAAGAAACAATTTTCTAGTTTAGAAGTGTTGAATAAATTTTTTCAGATAATTTAAGAAATACAGTATATCCAATTCTTGAATTAAAAATTACCTACATTTCTAACCTTTCCTTAAATATTGGGGTTTAAGTTACAAATAACACGAAAATTTCATTTTTTCACATTGAAAAGCGCTAAAAGATCTACAAAATATTTCTTAACGAACGAATTATTTATTTTCTACAGGAATCGAAGAAGATACGAAGAAATTATTATATCAACATAGAACAAAATAATAAATTTTAATTTGAGATTTTTCATAAGAAATTTCCATCCAAGGTTAGAACTTGAGATATTGTAAAGACGTAAAATAGTATTAAAGGTATTTGAATGCAAATATAAAAACTAATGTAACTTCCCATAATATATACTTGCAAAATATATACGATTATACTTCCCAAAATATATACAATTCTAATGGCTTTATAAAGATATCTGTTCAAACATTAAGAATATCAAATCAAAAAGTCCATAATTTCGTAAAAAGTGGCGACATTTTAACGTAATCATTTACTTTGAAATTGTGTGATTCCTAATGCCTACTTTAGAATTTCATTTCGAATGCATATTTTAGATTTTGAAAAAAATAAATAAATTAAATCTTTGATTGCTAGAGAACATATAAATGCTTTATTAAGAAAAATGCTTTAGTTAAAGTAGTTACTTATGTATAGGTAGCGATTATGAAACAATAATCGCTTTATTTTCTTAAATTATTGATAATTGATTATTTAATGATACAGAGAGCCAAAATTTATGAGAAGATATACTTTCTGCATACCGAGGATAATCAAATAAATAAGAAACTTATAAGAAACTGAGATATCCGCTTATAAAAAGGCATTTTATTTAAAATTTAAATTTTATTAAAATAAATTTTACTAAATATTTCAGTTTAAGTTGGACTATTTAGAACTAATTGTACTTTGATTTACAATTATCTTTGTACTTTAATGTATGGTGTAGTAAAAATAGTAAAGTTTTCCCAAAAAATATAGACTCAGAAACACAATTATAATGATTTTATAGAGACATTTATTAAAAACTAAAATTAAGTAAAAGCATTCATTATTATAAAAATACATGTTTCTGATACTTTAAATATAAGATTCCGGGCTAATTGAATAATTCTAATTGTGATTACAATTGCAATTTTGAGTAAAACTTAGTCTTTTTGGATTTTTTTTCATTATAGTGTAAAGCTGAAATCACACAGGGGAAACTCAAAAATTGAAAATATGAATATTCTTTAATTTTTTTTACTTGAATTCCAAAATTGTTATCCGAGGTAGAGGGTTAAAATTTTTAGACCAAATGTTTGGAATAAAGTTTTGGAGAGACCATAAACGGTAACAAATTATAAATTGAATAATTGACGATTTTTTTAAAAAAATATATCTTACATTTCGAATATTGCATCTAATATGGATTCTAAAATTAATATTATACAAGGTAATAAGTATGCGATTAATATTATTGATAAAATTTATTATCCTCTAACTGGAATATCAGTCATTAATCCGGTGAAGTAAGATTAATGCTGAGTTAAGTTGGAGGAATACTTTTGTTGGACTATCACAAGGCTAAGTTAAATGATGTTCTAAAAAAGAACGACGTTTTTAAAAGTAAGATTCTAGCAATAAAGTATTGTAGAAGTTGTAACATTTATGTCAGACCAAATGTTTTTAAAAGGCTTTGGAGATACCACAAACAGTAACAAATTATGAATTAAATAATTGACGAAGTTTTTTTTTAAAAAAAAATGTATGTTTAATTTCGAATACTGCATCTAATATGGATTCTAAAATTAATATTATACAAAGTAATCAGAATATGATCGATATTATTGATAAAATATTTAATACTCTAACTGGAATATCAGTTATTAATCCGGTAAAGCAAGGTTAATGCCGAGTTGAATTGGAGGAGCCTTTTTGTTGGACTATCGCGAGGCTATGTTAAATGATGTTCTAAAAAAGAACGACGTTTTTTAAAAGTAATATTCTAACTATAAAATATTGTAGAATGTTATAACATTTATAAAAGAAATTAATAATATAACTTAATTATTGTCTTTCCAGAATACTGATGCGTCTTTGAGGGGGAGGCACGGGGAGGCTATTAGTGACATTATTCCTCGATTTCACAAGATATGTCAGAACTTCCATAGCTAAATGAGGAGCATTTTTCGTCAGGTTCTTCCATTCTTCTGAGTTCTCTAAACTAGAGAACTGAGACAAAGAGTTGGAAATGTAGCTTTTTGCAAACGATTTCAGATCTTCTAATAATAAATCGCCCAAAACGAGGATCTTCAAAACATTTTGAGGGTTAATATTGTTCTTTATAAAATCACTACACACCGACTTCAAATCACAAACTTGGTATTTATCTGCAGCGTGTAGTAGATTCGAAGCCAATGCGACTGTCATATCGGGAGTTTTACCTGTGTACATATAGACCAACAGAGTCCTCAGAACAGATACGTCTATGTCACTAATATCCACTTGGTTTTCGCGATTTTCTAACATGGGATTCTTGAACATCGCCGCGAATACAGGGGATCGCACAGAGAGAATGATTTTGTGTGCCGGTATGGAAACACCATCGCATTTTAAATTCACATCAGTAGGCCATGATGTCTGTGGATCCAATAAGAGTTCAAAATCATTGGATAACTGCACCAACGATTTTAGCTGCATGCATTTCTTGTTATCTCCATTACCTAAGTAGTTGACATACTTGTCATTATTTGAGGTAATATTTATAACACCACTCACGCTGTAATCCGAGTCAGAAGTCAGATATTCTAAATGGATCACAATGGAGGACGATCCCGATTTTAGGAATTTCGAAAACTGCTGTTCCCATTCAGCTTTCCCAGCGCTTGAAAGGATAAGCGTCCCGAAGATGGCAAGTTCTTCATTAACAGACTTCCGACGAATTTCTATCGAATGAGGTTTTAACTCACTTTTGTCTTGGATTTTCCAGAGGCACAGAACTGCCCATTCGTCACTCAATTTCATCTCCGAAGTGTATCGTCTTGATGATACGCCATTAACATGAATATCTGTTAATTTCCAATCAATTGTAAATTGAAGCATTTCGCAGTTTAAACTTTTCCTCGATGACTCCTAAAGTTTTCGATTGCACCAATTAAAAAATTTTTCACTTAACTTTTCGCCGCTTCTAGCAAGTGAACAACTAATCGAGCTTCTTTCAGATTGTCATCTTTATTGTATTAAAAGGTTGTTATAAGACATGCTCAGAAGGTTGCGTATACGTCATGATCATTTTTATAACTACGTCATACGCATCCAAAAAGATAGTAAAATTTGTGGGAAACCGAATTTAATTAAAGATTTGCGTTACATTAAAGGAAACAGTTTTATACAAAATACTCTATCATTCTGTTTAGACATATCATTTTATTGGACGCATAAAGGAATTACAATATTTTTTTATAAATCTAATAAAACATGTTCTCATAGATTCTGAGCAAAATTGTTAATTTAAATCTTTGGTGGTTTTTACTCACCTGGTTACTGCCGCCAAATGTGAACATAGTAAACTTTAAATTAAGCTTTTCATTATAATAAAGGGTAGTAAGTAGTTTAAATTAGTGATAAATTATTTTTTTTCCATTTAAAATTATGAGGAATATCTCAGGTCTTTCTTTCTCATTTTATTTTAACTTTAATTCTTATATTACCAAATAATAAATTTGTGTTTATTAAGGTAGATATGAATTCATATGAATTTGAACAAACATAAAAGCAAATAGTTTCACTATTTTACAAGGGCAATGACTAATGTGAGTGTGTCTTAAACATTGTGTATAACGATTTTTCTTTTAAAAAGAATTCGTCAATTTAGATTCACAATTCAATCCATTAATAACTTAATAATCATGTTAATGATATCTTTTTTCAACTTCCCTTATTTTATGATAATGCTCACATTTATTTATCCTGACCATTTTATGGCGGGGGGTCAAAATAACACCACTCAAACATAAATGTCAACATAACATTTATGTTTCTAGATACTCAATCTTTTTGAGTAACTACGGGGATTTTATGAAATATATAGGAACTTGATCAAAGGTTGGCTATCATGAAAAAATGATATCGTCCAGGTGTATATAATTCGAAGAATTTCTTTTCTTTTTCGTACATATTTTAAGCACTTAGAATCCATACATTTTTTTCAAAAAGCTGTTCAATAAGATATTTAATTGTTTTACCTTAACCTCAATCAATCCAGTGGTTCTGGCCTTGATTGAAATCTAATCTTTCAAACCGGTAATAATGGTATGAAATTAAATAATAATGTTCAAAACATAGAATTATTCATTTATATAATCATTGTATATTTACTTTTCAAACAATTCGTTCGGTAACTGATATTAATTTTTTAAAAAAGTTTATTGAGTTTCCTTTCACATTATTTTTGATTTTTAAAACATATAAAGGATACGTATACACAGGCTGTTCTTATATGAAAAAGGGAAAGAATCGTCGACCTGGCTGAGAGGTAGCGCGTCTTCTCGGTGACTTGAGTGTTCTGGATTCGAGTCCCGGTTCGGACGTGGTCATTCTTCCGCGTTTTCTCGGGGGGGGGGGGGTTAATGTACCTCCCTGTAAACAGGGATTGTATAAGCTAATGTGTTGAATGAAAAGCAGTATAACTCATTGGTCCTAATCGATGCTACTTCAAAGCAAGAAAAGTACTTACGTAATAAACCATTCAACTTTATCGCCAAATTTGAAGTCATCAGCAATGAGTTGTTAAACTGCCAAATATGGCAATCCGGCAATAATGTAATCCGTTGATCTTTATCGACAAATTTAAATCCGTCGCCAATGAGTTACTAAACCGTTGGGAAAGACGGCCTAATACGTAAATAGCGCAAGAGAAGCTCCTATCGGCTTAAAAGTCGCTGATGTCTCGGCGAAGTTTGCCCATGGCAAGTTCCACTAATAAAAAAAACAACTACATCAAAAGATATCGGTAAATTATAGAATATTTACATGTAGCTTGAATTATTAGATGATTCAATTAGATGCTTCTAATTATTTACAGAGTTAGATGCCAAGAAGGATGGGTGAAAGTCCTCTTGAAAGTTGGGAATCGACATTGATTTTGTTAATTTAACTTTCAAATGGAATTAAAGGCTATGTTGACCTGGTGGTAAGGTCTAGGCTCCGTAGTAAGATTTGAGACCCGATTTCACCGAAGAACCTTCTTGCAAGGTTCTTCGTTGTTGCACATTAAATCTGTCAGGACTAATTGTCGTCCCCCCGTTGGTGTAGTGTGGAGAAAGCCAGCTCATGTATAGTCCTCATTATCCGACAGTAGTGTAGCCCCATTGCTGCTTTATAATAGAACGTTAATGCAGCAAAATAGATGGTGTCCTGCCATAGGGAAGCGCGTCTTCTTCGTGTTCTGGACGTTCTGGTTGGGCTTGGTTGTTCTAATGTGTTCTATATGCAAACTGTATGACTGTGCTCTTTTGTAAAAAGAGTCTGTGCAAGCGACTGTGATGATTGTGTTACTAAAGTCGTACTCTAGGGCTTAGTTGGCGCTACTTCAAAGCCAGAGGCGCATATCTTCGGCTCAAAATCAAATGATGTATAAACGGGGCTTATCCATGGCAAGTGCCATAAGTAAAAACAGGTTTTATAGTTTTCGCATAAACATAATTTCTCAATTTTCAAATTGGTGAACCATGTAAAGGGTTTGGTTCATATTCGGACTCCCATTTTTCAGTTTGTTGATAAATAACATAAATGTTATTGTTCGCTTTTGTGAGCATTTCTGCAATTGTAATCGCATGCAAATGAACAGATAGACAGAGACACTTCCTGTGATCAAATTTTATCGAGAATTATATATGTATCTACAATTTTAGTAGAAAAACCGAAACCAAATTTTAGATATTTCACATGTATTTATGGAGAGTTTATATACAGAAGGACAGACAAATAAAATTTTAAAGTGAATAGAAAGAGTTGTACTCTTAGCCGTAGTTGAAGATACTACATAACAAGAGACTCTGATTAGGCTTAAATCGCTGACTACCTCAGAGAGCTTGTCCGTGGAAAGAGCCATAAGAGACAACAATATAACTAAATTATAACTAGAAATGGAACTAAGCCAACTAGGACTTGTCACTTGGGTAATTCTTACACAAGACTGAATTTTGATCATATTATCGGAACAGAGAATAACAACTGTGTTTAAAAAAATTTAAAGCTTTTGTAGATATTCATTTAAAGCTGAAATTTAAAAACATTTTACAGAGCTATTGCCGAAATATATAAAAAATGTCTGTCATATTCTTTTTTCGATATTATGTCTCAAAGGATAGAATTTAAGGAAGCCAATTAAAACAAAAATTATAAGATGGAGTCTGCAATGCATATTTTAATGTATCCTGTCAGAACATAAATTTCTTGCACGGCCAAACACCACGTGCTCGTGCAAGTTAAATTGTATTTTTATTCATTTTAATCGTTTCATTGAATGAGTCACTTTGGTACTGCAAATGATCCAAAAAACTTTGTCTCGCATTGATTGTTTAAAAAAAAATATCATATTTCCTATTTGTTTCATTTCATATAATCGCGTACTCAAAAGGACATTTTTCTAGGTTTTCTTTACTGTAGTCATTAACTTATTTTTTTCGATGAGAGCTTTTGTAAATGCAATGGCAACGCGTTATTAAAGACTGATGTTTTGAGATGCTCGTGCAGATAATAAAATTTCATTTTTTTGCCAACGGATTTTTGTCGACACTACAAAATCTCATTACCAAAACAACATCAAGTTCTGACCTGATAATAATTGTAATTTACATGCAATATAATGTTACATTGAAAATCAAAAATTTCAAGGGACTCAACTTCTTTATTGAAAGCTGTCAAGTAAATAGTATCTCTGGTACTTCAGGTCATAACGTATTCAAGGGGTTGAAACTAAGAAAACTATTGTGTATCATAACTATTGCGAAAGCATGATTTACATTGGCATCTTTATTTTTTACTTATTCATCTTTAGAAAACAGTTGCAAACTGATGTTATCGATAAATAATACATGAAAGAAAAAAAAAGTGCAAGTGTCACCTAGAAATTTTTTCTCCTACCTGCCGAAATAGAGAGCACTTTGTATGGCGCTGGAGTACAATAGTTACAAAATACTAACTTTTGACGTGTATAGCATTTTAAATGAATAAATCGTGTCATCCTCGGTGAATTACTTGGGGATTAATTCCTGGCTTGCTTTGATAATCGAAAAATTAAATTTGTGTTTAAAATACGTTTTTACCAACCAATTGAAACAAAAAATTGATACAAAACTGCATTTGTAGTCATAAAATACCACATAAAATTTGATACGTTTAAGTCATTATGTTTTTGAAATATCGCATTTACATATTTCTGAAAGTACAGACCGACAGACAGTAAATCCGCTGTTAGATTTGGCTCAAACCTTGACAAGTATGTAATATTACAGATTTTAAACTTATTTTCCAAATTTATTCATCTAGCTCTCTTCATTTTCTAATTATCGAGTTAAATTTTATTCGAACAGTCGGAAAAATGAATTTCCACTGAACAGATTTTCTTTAAAATTTGATAGAAATCTGCAAACTTCATGCGAAGACCATATATCAAATTTCAACCATCTAGCGTCAAAGTGTTTTTAATCTATATTTGTCATAGATAGAGATACATGTATTTTCTAAAAATGTATTTTTTGAGTTCAGGCAGGTCAAAAACGTGGAGAATCGTCAAAATCACTGGTTTGAATTTTTTGAAGATTAATCTACTTTATCTACGCAACCCTTACCAGAAAGTAAAAAGTAGTAACAGAATTTAAATGACACACCATTTATCACCTATTTCAACACTATGAAAGTCGCCTGTTTTAAAAATTATTGTCTTGCTAATTCAAATTTCTAATACCTTTTCATAAAAAATGCATGCAAGGAGGCAATTCTTTTGGATTTTTTGTATGTTTTTACCCAAGACAATTAAAATAAAGCAAAATATTTCCATGAGTTTCCCGTTTTAGTTCATCATCTAAAACGTCACAAATATATCGATTTTATTCCTAACGCTTTCACAAATATATCGATTTTATTCCTAACGCTTTCACAAATATATCGATTTTATTCCTAAAGCTTTCACAAATATATCGATTTTATTCCTACCGCTTTCACAAATATATCGATTTTATTCCTCACGCTTTAGTTCATTACCTAAAAAGTCACAAATATATCGCTTTTATTTCTCACTATTATCATCACATTTCTAAATTAAGATGTAAAAAATGAAAAAAAAAATACAGTAATAAATTATTATTTGCTTCATCAAACTATGGAAAACTTTTTTACTATTAAATTATTTTCTATTATTTTTAGTATTAGATTATTTTCTTTTTTACTATTATATATACATTTCACAAATATATCGATTTTATTCCTCACTCTTTAGTTCATCATCTAAAAAGTCACAAATATATCAATTTTATTCCTCACTCTCTAGTTTATCATCTAAAAAGTCACAAATATATCGCTTTTATTCCTAACTATTATCATCACATTTCTAAATTAAGATGTAAAATATGAAAAAAAAAATACAGTGATGAATTATTATTTGCTTAATCAAAGTATGGTAAAACATTTTTTGTATTATATTATTTTCTTTTTTACTATTGTATATACATTTCACAAATATATCGATTTTATTCCTCACTCTCTAGTTCATCATCTAAAAAGTCACAAATATATCAATTTTATTCCTCACTCTCTAGTTCATCATCTAAAAAGTCACAAATATATCGATTTTATTCCTCACTCTCTAGTTCATCATCTAAAAAGTCACAAATATATCGATTTTATTCCTAACTATTATCATCACATTTCTAAATTAAGATGTAAAATATGAAGAAAAAATATAGTAATGAATTATTATTTGCTTAATCAAAGTATGGCAAACCTCTTTTTTTTTTTACATAAGTGAGGAGTAATCTTTCCTGGTCTAACTTTCTCCCTACTTTCCATAATGGCATGTGAAGGCGCCTCTGGCAAAGTTGAGGAAAGTTTCAGAAAGTATTTTTTGCATTAAGCTAAATCGAATTCCGAAGTTAAGCTCGCCTTTTTATCAGATAAGAGGGATTCTAGTGAATCATAGACATTGGAAAGAAAAATGTGATCGAATTTCGGTAATGTAAGCAAAAGCAAAGGAATTTCTAGAAAATTCTTTATTGCTCTCTTTTTACTATCATTTTATTTTATTTATTTACTCTGCAGCAGAATGATAAACATAAAAAAGTAAAATATTAAGAAACTATGCTTATTGATCCAGATACAGCCTTTCTTTAACCTCTTAATACTATTTATAGCTACGACTTCCATAACTTTGACTTATAGCTAAAATTTCCACAGTTTTGACCTCATATTATTATCTATAGCTTTAATTTTAGCTTTCTTTCTTATTAATATGTATAGCTAATATTTATATAGAGTAACCCCTTATTATTATTATATTTACAATTTCGACAGATTCAACCTTTTATTGTTATCTATAGTTACGACTTCCATAGCTTTAACCACTAATTATTATTAACAGCTAAGATTTCCACAGTTTTGAACATTTATTATTATCTATGTGGGAGTCCAACCAAATCTTCCAAAAACGTTAGACTCTTCAGATAGCGTGGTTTTAGTGGCGTGATGTATAAGGTTTTTAAAAAATATTTACGGGTTAGTTTCTGAACCAAGATTAAAATAATGCAACCGAAAGATGAAGAGACCTCTTTTAAAAAAATTATTTAGATTTAAAGGGGATTATTTACAAGGAAAGTATTTACAGGGAAATATTAAAAAGAATTAAAACACGGAGATATTAAATAAACAGAAAGTTAGATTATTTTCTGTAGGAGGACGTTAGAAGTAAGAAAACGTTAAGACTGAAAACATATTACCGCGTAGCCATGCGGGAATCGCTGACGCGTGAAGACAAACTTCTTTCCTTTTCGGATGTTAGTGGGCCTCTGGCTCAATATTAATTGGGACAGTTTTTCAAAACCTCGATAGATGGCGTTGTTCTGGAATGTTATACTAATTAAAAGTAGTGCCCTCTGGGAAATGATCTAACCTTTTACAACTCTTGCTTTGAATTACATTTATCATCGGACGTTGATAAAACAAAATGAAGGCAGATGATGGTTAAATAAAATAGCTCTGTGGGGTATCCTTCATCTATAATAAGATTTCCATAACTTTAACATCTTATTAATAGTTACAGCTACGACTTCTAAAGCCTTAGTTTCCTATTATGGATTATTTGTCGGAAATTGGTTTGTTACTACTTAGTTTGGAAGCCTACAAAACTGGAAAAAAATATAATTACGTATAACAAGTTTGAATCTAAATCAGCAGTAGATGGATACTTTTCATAGTTTTTTTTAATAATTAGTAAATAAAAAAGTATTGAGGGATTTCATTTTTAATAATTTATGTTAAACATGAAATTTAATTAGCATTATATAATACAGCCAAAGCAATTTCTTAAACGATAATTTAGTAAAATGCGTATAACCACATAATATTTAAATATTTATACAGAATCAAAAAAAAATCGCAAAATGACATATTTGTTCTTTCAATAACAATATGCACTGACTACATAATTACATTGATGCCACTTTTTAAGATCATTAAAAGACTTTTTGGAAAGGAAAAACTTTGAAACTTTGAACTTCTATCAAATGACATTAAATACGTCTATTGTGATATTTATTTCTTTAAATTTTTACATTCCATTGGGAAACCGCTTCATTTAAAGCGTTAAATTTAATATACATCATACCTAACTACAATTTAGTTACAGATCTTTTAAAATTAGAATTACGGATGTAACCGAAACTAAACTTTATAAGTAGTTCGCTACGTCACAATTACTCACATGGGTTTAAAAAATATGGGTTTACTCATATGGTATTCCACATATAGTATTCATAAGTTAAATTAATTATTATTATTATTCATAATTAGAACATAAATACTGATAAAGATATTGATACAATTCTTCATTTTCTATGAAATACAAATTCAACAAGTGCAATTTGAAATATCGAATTTTACAATTAAAAAAACAAAGATTGCATAATTGAACTATTTTAGACAAAATGCATTATGGATATAATCCTTTTTTATTATTTGTTTTATTATTCCTTTATATATATTCTTGATTTTATAAAATTATATATATATATATATATATATATATATATATATATATATATATATA
>JAOUZG010025245.1:622839-633327 GCA_026289955.1 Argiope argentata | reverse complement strand
ACTAGCCGCCTTTGGCGACGAGTCGGTTCGCCAATATTAATGCCGACTAAAGGGTTAAATCATTTTTTATATAACTTGGTCTCATAATAAGTTTTTCAGCAAAATATTTTTAAGCTTCAAATTTCGATAATCATGTAATTCAATTATACTATAATGTAGGCCTTAAGCAGTCCTATCTTTGAACTCCACATCTCTCTCTGATTTTCTATCAATGCACGTAAAATTCAGTTTTAAATTAAAGTGGAAATGATGGAAGTGCACTTAATATAAAGAACTTTTTACTCAATTCAAACACGCCTTTAAATAAAACTAAGAACTGAAAGCAGAACAGTCCGACATTGAAGTTTTATGTTTAATACAGAAATCGAAACATTATAATTTTTTTAATATTCGTTCGAAAATTATAATTTTTTCAATTCATATTTGGAAAATATTCTTAATATTTCAACTTCTAAATAAATAAAAAAGCATTTCTATCTTCTTCAAATCTGGCTGATTTATTCAGTTCTGAATATTGCAAATTTAGAACAATCATCATGTTCATAATCTAGACCAATTATTCTAGAGTAACTCTGATTGGCTTCTTTGATATCTTGATAAAGTGATCTAAAATCGCCAGTTTTTATCGAATAGTTATGTTGAAATTTTCATATATCGATCAGCAATGATGATTGATTTAGTTGATTGAAGTGACACTTTTTCATTTTAAGGACTTTTTGTCTCTAGAATATTTTGTTACATGTGATTCACAGACGATGTATGCAAAAATTTAATTCATCAGCATTTTTTCCCGAAATCTATAATTATATATTAGACTTGGACCAATTGCTAAGAGATTTGTCTCTCCCCAAAAAATTAAGAAATTAGATGTTGGGCTCCGAATACAGAAGATGTCTTGTAGATGTTAAGCCATATTTGCCTGAAATAAAACTGTTTAATTGGATTAGTAATATATATATAGTGAAATATCACAGAAAACGTTTCGATGCATTTATTTTCCAAAAATATCATGTTTCATATTTGTTTCATTTTATATAGACATGTGCCGAAAATGACATTTTTATATGTTTTTTTTTGGAATGATAGTCGATTTATTTTTTTGCATTGTTTTGAGGACATGATATTGTTTCGGTTAGAAAATTTTGATGTCTCCGAAAAATGCAGGTAAAAATAGTTTTATATGCTTTTACAAATGTTGCATTGTTAATTATTACGCATGCTTTCTTGAAAGAAGATGCGTTTTCAAATAGCTTACCTACTTTTACCAGAATAGTTTTAATATTATATATGCTTCGTTGAAAGCAGTTGCGTTTTTATTTCTCATGATTCATTAAAATGCGGAGATAAATTGCAATCACGAAGGCGAATTCTTTGATATGCACAAAATATCTTCTTCACATAAGTAAAAATAACAATTCAAAACATGTCTAATTGTTTTAAAAGTTAAAAAAAGAATGCAAAAAATATTTTACTGCTACTGATTATCAATTGCTTATTGTTCGTCGTTTCTTTGAAATGACGTCATTTTCAAAGTTCGTTTAAGATTTCTTGCTTTTAAATAATTAATCTCTCTCTCAGAAGATTATCGTTTGGTGCTTTTCTAAAAATTCTTATTCAGTTTTAAATGTCGCGCTTTTCTAATATACTTTTTACTTTGTATTTTTATTTACTTTAATTATTTAATTGGATTAATAATTTCGATATTGCAAACAATCAAGAAAAAATAAATCTTGCATTTATTGTTTTAAAAATATCACATTTCCTATTTATTTCGATTCATATAATCACGTGATGAAAATTATATTTTCTGTTTTATTTTTAGTCGTAGTTAACTTATTTTTACTCAGAACTTCTGAAAATGTGATGGCAACAATTTATTAAAAGCTGATTTTTTTTTTGAGATCTTCGTGAAGATAAAATTTTATTTTTATTTTATGCGAAATAAATTGTTCGAAAAAAAACGATTAAATTAAATGTTAAAAATTCATTAAAAATAGAGCTTTACATTATATGTCTAAACATTAGTATCATTGAAAAGATAATTTTTTGAGCTTTATCTTCATGCAAAAATCAATGTTGTACTGTATCACTTTCGGAAGTTATAGTGATAAAACGTCAAAATTTGGCTTATTTTTAAGTAATTAAAATTTTAACTAAACATTAAAAAAAAGGGCTCCGTGTTGCACATTCTCGGCACCCAAGGTATACATATACCAAATTTGGTAGCTGTAGGTCGAACGGTCTGGCCTGTACATCGCCAACAAACACTCACACACACATTGTGCTTTATTATAATTAAAGACATGCCGTATTTGGTAATTAACTGGTGGGCTGACTGAGTCTATTTTTCTTTAAATCCCTTTTCATAATTTTTTTAGAGTTTAAAAAATATTTTTAAGGATTGAATAATGACCAATGAGTGAATAACACTTTAATTTTTGTAAGGGACTATTATTTTAAGAGCTCTTTAGTTTGTACTATTTATTTTGTAAATAAACCACCAAATGAAATCGTATCCTAACATGAAAGTGCCATAAAAATAATCCTTTGGATAATATTTATTATCATATCACAACATGAGGTCGTCTTGGGGATGGGGTTTTTGGTGTCAACAAAAATGCGTAGACAAAGAGTGAAATTTTATTATCTGCAAGAGCATCTAAAAATTCAGCTTTTAATAACGCGTTGCTATTGCATTTACAAAAGCTCTGATTAAAAAAAATACGTTAATGACTACAGAAAATAAAACCTAGAAAAATGCCATTCTGAGCACTTGATTATATTTAATGAAATAAATGGGGAACGTGATATTTTTTAAACACTAAATGCGAGATAAAGTGTTTTTTAGGATCGTTTGCAATACTAAAGTGACTCATTCAATGAAACCATTAAAATTAATAAAAAATACAATTTAACTTGCACGAGCGCGTGGTGTTTAGCCGTTCAAGAAATGATGTTCTGACATGATACATTGAAATATGCATAGCGGATTTCATTTTAATCTTTAGTTATTTATTTGCTTACTTAACGATGAATTTAAAAATTGCTTATGAAGTGACGCTATAATATAGGAAATAAAAACTGACCTTTGAGAAATTATAGCTAGAACAGAATATCTGAAATTGCTCAGTTTCTCAGTAGTCAAGCTAAGATTTAAGGAAATTGAGAGCACAATATTTCTCTTCGTTACCTTAGTATAAATAGTTTTGACCATCAAGAAACAAAACTAAATGTGTCATTACAGTAATATTTACATTCATTCAAAGAAATAAATTTTTATTGCATATCATTAATACTGATTTTATAAGAAACGCATTCTATTTAAATTCGAAATTTTTCACTCGTCTACTTCTATAATTATTATAAAAGAAGTTTAAAACTTTCTATTTCCTCTCATAACTATTAAACGGCCATAAAAAAGAAATTTTCTAACAAAAAAAACTATAATAGTTGTTTGTATATTACGTGGAAAATCAATCAATAAAAATGATTCGAAATAGCAAATAACTATTCAGAATCGTTTGTCAATAACTTTATTTTGCAAATAAATAAATAACTCTTCTGCGGATTGAAATCTCTGTATATGGTGGTTATTTATTCCAGTTTCAGAATCGTCTGCCACTTCCAGCACGACATTTTATTTCTAGTGGGTAATAAAAGCGGATCCGAGATTTTTCATCTCGCTCATAGAACATTTGGAGGCTGAAAAATGCATTCCATGTTTCAAAATGTGGGATTAAAGAAAGATTAAGGAAAATGGCGATAAATCTAGAAGTTTCTCCTCCAAGATCTAGTCCATTCACTGCACTTCTCATTCTGATTTTTTAAAATGCTCTATTATTTCTTTTTTGGTACAATTTCTTATTTTTATTCATCCACATTCTTACCGAAATTCTTACTTCCCAAAAAGAACTGTAAACGTTTTTGAAAATAAATGAATGACTTTGCATTTATTTCCAGGTTGCCGTATATAAATTTATAGTTTGAAAATTAATTTAATGGAGTCCAGTTTAAGAAAAAAATTATTCTCCAAAATATCTGTTAAAATTTTTAAAGTAATTATCTTATTTTTATTCATCCACATTATTACCAAAATTCTGACTTCCCAAAAAGAACTTTAAACGTTTTTGAAAATAAATGTGTGGCTTTGCATTCATTATCAGGTTGCTGTATATAAATATATAGATTGAAAATTAATTTTAAATTTAAGAAACAAAAACTTACTCTCCAAAATATCAGTAGTCCTGTTAAAAGGTTTTTAAATAATTATCTTATTGTTATTCATCCACATTATTACTGAAATTCTTAGTTCTAATAAAGAACTTTAAACTTTTATGAAAATAAATGAGTGGCTTTGCATTCATTTTCAGGTTGCTGTATATAAATTTATTGTTTGAAAATTAATTTTAAAGTTAAGAAAGAAAAACTTACTCTCCAAAATATCAGTAGTACTGTTAAAAAGGTTTTTAAATAATTATCTTATTTTTATTCATCCACATTATTACCAAAATTCTTACTTCCCCAAAAGAACTGTAAACGTCTTTGAAAACAAATGAATGGCTTTGCATTTATTTTCAGATTTCTGTATATAAATTTATAGTTTGAAAATTAATTTCGTGAAGTACAGTTTAAGAAATAAAAGCTTATTCTCCAAAATATTAGCAGACCTGTAAAAAATTTTTAAATAATTCTTTTACATAATTATCCTTTAAAAAATATTTGATAAGGAAATGGATCTTGATTACATAAATATAAGTCTTTCTTAGTACCTAAGGAATAATTGTATGCTTACAGAATATCCAGTATAAAAGTGCTTCACCATCTAATATTTTGTAAAAGCATATTTGGTTTTAAGAAAAGTATTTTATTGTTATCTGATGATTAATAATTTAATTTAATTTAAAAAGATAGGACAAAAAACTCCTGAAATATATAGTTCAAAGAACATAACTTTGCAAAAATTCTAAAATAGTAAGTGACATAGCAATTCAAATTTAATGATTAAAGTATTTTATTAAGATAACTATTAATACACATTTTTATAAAAAGCTAAATTGAAGATACATTTTAATGATCTTCCAATCCAGTGGTTGCTAAAATTGGCTAGTAAATAATAAATATGGGGCCAAATTTTTATTCATATTCACAGTAAACAAAATTGTACTATATGATATCCAAATACATTACATTAAAACGATGAGATACATATTAAAATTCTGTTATTTTAAGCATCTTCAGAAATAAACATTGAAAAGTTGTTTCTGATTTCACCGTAAATATACAGCGAATTAAAAATTCCCGCTACCACAGAAAATTAGAATGGTGTTTCATAAAATATAAATTTATCAAAAGCCTCCGCTTTCGTGCAAACCAAATTGCAGAAGAACAGGCATCGTAAGACATCCCTTTCATTGTTTATACATTCTTTCTTGAATGAATGAATCCTCCAAGCTTTTTGGGGAAGTGCAGTATTGAAACTTCATCAACATTTGAAGATCTGGAGGATTAAATTCCCTCCCAAATCAGCAACTCCAAATCGTCGAAATGACGAATTTCTAAGTCGTCTTTCAGAAGAATCAGATTCTATTTGCAAGGATTACAATATTCCGGTACTGTTGTTTATTTTAGTTGCGTAACGTGGTATGCCTGATTTCCAAAGCAGCTCTTTCTCAGAACAACTTTTGAACACAAATTGTTGCTGTGTTTCGATCGTTACAAGGTTGCTTTCATTTATTATGGAAAAGGAATAGATTTTTAGTTGCTACTAGTTTCCACCATAAGTATTATTTATTAAAATGGTGAATATTCCAAAGCCTTCTTTGGATTTATTAACAACAGTATTTTATTTGCGGTATTCATTAACTTATTTTTTTAAATAACATTTTTTGTAAATGGGATGGAATCATGTTATTAAAAGCTGATTTTTTGGAAAGCTCGTGCATATAATAAAATTTAAATTTTTCACCTACGAGATTTTGTTGAAGCCACAAAACCTTATTCCTAAAACAATATCATGTTCTGTCGTGATGATAATCAAACTCTTTGCATTTTGATTCTAAAAATGGTTTCCAGCTGCTAAGAAAATAAATCAAAAGCTTAAAGATAGCTCAAAACACCGAGATGTTTTTTTTATGATTATAATAAAATTTTATATTTTTTTGGGGAAAAAGTAATAAATTACAACTAAAATCAATATTATAATTTCGTACTGATTAAAAAAAAGCTAAGTAATTCAATTCTAGAGAAATATATTCATTAACTTTATAGATCAATTTGTAGAATAAAGTATTCAAATATTACTGATATTTATGAATAATGAACTTCAATTTAATAGGAGTTGTAATCAGAATTATGTAATAATTATATAATTAAATTCAATTTAGAATATCTGCAAATAACGTAAACCTCTTTGTAGATTAAATTCCAGAATTTGTTTTCTTTATTTTAATTTATACAGATATTATATAGTTTTCCATTTTTCTTATACATTTTGATATAGGTTTTGCAACCCAAAAGTGAATTATTTAACTCATTTCTGCATATTATTCGACATGGTTGGAAAACATACTATTGCTTTCCTAAGTAATGCACGCCACATTGTAACTATCTGAAGATTCCACGAAATGCCCGCTCTAAAAGCCTATTATGGAACACTGCTGTTTGGGAAGTCAGTCTTTCTGTATCCTATACTGCAACACTAAATGTAAAACCTAAACTAAACCTCGCACTGCCAGAGAAAAGGCGCCGTAATCCGGCCAAATGAAATTCTTCCTCCGCCGGGATTCGCCGTTTCAACAAATTGGCGCCACTGATTTGGCGCAGGAAATAATCCACCTCTCTTGAACATTTGATTAAGTTTTAATGCTGCATTCCCCAGAAACAAACTTCCTCGTACTCATTTATTTATGAAGGGTGTATTGAGCAAAGAAAGTAAACGTCTTGAGATGCTTCTTTCTTTTCTCATTTTACTTCCAATAAAGCCTCTGTTTGCCTTCTTTAACTTTGCTTTGCTGAATATTTATGGTTGATTTTTGTGGGTGAAACGAGGTTTTAGTGTGTTGTATTGTGTGATGAGAAAACAAGTAAATGAGATTACGGATGATAAGATTAAGAATTGGTTAAATCAAAGATTATAAAAAATAGTTAAACCGAATTAAATATTATGCCTCACTAGTTCGAATTTGATTAAGTTTCGGCTAAATAACTTCTCTATTTTGATGCTGGAGCAATATTTACTAAACACTTACTATGTATTTTCAAATTCATAATTGTCCGTATTAAGATAATTGCATTTTCTTCATTAAAATATAAAGACCGAATTTTTAAACAATGAAAGATTTTTCACCAAGTACGTACTTTCAATTTTAGATAGATTTTTATTAGAGGTCAAGAGTAATTTTGCTTGGACTTTAACTGACTTGGAACATGTTTTTAGAAATCTAAAAGTCCCAAATTAAATAGGCCATCTAACTCAAAGAGTGTGGAAAAGGAAGGGAAGTTGCAATTTTTGATTCCCTGTAACTTTCTTAATAATGATGACAGGAAAGTATTCCAATTCAATAAATTATAGCATCATTGAGACAAATAACTTCTATATTTAAAATTTTTCTACAACTGAAATATCTTCATAGAACTACTAGCTAGTCTCTATTAAAAATAAATGCAATTTCATTGCATTTCCATGATTTCACCATGCAAATTTTTGGGCAACAACATAAATACAAAATAGTTTCATGGTGCTAATTCCATGTGTCATGTATGTAACATAAAATAAGCCATCCTGTGCCCCCTGGTGCATAAAATGCTTAGTTATCTAATCGGTTGGATGAGCACAAAATGGAAGAAAGAAAAAAAAAAGAAAAAAATATGTTAAAGTAAAGAAAGAGTCGACAAACCATCCAGGGATCTCCAGAGAGATTCCAATCAATGTCAAATCCTACATGGCTGTAATCAATTTTTGATGAAGAAATAACTAAATGGAGGGGGAAAGAATACTTAAATTTATATTATCTATTTTTTGAAATTGCAAGTAAATGAGCTTACCATCTGAAAAGGAAAGAAATGGTGAATTATATTGTGAACATCTGTATCACATGCATAAGCAACATTGTATAATTGGAAATGTGTACCGTCCGTCTGGATCCTGTGTTTTGATTTTGATTCGTGAGAATTGCCCTTTTGAGGCACTTTTGATCACTTTTGAGTAAATATTTTCCACTGAATGTGTTAAGTGGTGTTTTGTTCTCAGTTATTGTATAGTCATGAAGTGATAGATTCTCTGTCGGTTCTACAAGCTATTCAATCATTTCACAATTGTAATAGGGACGTATGGACGATAAAATAAAAAAATGAAAAGATTAAAACTTAACAAGTGGATCGAGTTGAGTTGGGTTAAGGCCCATATTGGTAAATATGGTAACGAAAGGGCGGATTAATATGCAAAGATGGTGGCACAGAAAAAGAGTGTGGATGTAATTGTCCCCAAATCAAATGATGTCTTACAATGGGAACTGACAGAAGAAATTAAGCTACAATGGTTTGACAAATGGTATATGACCACAAAAGGGAAAAGTAACTTACGATTTTATTCCTACTCCAGAAATAAAAATAAGAAGATAGCATCCATTATCCAAATTATATCAGATCATTGAAGATTCCCTACATATTTCCAAAGATTTGAAAGAATGCAGGAAAATAAATGAATTTGTGGAGGAATCGGTACTGTTTACCACCATTTAAAGGAATGTACAGAAATATCCGAACATAGAAAACATCTGCAAGTTGAAAGTAATGACTTGAGTTCAGTACTGATGGTTCCAAGTAATCTTAGGACTCTGAAGGACATGATGTCTAAAATTGTCATTTTTTTCCAACTATTTGAAAGTTTGTAGAGGAGGAAGTGGTCAGTTTATGACCACTTTTGGGTCAATTATGTTGAAGAGAATATTAGTTTGACAGATTCGGTCAATGTAAGGATGGACATTGCTACAACACACAGTCGGCCACAACAAATCCTGTCGATACTGCTACGTTGAGTGGTGGCGGGGTGGTCGGCTGTACAGAAGAATAAGTCATGAATAGATATTGGTATTTATGAATGGGATTTACTGTGAAGTGAATCTTGCCGCGTGAAATGGTATTCGATGAAACTATCCAGGGCCATTCTTCTTTGAGACTGGTTTCTGGCTTTTCTATGTCCCACGAGAGAATCAGAAAGGAATCAGTGGTATAGTGAATTGGGGATTCTCTCTTCACAGCTCCAGCAAAGAGAGTTGGCCAGATAAAATCTGTCTATGTTGGGCCGTGGCCATTTAAGAAAAGGACATCGGATCTGTTCCAATTGGTCGCGTAGAGAGAGACTTTCGGTATTATGTTGAATGTAGACCGTCGTGTTTCACCTTCTCATTCCTTTTGCAAATATGCCAGCACCTCCGTTCGGAGGATGTTCTTCAGATGACATCTTGAAAGCTTCATTATATTCCGACTTTCATTAGAACTAGCCGCCATTTTGGCTAGTTTGTCCACGACTTCATTTTATTGTGAGTATTTGCAAGAAGAAGGAGGAAGGTACCTCTTGCTAATTGGCTATCGGATTTAGAAGAATTTAAAACTTGTATACAGTAAGACCCCGTTTAACGCGGGGGATTCGTTCCATCAAAGTAGAGCGTAATGCGAAACAGCGCTAAACGAGGCTATCTTTACATGTAAATATTGGGGTTAGGGGAAGATGGCTAGGAAATTGGTTAGGTATTAAATTTTAAAAAGTATGTTTTTTTAATAAAAATAAAATCAAACATTTATTTCTTAAAGCCCAAATTAATACCACATTATTATTTCTTGCAAAAATAAAAACAAAATATAAATAACAAAAAGAATATTCTTTTAAAAAAAGGAGGATAGTTTCCTTCTTCAATTATTTTTTAATATCGCTGGAAATTCAGCCGCCGCTTTTGTATCACCACTTGCTGCTTCTCCTGTAATCTTTATGTTGTGAAGGTTATTTCGATGTTTAAATCTATTAAACCATCCTCGACTAGCAACGAAAGTTTCACTTTTGTCAATTGTCTCAGCCTGAATGTAATTAAAAATTCTTCTAGCTTTTTCCGTAATGATAGATTGGCTTAATGGCATATTGCGGTCAATTTCGTCGTCAATCCATATAGACAGTCGTTTTTCCATTTCCTCTATGATATTATTTCTAGAACGGGTAATTCTAGTTGCAGAGCTTGACTTAGTTGCAGTTGCCGATGACAGTATTTTTTCTTTATTCTTCATGATGGTCCTTATTGTTGAAGTTGGCAAATTCAATGAAGAACTAATTAGAGTTTGACGTTCACCAGAATCTAATCTTCTAATGACTTCCATTTTAGTTTTGAGGGAAATGCTTTTTCTGGTTGCTTTCTTTTCTTTTTCATTATCACCCATAGTAAAAAACTAAAGATCAAAATATTTGACACTGTAATATAGTATTAAATATGTAAATTAATA
>JAOUZG010025245.1:596025-607839 GCA_026289955.1 Argiope argentata | reverse complement strand
CATTCATATATATATATATATGAGTGTGTGTGTGTGTCCTTTTTTCATTTTATGCTGTTTATTTTCACTATACACATAATTCTAAGTCTCCAGTATGTCATTATTTGATAACATAAAATTAATATTGTTTTTATTTTTATGTAATTATTGATTTTGTTTTATGCTTAAATATATATACTACTTTCCAGCCAAATTTTGTATCAATCAAAGCAGTTTTTGTTAATTTTGTTGCATTTTATATCTTCGTGCTTAACTTTTGGAAGTGATTGTATATTGCTATAGGGAGTACTAATGCATATTTATATATAGAGTACTAATGCATATTGCTATATAGTATACTAATGTGCATTGCTTTATAGAATACTAATGTATATTGCCATATGGAGTACTAAGGTATATTGCTATATAGAGTACTAAAGTTTATTACTACATAGAGTACTAATATATATTTCTGTATGGAGTACTAATGTTTATTACTGCTGAATAAGAGATACTAATTAACTATTAATTATCCAAGTCATTAATTTTTCAAGTTCTAGATTGGGAATAATTTCTCAACGTATTTTATTTGGTTGGATGGGGAAAGGATTACTAGAGGCGAGAGATTAATAAAAGCATATAAGAATTACTCTTAATTTTCATTTATTCTTTTATAATTTAAATGTATCCATCTTAGTGCGTTGTCATTTCTTCATAGAGCGCCTGGATGGTCTAGTAATAATTTGAATTATCTTCCTTCCGAGTTTCAATTTTTCACAAAGGCAAGTGAAGAGCATTATAAAGGATACAAGCTGTTGATTGGGAATGTCTGGGAACTTGGTATGATATGAATAATAACTGTTCATGCTTTCAATTATATGAGGGTCATTTTAATTTAAGATTCTATGAGCCATAATAAAAAAACAAAATTAGAGACCTTATAAATTGTTACCAAAAGTTATGTAGAGTTTTGGATACTTTTTAACACAGATGTCCCTGCTCAAACGAAAGATATGAGACGGACTTTAAAGCTTTTTTGCAGCTATTCCCGAAATTCTTAGGATTTTCTTTTAAGGAAGGAATGCTTAAACATTCACTCTCCCATTTAATAATTTTAGTATCGTGGTGGTTTGTTTATTCCTTATAATTCTTCTGATTCGTTGGAGTCACTTGATCCATTCGTTGCGCAAGATCTTTTTTCGCACCCTACTTAGGTATTCAGCTCTCTTCACTGAGAATTTAGCTTAGAGACGAGCTGTTTTTATGCTTTTTGTAATTGAAATGCTGGTTAGGTTATCAAAACTCTAGGTCTAATCAAGATTTTGATAGGAACATTCAGGTCCCTTACACATTATGAGATTTAACATTTTCTGAAAAGTTGCTCTGAAATATGTTTCATTAATTTAGCAAATGCCTTATCTTCAAGACTATTATGTTAAAAAGTAACCATTTTTGTATCTAATAATTGGTACGATGATGATGTGAGCGCTGTTTACCAAGGAAAGAGGAGTTCAGTAGCTTCAGAGGGTATGGACTCCTCAGCAGCTGAGGGCAGAAGTGTGTCATCTAGCTGGTAAGAGAATGAAACACTCACCCACACGCTTGCATGGCCGCTTTTTAATGGGGGGGGGGCATTCTCACATCTCACAGATAGAAGAACAACCATGCCCGAACCGGGACTCGAATCCTGGTTTCACAGAGCACGAGGAAGATACACTATCTCAGTGCCAGAAAGCCGGCAATAATTGGTATAAAAAGTTTTTATCTAATCTTGCAGTGTGTATGGTACATTCGAACCTAAAAAAAAAAACTTCTCTCATTAATTTTTAAGGCAAAAAAGACAAAATAAACGAAATCCTTTGCCTCTAGAATTTTCAGTTCTATTTAAATTACGATTCATTTATTTGGAATAATTTAATTAGATATTTACATTATAAAAGTCGAAATTGATTAATCTGTAACTGAAGAGATACTGTCAGAAAAATAATTTTTTCAATCATTTTTCTTCTATTTTATACTTTTAAGCAATTATAGAATATGAAACATCGAACAAGTGAGAAAATTTGATGCCAATGAAAAATATAATAAGGTATTTACTCCCCTAAATGCTATATCTTCAAGACTATGACATAATAAAATAATCACGTTTGTACCTAGAATTTGATAATTTGGGATTATCTTAGTTTTTTTTTAACCTAGTATTATCCTTTTCATGGTAATACTTTCATTGGAACATGAAAAGAAAAATAAGTTTTCTCATGTTAATTTTAAAGGCAAAAGGAAAGCAAATATTTTTGATTTGAGACGTTTTATCTGTATTTAAATTAAAATTCAATTATTTGGAATAAATTCACTGTGTATTTACTTGTTAAAGACAGAATTCATTAACTTGGAACGGAAGAAATATTGTTTGAAAAATTATCATTTGAAACCTTTTTTCTATGTTACATTTAGTAGCAATTATCGAAGTCTGAAACATCGAAAAAATAAACAAAAGTTGTAATGTATTATAAATAGAATAAAGTATTTATTGTGTTTTATCCAATTGCTTTCATTTCATTTCTATGCATTCATTTTCCTTTTTGACGAGACAAAATAATCCGATTTTAATGAGACTAATTTATATATGTTCGAAACTATTTGAAGAAAATGTATCTGCTTAGTAATATACATTTTTAATAGTTATACTTTATTTTATGCTATACATTTTTGCTTAGTTATGAAATTGATTTAAAAAATTACTAAGAATTCTTGAAATCTTATTTTATAAAATATGAAACAAATACATTACTCTGCTACTTTAAAATAAATAAATACTTTCTATTATACAGAAAATAAAAAAATATATTATGTTAAAATTATTTAAAGAATTTTCGAATAATAAATGATTATTCTAAATCTCATAAATAATTTCCCATTTGGGTTTTCCTTTTGGTTCTAACTTGAAATAATTTCGTTTTGAAAATGTCTTATTTCTTCACTGAAATAAGACAAATCATTACGTTTAATTTAAAATATGAAAATTTATAGTTTCGTATAAATATAACTACCAAACTAAAAATTTTCATCTTTTTTTGTGGTAAGAAATCTTTCAAAATTCAATAAAAATGTTCATTCTTAAAAAAAATATTCATATGCTGAAATAAGAAAATATAAATAAAAAATTTTCAATTTAATTTTTTTATGAATAATATTTTCTTATCTGGTAGGAATTAATATTCAATATTTATCAGAAGGTTAGGATACATATCTATTCCCTGTTAAATTATTTTGAACAATTTTTCCGATATCATTAATTTAATTTTTCTTCTTTATTGATTTAACCTGGGTTAGCATAAAATATTAATTCTTTATCATCAGCTAAGAATTCTTTTCCATTTTATATTTTTCATTTTGACCATTTTTACACCAACTAAATTTCATATACTTTATAATTTATCGCACTTTTCTTCTTTATTCATTAATGAAATTTATTATAAATCGTCATTTTTCTTTTCTGATATTTTTACTTATTATAAAACTTACTGTCATAAAGATCTTTCGATTCTTTATTAGTTGATCAAGAGGTAAAAATTGTCACTCTATGCAACAGATTAACAAAAGAATTTATAAGTTTTTATACTTTATTATTTATTAATATTTCTACTTCATTAACTTATCTATTTCATAATACAATATTATTTTCTTTTTTATTTACTATTATTATTTATCAATAATAGTAAATTATCATCATCATAATTTTTGCTGTTTTATTTCAGAACATTTCTTATTAGCAGAGTAGGTTAAAACAATTTTTGATTTTTTCCACATCTATTATAAAATATTATCTATAAACAATTTCTTTTATCAATAGTTTTAATAGGAAAAAAAACAAAAACAATTTCTTAAGAATTATTGTATCATTATAATAAAACTATTAAAATGTTCTTGTGGAATAAATAAATTTTGTAAAAATTATATAAAATACATAAAAATAATTTACTTCTTCTTGCTGTTCTGAAGGATAATCATTTATTTCCTTTTTTTTTTGTTTTTAAAATTCTTAAAATAATAAAAGGAAACAAATTTTGAAACCAATGAAAAATTAATTATTTTGAAGTAATTTTTACTCTTAATATATTTTAAAATATTATGTAAGAAGAACTTAAATCATCAATAATTTCAACAGGGGCACATCACTGGTATTTTCTGCATTTTGTACGACGTAATTTTATATTTCAAAAAACCCTAAACCGTTTAAAATTCAACTTCAATTTCAAAAGAATTAATTTGATTAAACTTTAAAGTTTAGTTAAGCAAAATTTGCTATACCTTTTACACACCGAATATAGTGAACTTTTAAATAATTTTGTAAATACAAATTTTGATAACTCGGTTGTGATACTATTTCCATTTCCAGAAGAATTGCTATAATGTTAAAGATTAAAAGTTATACATTGAAGTCCTTCCTTAACATTATTTCCAATGCATGAACATTATGAAATGTACTTTCACAAACAAGAACTTGAGTTTTAAAGAAATCCATTTGATTTTTTAAATTTCAGTTAAAGCAGTATTTGCTATAACTATTACATACCAAATGTAGTGAACTTTTTAATAATTTAGTAAATACAAATTTTGATAACTCGGTTGGGATATTATTTCCATTTCCAGAAGATTTACTATAACGTAAAAGATAAATATTAAACGTTATCTTTAACGTTAAAGATAAGCTAACGTTAAAGTCCTTCCTTAACATTCGTTCCAATGGATGAATACGAGGTAATGTACTTTCAAAAACAAGAACTTCAGTTTTAAACGAATTAATTTGATTAAGTTTTTAAGTTCAGTTAAAAAAATGCTGTAATTATTACACACCAAATATAGCGAAAATTTTAATAATTACTAAATGAAATGATAATTCGATTGGGATACTATTTCCATTTACAGAAGATTTACTATAATGTAAAAGATTAAAAGTTAAATGTTAAGGTCCTTCCTCAACCTTCTTTCTAATGGATGAACACTAAGAAATATACTGTCATAAACAAGAACCAGTTTTAAAGGAATAAATTTGATTAAGTTTTTAGGTTCAGTTAAAGCAGTATTTGCTATAACTATTACATACCAAATATAGTTATAGCAAGTACTGCTTTATACTGCAAATATAGTGAACTTTTTAATAATTTATGAAGTTCACATTTCGATAACTCAGTTGAGATATTATTTCTATTTTCAGAAGATTTACTATAACGTAAAAGGTAAATGTTAAACATTATTTTTAACGTTAAAGATAAGCTAACGTTAAAGTCCTTCCTTAACTTTCTTTCCAATGGATGAACACTAGGAAATGTACTTTCACAAACAAGAACTTCAGTTTTAAAGGAATTAATTTGATTAAATTTTTAAGTTCAGTTAAAGTAAAATTTGCGAAAACTGTCACACACCAAATATAGTGAATTTTTTAATAATTTATTAAATACAAATTTTGATAACCCTATTGGGATATTATTTCCATTTCCATAAGATTTACTATAGCGTAAAAGATAAACGTTAAACGTTATCTTTAACGTTAAAAGTATCCTTTATAAACGTTAAACGTTAAACCTTTACATTCATTTCAAAGGATGAACACAAAGAACGACACTTCCACAAAATAGAATATGGAATCTTCTGTATCACCATATACAAGAAAGTCTCCACTGTATTCTATGAGAGTTGTTTTCAAATTGCTTTCGAACAAAACGGAGATGAATAATGTGTGAACGGAGAGTACTTCAGAGAAACTTATCAATTCTTCCACATTTCACTTAATCTTCCTTTAATCCTGTCACTTTGGAACATGGAATTGATTTTCCAGCTTTCAAACGAATGTTTGATACGCCCGAAAGACGATGAAAAGTTTCTCCTCTAATACGGTTTCATTTCTAGAACTGTAATGAAATGCAAGAATGGCTAATGGTAAATAGTTGTAAAGCGAAATGAAAGGATATTCCTTATAGAGATTACGAAAGTTCATCAAAAGTAAAATGTCAATGGTATTTAATTCTATTTAAACTTAATTCAAGTTGCCGTTTTCTAATTAATCTTTCATGAAGTATAGTACAACGTTTTAAACTGTTTATTTTAAAGTTCATGGAGCAACGATAAAATTATTTATGAAATATTCGAATTAAGAACGTCTGGGTTTAATAATAACACAATAGAAGTAAGCAACAATTTTTGAATGCTTTCGCAACAAATATAAATAAAATTCAAATTTTGGTGGACACACAACTTATACTTTCTTCCAGTTCTTCCCTGTACTATATATTGTGTTAAGAGACTTTATATCTTTATAATTCTTATCATATATCACAGCCAAAAATAGTAGGTCTTCAAAATATCTTAACATTTTTTATATTTATTTTTTAAAGTGTTTTCCGATTTTAAAATTAAACATTTTAGCACAGCAAAATTTACATTTTATTCGAAAAATACCTTATTCTGAAATGGATTTAACATAGAAACCCAATTTGAAATCTACATATTTTCATCATTTATTATGGAAAAAGGTGAGATATATGTAACAACAAAGAGTATCATTTCCAGAATACAATATATTATGGAAAAATATATTTTAACACTTTAGAATTACTTAAATATAGAAAAAAAATATTTTACAAATTTGCATGACATTACAAAATTATTTTTATTTTATCTTATTTATTAATTTATTTTGATATGACGGATTTTTTTCCTTAATGTTTTCAGGGGAAAAGAAAAAAGAAATGCTACCTAATGGCATCTAACGTCACTTAATTTATAATTAATTAATATTATAATAAAAATTAAAAACTATTCGTGTGGAGATTGAAAGTCAAAGACCGAAGTGATCACCTAGAGACTGTTAGCTGACTTTATAAAGATAGGGTCACAATTCCCCCCCATTGAGTCGGTGGAAATATAAAAGGTTTTGCGGAGACAAGCGTTATGGAGAGCGTGGGTGTGAGTTGTTGCGTCAAGTGAGTCTGACGATTTTTGCTGTGGGTAGATGGCGCCACGACAGCTGCACAAAGTTGCTTGGTTAAGGTCACCAATGTGGAGATTGAATATCAAAGACCTAACCTAGGACTTTTTAAGGTTTATAGTCGCGTAACATAACCACTAACATAAGTTAGCTCCACATTCATTCTCAGGTAAAATTTCCTCTATATAGAGCTTAGTATGATATTTATAAATAAAAACATCTGCCATTTAAAGCGCCAATGGTCACAAATATTCCTCTTTGATATTAGTAAATATTATTTTGACAAAATTTCACCATTTAATTACAAAATTTTATAAAAGAAAGAAAGTAATATTTGTTATTGGATGTGAAAAATTTTAAATTTTTTTCGCTCAAAAAATTGGGAATTGAAATACGTTGCATCATTTTTTCAGCGACAATGTATTTAACTTAAAGATCTCACAAAAGATATGTTTACTATATTTTTAACTGCAATACTGTTGCGATCAATTTTACTGTTACTTCCCCTTATTTCATAAATCCTTCAAAAGGGTTTGATACTCATTTATTAAAATTAAGAGCTCGAAAACTCAATCGTAATAAGTTTAGCAAATAACAAAACTGAAACAATAAACTTCAATACATCCTAAAGTTTTTTGTCATCTTTGATATTTTTACTCCACGATAACTTAAAATAAACTTTCTCTAAGAACAAAACAATTGAATTTATTCCATAGAACTTCTGTTATTGTTCAGACACAGTTCAGAACGGATAGTATTTTTGGAAAATTCACTTTGAATGGGAACTTCATACAATATAGTTAAGGAAAAGGGTCTGAGGACATATTTACTTTGACAGATAAATTTAAAGTATAGAATTTAACTTTGAAATAAAATAAATTGGAATTGTCAAATACATAATAGTATAAAGAGGATGTTTCATGAATAAAACTAAAGAATGAAGATTTATTTCCATTAAAAGATTTATTAACGAATTTCTGAATTGACTTAACTTTTAAATTTAGAAATAATATTCCTACAATAGAAATTATAGTGGTTATTTTTTTTTTTATTTTAAGGCATAATGCATTGTTACAAAAATACCCGCAACAGATGCAAAATGAAAGAAGTTCAATAAATTATGTTGAAAGAAGGAATTTTACATCCTTAGAACACAAGAAGTGTAAGTAGAAAATATGCTTTAAACACTTTCAAAAGACATTTTCACTTTGTTTTGAATACAAAAATATTCTACAAAATTTTCAAGAAGAAACTCTGAATCTCGGTTTCTAATATTTCCAAGTTTATGACATTTTAGATGCTATGGTGTCATTATCATATATCCACTTTTTTTTTAAATTTGTCACTTAATTCTGGGATCAAAAAGCAGTTAAGCATTAGTTCAGCCAAATATGTAATATAATTCAGTAATCGGTTAAATATGTGTACCGTATGAAGGTCGCGATACGAACCTGCGACGCTAGGGCTGGTAGGCGAGTGACAAGACAATAATTCAAAAGTCGACTTCGGTATCGTAGATATTATCTGGCTTATAAGGCTAGCACCACAGTACACCCCCATCAGTGAGCCGACGGAGGGATGAACGATTTTTATAGCGCCAAGCGTTATGGAGAGTTGATGCTTGCTTACGTCAAGTGAGTCTGACGACTTTGTCAGAAGACTTAGCTTTGCTTGCGTGGAGTGAATTTGGCGGCTTTGTTTGTTTTTGGTGCGAGTAGATGGCGGCACGACTGTTGCGGAAGACTGAGTTGTCAAGGTCGCCAATGTACCGAGTGAAGATCGCGATACGAACATGCGACGCTAGGGCCAGTAGCCGAGTAACGTGAAAATAATACAAAAGTCGACTTCGGTATCGTAGATGTTATCTGGCCTATGAAGCTAGCGCCACATATGTTTTTTCACAGAAGATGCAAAAATTAGAGGAAAGTAAGAGTAAAGAATTAGCTGCAACAATTAAAGTAATTGAAGACATATTATTTCTATGCCTTATAGTCTTCGTTTTACATAAGTTCGTAAAACTATGCACTTATCTCTGATACCTGCTTATTTAAAATAACGAAAATTACCAAAAAAACATTTGCAGTTTATATGAGGTCAAATCAAAAAGTATTTGAGCCTATTTAATATTCGTCAAAAACAAGTTCATTCAGATGTTTACAAATGTACGTAGTGTACTGCATACCTTACATTGTTTCTCCACACAGTCACCACACCGGTTGAGACATTTGTTCCATTGCAGCACTAAATTAGGGATCCCCCTGTGGTTTAATTCATCCGGCTGCTTGTAGAACCACCGTCGGACGACGATCTTCATTTCTTCGTCACATTTGAATCTCTGTCCAACCAGAAACTTCTTCAGTGGACCGAAAACGTGAAAATCACTAGGGGCAAGGTCTAGACGGTAAGATTTGTGTTCCAAATTCTTCCAGTGAACGCTCATTCCCGTTCAAGTCTTCACGACCTTTGTGAAACTCACAACACCACCATTGAACACTTCTCAAAGAGAGACACTTTTCCACGTACGTGGGGTGCATTTATACTGTGAATTGCTATGGGAGTTTGTCCCTTGTTTTATAGAAAACGAATAACACTTCGCTGCTCATAAGCTGCGGAAGTCTGAAGAGCAACCGCTAACTCAAATGACTGATAGCAGCGCCACTCATCGGAACAAAGGGAAAATACGGCTGGTACGGTTCAAGGAACGTTCACTGCAGGGAATGTATATGTTCGCTTTGCATGCACAGCCGTATTTGGCTAAAAAATAGGCGCAAAGACTTTTCGATTTGCCTTCGTACCTACTAGTTGAAATGGATGTTATCATAATCATAAACAGTATGGTTATTTGAAAAAAAATTAAAACTATTTTTTGAACGGTATGCAATTATTTTTCTCTTACACATGTTGAAATAAATGATTCCGTTTCAAATCTTATTTTAAATTACTAAGAAATACTGATTTAATTTACTGACAATGACATCTCTGTCCCATTAAAAAGAAATTGCCATTTTCAGGAATAAATGTTATTATGCCAGGTGCCTTTGTAACCGATTATATATAATAGTTCCTGGAAAATAATTATTCTTCATCATATTACTGTTCACAAATCATACATTGTTAGATATTATAAATTATTATATAATGATGGAATATTATGTATTATTATATAATGATGGAATATTATGTATTATTATATAATCGAATATTATATAATATCGATATTATTATATAATAAGCACGTCTATGTATTTAAAAAATAATTTTTCATTAATTTAGCATAATTGTAAAGTAATTCAGAAAGTAATATCAATATCAGTATTTTATAGCCTTTCAGCTAGACTTAAAATATAGAAAAAAACCCATCATGTTCATAAGGAAGTTTCAGACATATTCTATTAAAAGTTAATTCATAACTAAACAGAGTACGTACTCAAATACAAATACAATAAAATGAATCAGTTCATTGATACACTTTGGTGAATTTAAATTCACATATTATCGCTACAAACATTGCTTAAAATTCTTTTGATCAAATATTTCTGAACTTTTAACATACCAAAAGAATACGAAGCGAAATTTTGAGATATATTTCACCTGTTCATAACTTTTAATAGATTTCGAAAAGAAGTTATTAGTTCTTCCGATTAATAATAGAATTTATAATTAATTTGCACAATTCTATGCAAGAATCACTTTTAGAAATATTATGTAAGCTGATCCTTACATCTTGCATTATGCATTTACTTAGTATTAATAAACAAACAATCTAAATGCAAGTTTGTTTCCTGTTCATTAATATACAAAAGTATATTTGTGCGGCATAGAAATGCTTCATCTTTGAAAGAGGAATTGTAAATGCCACCTTATTTAATTCCAAATGCAATGTATCCAATTCATGAATACATATGGTCCTATAGTTGAATATCCACAATCGTATGCTAAAGTTAATATAATATATTAAAATAGAACTCCCATAAAAATGTAACTAACACCTCAGTTACTCCGTGGGAAAAAAGAATTTTTGTTATAATTGATGATGATGTCGTGTCCGCTTATTACCGCGGAAAGAGGGGTGCAGTAGCTTCTGAAGGTATGAACCCTTGAGCACCCGAGGGCAGAAGTCTGACTTCTAGCTCATATGAAGATGAAACACACACACATAAGCTTGCACAGCCCCTTTTTACAGGGGGGCACATTCAACCCTTTCTCACATTGCACAGATAGCACACAAAGGAACAACCATGCCCGAACCGGGACTCGAACTCGGGACCTCCAGAACACGAGGCAGACGCGCTACCTCTGTGCCAGCAAGCTGGCGTTGTTATAATTAAATATTCAATAAGAAATTAAATTTTAGGAATAGCATTTGTCTCAGTGACAGGGTTTCTTTCTTCGTTCAAAATTAATTTGTGCAATTTATTACAAGACATGCTACGTTGCATTTACTGAATGCATATAAATGCAAAATATTCCCTTTTTTAACTAGCTGCATTTACAAATCTTAATTGTTAAATCAAAATAATTTATAAGATCTTTATTATAGAAATCTGAGAATTATACTCTTAGGAGAAGAATTAGAATAAATGCTTTGTGTTTACTTCCTAAATAATATATTATTGAAAATATTTCAGATTATAATATTGAATTTCAAAATCATAAAATTATATTAAGTATGTTACATTAAATTACTTAATTTTGAAAAAGTGGCGGTAAAAGTATTAATATCTTAATTTAATACCTTCTCTTTTGATAACATTAAACAATCTAATTTTAAAGTATAGTAGTAAAGGTACCACTACCTTAACTTAATACCTTCTCTTTTGATAACATTAAACTATCTAATTTTAAAG
>JAOUZG010025245.1:568553-588285 GCA_026289955.1 Argiope argentata | reverse complement strand
TATCAATATTATAAAGTACTTGGTAAATATATCATTATCAATATTATAAAGTACTTGGACATAACTGCTTCAAAAAGATGTACCTTATTTTACATTATTGTTCCAATATAACAATTTAATTTGCAGACACACTAATTAGTAATTTATTCATTTCATTAAATTCGAAATTTTCTGTTTTATCAGTTTTATTTAAATGTATTCCATATTTAAGCAATCAGGAATTCCAATACCCATTAAGAATCATATATTCTGTCTAGATAGATAGGCAACTGGTCATTAAAAGTAGATATACGTTTTATAAAACGAATTTTGCCTTCAAATATCTAGCACTAAGCTGGAAATCCAAGTGGTCTTTACCGGCAAGATATGCTAAATATTTAAACCACTAACTAGTTTGCCCTCCCATTACTTATCGACAAGCTTTCTGAAATTGACATTGGAGACACTTCGGGTAATTTAAATTAGATCTAAATATACTTCAGAGATAATTTCGTACCTTTAGTCGAAGGGACCAGAAGCTTTAGATCCAAGTGGTGAATTACAACCTGCATAATCATTACTGACCAGTGAGATTTATAATGACTTGGATGTTCCTGTAATGGTGGCTTGATTTGGTTAATGGTAACCCGTTGGTTACTGGTAACACAGCAGAAGTAATTGATCACAATTTTATTTGGTATGCTATAGTGATTAATTCACTGTCCAGTAGAATTTTATTATGTTATATCATCGTAGGTCACTTGATAATGTTAATTTAATTAAAGAGGAAGTTATTCTTAAATCTTGTAGCTTCTTCATGGGTTTCAAAGGCATAAAATTTATTCAACGTTTTATACATTTTATTTTTATTCTTAAGGGTTAAATTTTTAAATCGTCTTTTATTCCTTGTAAATTATATGAGAGCTCTAAACTACAATGCAATTTTTGTACTCTTGATGAAATGGCAGTATTCCAGTCAATTTCAATTTAATACTTTTAACTTTTTGAAACAATTTATAATAATAAAATATTTTAAAATATTAAAATAATTTTGGGATAGTGGTTTAAGAAAAGTAATTCTTTAAAATTATTAGATAAAATTAAGCTATTTTTTGGTTAATTTGGTAAATTAATAATAAATTCAGATATCAAGACATTTTGTTATAGTGCGAGATACGAAAAAGATTAATTTCATTTTTTTCCTTTGATTGGATAATTGGCATGATTTTTTTTATCAATCTACATAATTATAGATAACATTTCAAGAATTTGGTGTTCATGATCATTCTCCCGGATTCCAAAAAACAATAACCTACTTATTATTTTTGGTTAATTCATAATTAAGTTAACATTTATCTAACCACTTTATAAAATATAATTTACCTACTTATAATTTATTAATTGGAATCATTCAATTAAATGTTGATTCTATTTTAATTGCACCATCTCGAGTAACATGCAATTTACTTTTTCCAAAATTAAATAACTATTTATTATAAAAGAAAAATAAAATGGATTAAATAATAAATGTAAATTCATTTATAAAATATCTTGAATTTTAACAATCCAATATGTTTAAAATTTGAAAATTTAATTATTTGAGTTAATAAAATGGTCACCAAAAAGTGATATATATATATATATATATATATATATACACACTTTAGTTTTCATACTTTTAAATAGCATACGTACTCTAATTCGTTTAAAGCAAACTTGTTTATTAGGATTAAATTATTTTCCAGGATTTTTTTCAGAAAACGTTTACCCTAATTTACTATAACCATAATGTCTACCACTAAAATAAATACGTTTAATATTTTTCTATGTTCAGAGGACTGTTCCTGCCTTTTTCTCTGAAAAAAAATTATGTGCATCTAAATGTAATATTCAAGAATGAGAACATAGTTTCATTTAATTTACCTAGTAAATTGCATAAGAAATTCGAAATTTAGAATCCACATAAGAAAATCACCTTCACAATTTTCACAATTGAATAAAATATACTTAAAAAAAACTATATCAAATGATATCGTCTCCATTATTTAGGCGTTTGAGTTTTCTGGTAAGGAATTCGTATACTAGATTGGCACACATTTTTTATTTAGACAGATTTTGTTCATAACCTGTCAAACACACACTGTAAAGTAAGCATTGAATCCAAAATTTTGTCTATCTGACTACTTGCAGTTTCTATATAATTATATAACAGGTCTATAGGAACATATGCTTTTTTTAAAAATCAGTAGATTCAAAAATGGGATGATTTATTTAAAATGTTAATTCTGATTTCAACTATTACTACTCTCTTTTTTGTATTATGTGGAGAAAGTAAAAATTCGTTAGCAGATTTTAATATGAATATTTCATTGTACGATTTAAGTCCCTGAAGGTACAAAAATGAAATTGTAAATATATTTTGATTTGAGACAAAGAATGAGTTTGAAATTTTTCTGAAACATTCTAATACAATATTTATTCTGTAGCCTTATACGTTTTAAATATATAAGATTTCAAATAATATTCTAACTATAACTTTCACGGTACAGTTATCTATTCATTTAAACCCGGGCTATAACACAGATGTCCAGCCAAATCTTTAATTAGCTACTGCGACAGTATCAACAGATTTTAGATTTTCACGTTGTTTAATGAAGGGATCAGAGTTTCCGGTCAATGAGGGGGCTTATTTTGGAAACTAATCCTAGAATGTTGAGAGTATTATCGTTGCTGGTGTCGAATTACTTAGCATATAATTAAAATTTATGCGCGGCTAAGCAAATAACAGTTGAAATTAATTTGCCATGTGATTTGAATTGCAGTATATCTGCCTAGAGAATTATAAATTTTGAAAAAAATATATATTATTCTTCCTATGAGTTTTCATATTCATACACAAAATAGCATGTTTTGTGTATAATGTAAATATCATATCATAGAAAAACAATTTGGAAAAAATATTAATTTACCTAAACAGATTATTCTAAACCCTAATATCTAAAAGAGCATTGTATCTGGAGAGCACCAATGCTATTACAACTAGAACACAAATGAAATGAACTAAATTAGCAAAAATTTGAAATAAAAAACATACAATGAATCCGGGCTGAAGACTATTTCAAGGGTCACCCTCAGGCAGGGATTCAAAGCAGGGATTTTCCTGTGAGAGATCTGACCTTAAATCAATTATCGATCTGACCTTAAATCAATTATCGATCAATTATCGACCCAAAGGTCCCAAGAAAAAGAGGATTTAGAAGCGATTCAAATTTATTTCAAAAACCTCTTTTTCTTGAGATTTTTGGGTCACGAGAGATCGATAATTAATTTAAGGTCAGATATCTCACAGAAAAAATCCCTGCTTTGAATCCCTGCCTGAGGGTGACCCTTGAAATAGTCTTCAGCCCGGATTCATTGTATGTTTTTCATTGTATGTTTTTTATTTCAAATTTACATTTTATTAACCAATGTATTAAAATACTATTCAACATTTGAATTAAATTTTTTAAAGCACAATTAAAAAGGAAAAGAAAAGCAATATAGAAAAATATTAAATCAGTTAAAAAATGCTCGTGAAATAACTCAGTAAATGTATTCTTCTACTTATTACTATTTTGTGGAATAAAATCATCTTAAAGGGGTAGGCCCGGTTTTCTGAAATGAACACTATGTTCTTTCATAGAGGTGCGAGACTAGAGAAAGCACATCTCCTAAACAATATCATAAAAATACCGAATAAGGTTTTCTTTTCTTGTGAATTTTCCATACATTTACGCAGGGAGGTTTTCTTTCGAGTAAATTTAGAGAAACTCACGGGGAAGTTTACAGTGAACTGGAGCAAAATTAATTGAATAATAATAATAATAAATATGGAAAGAAAAACGACAAAAAGATAAATATATATATATAATGTTTCACCAATTTTCTGTGCATGAAGGTGGATCTAGTAGATGGAATTTCTTTTTCATTTTGTAATTTATTCACAAACAGTTGCAAGCAATACCACTTAATTAGATTTAGAAGATTTTTTTAACTAAGCTCTAACTTTTTTTTCCAATTCTTACTCCGTTTTTTACACTTGCCATTAAAGTTTCCCGCATAACTTTAGAAACACTCTGCACAGATTTCTATGATTTATTCTTGTTTCATCTTGTTTAATATAAAAAATGTCATATATTTAATTAATTATTAAAAATTCCTTTTCGGTACTATTAAAAAATTATGTGTGATTTTAGGAGCGCTTTGCTTAGTTACAGATCCAATTTACTTTTATTCAATGCAAACATTGTATCATATTTTTTTAATTATCATATTACCTTTCTCAATTTCTCAGCAAATTAATATGCCAAATCAAACTCACACAACATAGAATAATTTCTCAGAAAAAAGAGGCGATACCAACTTCTTTTCAGTTTTCTAATTTCATATTTTCAAAAGAAATATTTATTCTTAAAGTAAATAAAAGGTTAGAAATATTTTAAAAAATCACACAAAAGCCAACATAAGATAAATTTCTTTATAAGGAAAGCGTCTTTTTCCAAAGTAAATAAATAATAACCGAAAAATAAACAGTCTCAAAACAGAATTTAAGATATTACTTCCGTATGAACCTTTTCAAAGGCAGTGTTTCGTCGACGCTGAGAAGCAGAAGGGTTGTTTCAAAACTTCTCTGTATAATTTTCAAAGGCTTTTTGATATTTTGGAAAGAAACAAATTTTATGTTCCATTTTTTTTCTTTGTAAATTTTCAAGCCTTTCATTTTGGGAACTTCGTATTTGCTTTATGTTTTAATGTACCACCAAAATAAATAGCTGAAAGAAATAAATGCTGTTTCTGTGAAAAGAAAAAAAGAGTTGATTGTAAAAATATATGGAATAAAGAAATTTCGTTTCATAGTGTGTTTCCAGTGGTGTTTTCTATTTGTTTCTGAAAAGTATCACAAAAAGAAGTCCAACAGAAAATATTTGCCCCAAGAGAAATTAATATCTATTATTCTTATGAAGTTTCTCAAGTTATGAAATTCCTGTTTGTTTTCGATTGTTATACGCAAAGAGAACGTAACCTACATTATTTCATTATTTCCTTGAACTCTCAAGAGGCTATATATTTATTTTTATATATATATATATATATATATATATATGGCAGAAGGCATGTTGAATTTTTAATTTCGTTTTATTCCACCACGGTCAGCAGCAATTACATACAAGCAAAAGCGACAAACATAACATAGAATGACACAAAAGAAAATGACGAAAAAGCTGATTGATCTTTTATCCCGCTGAATTTAGACCTTCATATTTTAAGAGGGATCTTTTTCATAAGTCAATCACATGTACAGTACGTGCAAAGGAATCTTAGGGATCTCTTAATGGGATTTGTTAAGCTTACTAATTTCTGTCATTACACTTGGAGTGTGAGAAGGAAGCCCGCGTTTAGCTGCTTCAGCAATTTTACAATAATAATAATTTTTAGAAATATGAGAATACTTTAGAATGAAGTTACGGCTAACTGAATTTGAAATTGAAATTAATTAATTTGAATTGAGAGTTTAAAATATCATTTCACACATGCACCCACAGCATGCGATAGGATACAGTATAAATTGAATAATTATTACCATTATTTTAGATTATGAAAAAATGATTTACGACTTTTATTGGCTGTTCTAAAATTTATTATATCTACATTACTCAAGTGATCCATAAAAGTTTGAAAGGAAACTTGAACTTCCAAAATTCTATTAGGCTTCAGTTTTGGAAATTGGATTCTTAAATTTAAATACTATGACAGATAGAAAAAATCCGAAGAATGCCAGCTATTTTTAGCAAATATATTTGTTCTTTTGAAGAATTAAAAAAAAACTCTCCTTCATTTTTTTCAATCTTCAATTAAAAGCAGTAATTATTATTAAAAAAATTATACTTTTCTTTGAAAAATGCGTCATCTTTATGGCAGATTTGATATTTAACCGTAGAAAATATAAATAAATATCTTATAAAAAATCACATTGTATCATTTTACAATTCAAACAAAAATGAAAAAAAGTCAAAATAAATAATGCCTGTTTCATATTTGTGAATAAAGAATTTCATTATTATTCAATTTTTCATTTCTTTGTTTCCTAGAAGTTTGAAATCTTACACACAAGAATTGTTAATATAAAAATTTTATATCAATATTTTCAGAAATAACTTATGAAATAATATATTACATTTGATTCAATACGAATGATATCCAGCATTGAATTTGAGAAGTTAATCGTTTCTTGATTTTTATAATGTTTATAACAAGAAATAGTAAATGAAAATGAAAAAGAAGAAAATAATGAAAACTAACAAATATCAAACTATTTTGTATGGCTGCAGTGTATTTTTTAAAGAATATTTAAATTACATTATAAGAATTTTTGAGTATATTTCTGAAGGAAATCATTTTATGGAAAAGAATTCGAATATTTCTCTTTTGATTTTGCGATTAACACATTCTATAGTATTTAATTTGAGTTATTTGTTAATTCACACACCTTCTGTATTTTGATTAAAAATTGAAGGAAATTCATAATGTTGTTGACAGAAATATATTCTTTATATTGCTTCTTTGATTGACTGCGCAATTGCTCTCATAATAGGGCGTGATGAATAGCGGAGACAGAATCAATCCATAATTCCCTAGCTTGTTGACCAACTGGCGGTAATTTGACGAAATGAAGGTTTGGAATATACAGGAATTTCAGCGATATCTCAATCAAGACTATAAAAGTATAAAAGAACTACAGGCAATAATTGAAAGATTTTTTTTCTCTTTAGTCAGCTAAGTTAAATCGAGTTTTCTCAGAGAGCATGTGTTGTGGAGGATAAAAACGTCATTCGACTTGTATGTTGTGCATTTTTCAAAGCCCTCTAAACGTTTAAGTTTCGATTGTGGTTTGTTAGCTTCTTTACTCTTTTTAATGGAATAACTTATCATTGCTATTTATTTAAGTATAGATTTTGCCCCTCGAGCCCACTTTCCATAATAATGGATTTTCCATAATAATTTCCTTTTCTTTATACATGCTGAAAAAAATTTAAACTGAACCACTTGTTCATATTACCACTACCTATCAATATCATTATTTGATATTTTACGATAAACCCACTATGTTATTCGGTATTCTTAAAAAATTTATGAATTTATGAAATTACTGCAGTTTAGCTTATGCCACTAAGTTCCAGGTTACTTGGACTGTCTTTACGTAGTTCCAAGTTACATTCCTTAATTTAATAGTGTAGCAATTGAAAGTCGCGGTTTGAACCCACGACGCTAGGGGCCAGCAGCCGAGTAACATGACCATAATAGAAAAGGCGACTTCGATATCTTTGATATAGTTGGCTTATAAGGCTAGTGCCACAGTATTCTTCCACCATTGAGTTGGCGAAGAGACGAACGATTTTGATTTCGCCAAGTGTTATAGTGAGTTTGTGATTGCGTCTTGTGAGTTTGACGGCTTTTGGTTTGATTGCTTCGTCAAGTAAATCTGACTACTTTGCTGCGGGTAGATGGCGCCATGACTTGGTTTAGATGAAATGGGCACTAATGTAGTGATTGAAGGTCACGGTACTAACCCACGACGCTAGGGCCAGTGGTCGACTAATATGCCCATAATACAAAAGTCGACTTCGATAGCGTAGATGTTATCTGGTTTATAAGGCTAGCGCCACAATATTGTAACGAAAATTGTTCCTTTCAACCAAACACTTCATTCTCAGTCGTTCAGTCGTTGGAAGGTTGTGGGTTCGAACATAAGCGAGGCAAGTTATCAAAATAATGTTAATAGTTTTTATTTCAATTTGCTTCATGTCAAATTTATGTTAATTATGCAAATCTATGTTCATTTAAGTTGCCAATTTTCTGAGAGCCTGCAAAGTCTGGAATAGTTCTTAACCCTCTGGGCATTTCCATTCTACGAGTGAAACTTCTGTAAAGTGAAGGAAGCGGGACTAGTTTTCTGTCGTGGAAGCGTGTCAGTTTTGCAGAAGAGATGCACAGCAAGCGTTCAAGGGTTTCTTTCTTTCCCCTCCCGTTCTTCATGGGAGGTCAGCTAGCCTAGGGTATCAGCAAATCACCATCTATTCATGCCAAATTTTATTGCTTTCGCTTATTTTGTACTGCTACAAACGTCAGATGGTTTCTAGGAATAGTGTATAGGTTGCTTTTTAACCCCGATTGCTGATAGCACTTTCTAAACTGTTACACAGTGTAAATATAAACAGATAGGTTTTCACTTAATTTTTGCTGGATATATTAAGTTCAGAAACTTTCATCATACATTCTGTCTTATTATACATATATTTTCAAAATTAGCAATTAATGAAGGATTAAAATTGTATTCATATCCTTTTATTATTTTTCCAAATAAATTATTTTCACCGAGCAATCAATAGTTGCAATAAAGTAGCATTTTTCTAGAATTATAACTAAACATGGATAGGTCAGTTAATCAGATACATGTAAATAACAATATATAACATAAATTATTTTTTAGAAGAACGGGCATCATATTCTATTATAATAAGAGATAGAAATCAACAAATTGATTAGATATCTGAAAAAACGCATAATACTAGAAATTTAATTAGCTACTAATGTATTTATGATCCGGGTTCTTAAATACCCCGTAGCAATTTTATCAAAACTCAATATTGTTTGTAAGCATTGCTTTTTATTTTAAAAAATTATGGCATCTCCGCTCTTGAAATGTTTCAAAATAAGTAAATTTTAAAGCTCAAACATCGTGAAATATACCAAAGTAAATAAAGATTAATTGTCTTTATTAAAAATTTATTTTTCACATTATAGAATATTCTAGTGATTTTACAGTGTTTGTGAAATGTATAAAAATTATTGATATTTTTGCGATATTTCCCTCATTTTTTCCCATTATTTTGTGTACACATTCAATGATATTGCTACCTTCAAAAATAATAAAAGGCAGCTTGAACAAACAAACGATTCCTTTTAAATATTATACTGCAATATATTTTATTCCTCATTAATTTCGGTGCGTTTATAATGTTTAGTATTCTTAAAAAAATACAATGAACATAAAATAATTTTCGTCCATTCTGTAAAAGAAAACACTAATGATTTATTACTGTATTTGCTAGTTTTATCAAGCAAGGTAATTCACAAAAATTTCAGTTGTACTTTACATTACATCTTTGTATTTTACATCTTTTTATAAAATCGACTGTTGAAAAGTAATTGATGTCATAAATATGTGAAATTGAACTTGTAAAACATATTTTCACTTATGTAACTTTGCAACAGACCCTTTTCTTTCTCTAATTAAAGACCGCTAGTAGTGGAGATAACAATCATTGAAATTTTTTTAAATAATTATTCATGCCGATGGATTCAATAAAGGAATAAGCATCTAATTTTGGTAGGAATCCCCAACGGTTCCACAAATTAATTAAGAAAATTCAATGTTTTAGAACCGTATTTGAAATTTGCTTACAAGAAAAGGGTACTTTTGTGGATTATCTCCATAGACATGATAAAATTACCAATATATATAAGTAAATGAATTTAATGAAGAGATAGTGGTAATGCTATTTCAGTGACGTTGTGATGTATAAATTTTACAAATATTTGCCAGCATAGTTTAAAAACTCTCGAAAACTGGCATAAGAGGTAAGCGATTCCTTATTTAGAAGCAATAACCGGTTTAAGCAATTACTTTCGGTCATGAAAGAAATATGCTCTGTTATAACAATGAGTTGACATCTTTTGCAAAATTGTGTAGGATGTCGGATTTAATATAGGAAAACGCATTACACTCCATCATATTTATGTAATTATATAACAACCGTATTGAAAAAAGAAGTAGTAATACTTTTAAAAATATTTTCGGAGCGGAGCCTATTGTTGCCTTATTTTTATCTATTCACAGTAAGGATAAATGCATATAAAACTCAACAGCAAAATCCAAAATAAGCAATAGAACGAAAACATTTTAAAAGGAAATACCTTGCCAGTCAACAATAACAACAAATGCAATTACTAAAATGCACAAATTCAATAATCTTAATAACGTTGTGGAAGTATATATAGAGAAACCAGTAGTAAAAAAAAATGCCGAACAAAAGATTTAAAGGTATAAACTAATGACCGCAGTATAGACTCATTGAGAAATCATTAAACGAAATCCACCTCAAGTATAAATTTCCGACTCTTTCTATTGTCAATTTATTATATATATATAACAGAAAGAACTGGATTTTTTTAAAAAAACAAATTACTTACCAGAATAATTTAAAAACCTAAATCAGATTAATTAAAATTTTATGAACTATAGTTATGTCTTATTATAATATTCATTTAACTATGTTAAGCCTCATAATTCATATTCCTTTCAGTAAATTATTAACTTCACGTATTATAGAACTAGTTTTCGTAAAGTTTTGTCTCCAAAGTTTTTTATGCAAAGTCATTCGCATGTTGCAGATATTCGGTATTCATGTTTTTCAGACTCAGAGAAAGAAGATTATAAACAAGTAATATAAAAAACAATTTTTTAAATTAATTCGCAAAGGATTTTTTTTTATTTTAGTTACTTTTTATTAAATGATAATAATAATGGCAATTTTCCATTTTCCTGTCTACATATGGTGTTGGACTATTATATTTTGTTCGTTGCTGTTTATTCGTTTCCTTTTTCCCCCTTTCTAATTTATGAATTTGATGGCGGTCTCACAACCACAAATGACAATCTTCAACTGGCGGGTTCGAACTCGCAGCCGAAAATATGCGAATCCAGCGCCCAACCAACCAGGTTATCCGGGCCTGGTGTCTCCTAGCGATTAAAATTCCATTTTATTTACTTTTTATTAAATTATTACAATTGCTGTTATTTTCGTGTTCCGCTTTACAACGGAAGGAGGGGTGCAATAACTTTTGAGAGTATGGACGGTTGAGCACCCGAGTCCAGAAGTCTGACTCCTAGCTCACACACGTCAAAAACACTTTATATGGGACGGACTGCATTCATTCATCTTTAGATCGTAATTTAGATCTAGAACGGAGAACGATCACCTCTGCTCCAGTACGCACTGTAACATCACTCTCGACATGGAGGACTTGTGACCACGACAAATGTAACGTTCACCACACACACACACATACGGAAAGTCTTCGGTTGGCGGGCTCAAACTTGCAGCCCAAGGGATGCGAAACTAACGCCTACCAACCAGGTTATCCCGACCTGATAATTACAATTACTAAAAATAATCGATCAAAAATTTCTACTAACATTGAATTTCCAACTGCAATTGATTATTCAAAACCAATTGTGACTTCTCAAAATACGTGATTTTACTACACCAGTTGGGTAGTGCAATACAGATTAGAAATTTCTAATGTAGTTAGTCTCAACTATTTTAATTCGAAAGTACTTCCAAATGAGTCGAAAAAACTGATTAATTTACAATGTTTATTTTAACTGCATCAAACATTACGAAAATAAACACAATCGTTTAAAATAATCTGCTGAACATGTTAAACCTAATCTCATTGGCGTGGGGGAAAAACAAACTGAATTCGTTACTTATTTAGCGATGGAGAAATGTAGTCGAATTTTTGACGAGAAAGTTAGTTTTTAATTAATTAATAAAAAACTAATTAATTAATATTTGAAAAAAAAACTGTATTAACATCAAATGTCATCCACTACAAGTTTTAAAAAAGTTACTTGTACTTGATAGGATGAATAAAAAGTATTTTATTAACGATGGAAAATTTGAGGATATATTTAGGGGGAGAGTGAGCTAACAGCAGGAATTGAAATAAATAAAATGCTGAAAGAAAGCAAATCGTACCCATCCACAACGTTTGATACTTAATTTTCATAGTTTATCAAATAGATCTCCAAAAGACAAAGGAAGAAAAAATATTATCTTGATTGAGTAATTAATGCATCTTAGTACCAAATTAAAAAATGGACTTAAGAAACATGCATGGAGACTAAATGACTAACTTTTAAAATAACATTACCTTTAATTAAATAACTAACTTTTAAAATAACATTAGAAAGCAGGATAAGAACTGAAAATGTATAACTATTTTATATTAAACATGATAACGTACATTAACAAATTCAGTTTTTTAGAAACGTTAAAATATTTGGAAAATTTGCTAAACATGTAATTATTTATATAATTGACTTAAAAATAAATATTTGTTTCTCAAATTTCAGTTCAATGTAGCATATTGGATATGGCTTAATCCCTTTTTTTAAACACTTTAAGTCCCTGAATCTTTTTTAACCCTGTTTTTAAGCTTTTCTGAATTCAATAGCCGGAATTAAAAAGGCAGAGTATTCACTAGAAATCATTTCAGTCAAATAATTTGTGAAATTTTTAATTTCTTTCTTTCTCGTAAGTAAAAATATTACAATTTTCTTCAATTAATTGTAAATAAATTAGATGTAATCTTGTGTCAAATATTAGATTAAACTAGTTGATAGGAAATCTGTATGCCTGAATCTGTATGTAAAAATCATGTATGCGTATACGTGATATTCCAAAACGGAAACACCATGATATATTATACGTGTTGCACAAAATTATCAAAACGTAGATTTGTATTAAAATTTTTTAATACAATGTGTCAAAATATTGATTATTCATGAGTCAGTATTTCCTTGAGTGTTTGAGCAATTATTTCAAAATACAAAAAATAGATAAATGAAGTTTGGTACGTTGCTTTGACATCTTTACTGCAAAAATATCGAATTTTCACTCCAATAAAAAAGATTCAAAATTCATATTTGTTTCTATTCAAATATACTAAAAAATACGGATAGCGCTACACTGCATAAGCATATGAGAAAATATGAAGATTAATACTACCATTGATCTTCATCATGATTGTAAATCCTTAAATTACTTTTAATAATAATAATAATAATAATAAAATCTTGATAAAAATTGCTTTCAAGTTTGGGTCCGACAACTTTTAATATCGTTCCACACCAAAGTGTGCAGTTTATGAAGTTTTCTTCCATAAGAAACACCTGCCAAAATTTGAGTAAAGTAATGCAAATTCATTTATTTGATCTTAGTAAATAACAGTTTATGATTTCAAGCCATAGCTATGAACTCTGAAACTTTTCCATATTCATAAATAGTTTATAGTTCACGCAGCATTGAAGCCTTTATTTGCATTATTTTCCATTAGTAGGTTCTTAAAATCATGTCATTAAAAGTCGTGCTGCATTTTGCAAAAGATTTTTTAAAAGCTATGTTATTTATCCATTCAGATTTTAGCCTTTAATGAAGAAGTCTCTTTAGCATAACAAAGAAAAAATTGCTTAAAAACTGTAAAATAAATGCAGAATTTTTGAGTTTTTTAAAAATTTTATATATCTACCGTTTTACCTAAGAAAAGTATCTTCTTTGATAAACTATTAAAAAAATTTGTTAAGATAGTTTACGGAGTCAAAACCTTTAAAATGATATCAGTTAAAATTTTTCAAACATTTAATTTAATTTATTTTGCTATTTCTTTTATCTACATCAAGGTATAAATACTAATAACCAAGTATTAAAAGTTAAATATTAATTGTTACTAATATTAATAAATATCTAAGCATTAATAACTAAACTTCCCAGATAAAAATAATTTTAAAAAAATGTTTTTATTGTTTCTTTTATGAATTTGAAAAAGATTATTTCCTTCCTTTCATTATACAACTTTAAAAAGTAGTTGCATTATAAAAAATCGAACACATAATTTCATGCTATTACACAATATAAATCTGAAAAGAGAAACAATATAACAGTATACTTTATTATATTCTTCAAAATTTAGGCTACTTTAAAACACAAAATTCAATCGCATCTGTTTACTTTGATCGAAGAAAAATAATTGGAGGTAGAGATAAGAGTAAAAAACATAAATTTGAATTTTAAAAATATTTTAATTGTAAATGCGAAATATATTTAATTTATTAATTATATATTGATAGCAATTTTTCAAATATATTTCTTCTGAGTTTCTAATGCTTTAGTGCGATGTTTAATCAGAAGAGAGCATAAAACCGCAATCTGAATAAAAATTCAATGGAACTTTAAAACAAAATTTCGTTCAAATAAGCTTTATCCAAGAAATACTATTGAAACTAAATACAAATTAAATCTAAGTACACACAGACGCTTATGGGACACACAAGTTGAGAAATTTTTTTTTCCTGTTTTATTCAACGAGATCTTTTTCCTCTCTTACTCCGTGACCATTCAAAACGCCCTTTTGCCCTGAAGGACCCTTCGAGCCCTCAGTTCCTTTGACATTCTTAAATGGTCGTAAAACATCCATTGTGTTGATTCCCCTCCGATCCATCAAGATGTCCAAACTTGTTGGGGGAAAGAAAGACGTTAAAATGCGTCGGCAACACTTGGAGAACCGACATCCTCCAACGTTATTTTCCGTGAACAGCGAAAGAGCGTCGTTTCTTAGCCTACGTTAAAATACGTGCAGCGCCCTTCCCGGGACGTCTTGCGGCTACGTAGAAATACGTGTATAACCCTTAGAGGGTTAAATGTATATAAATAGTTTTTTGATGATTTAGAAAGGATAATAAAATCTGAATTGATCTAGAGTACTTAGGCCTTGCTACATTTACCTCAACTACGGGATATTTCTACTTTTATCTATTCCTTGGGATGTCTTCAATTTACGGAAGCAAGCAAAAGATAAAAGCTATTATGTTGTAGAAATATGCTCATGACTATTTTATTTTATAGATAAAGTATTATAATCTATAAAAAAATTACGACATTTTGACGTATTTTCACCTTACAGAATTATCCGAGTCTGAAAAATATATTTTTTATATTATGTCTATATGTTTGTCTGTCTGTGAAGCGATCTACACGTTCAACAGGGACAAAGTGGATGTTCTTTTTTTACTGGACATGGACCATTCCTGACATACCTACAGAAATTTCAGCTGTCCACCTCTCTTTGTGGTAGCTGTGGGGAGATATGATCCCTAATTCCCTAGACCATCGATTGCTTACTGACTCTCTCATGGTACATGAGAAAGCCAGAAATAAGTCGTGGAATGATGGTGCATGGGAATTGCATCAAATACCCATTCAAGCGGAGAGATCCATTCCATAGTAAATTATATTCTTAAATACCAAGTCAACTTCAAGACTACACCAAAACTAAGACCAAAATACCACTTGCCAGAATCAGCCGAAATTAATTATTCAAAAGTTCAATTTTGAAAAAAAAATTAGATTTAGGAATGGAGTCAATGAACTGAAAGAGTTCGAATCGTTGAACTGATGAAGTGTAATTTAATTTATCGGTTGTAATTCGAAATATATTTAATTATTCGGATAGAAAAAAATTATCAAATTATCTGGATTAATTGAATTTGAAAAGGAGTTTTGCCTATAGAGAATAGATTATTCAATTTCATCAAAGAAGAAGCTAGATCTTTGATCTTTGCCTAAGCATCAAGGAAGGCTTAATTCCTTACACTTAAATAGTCAGATAAACTCAATAAATACACACTTTTATTACACAGATTTAATGTTTTTTTTTAAACTGATATATTTAATATTAAACGATTGAAATTTAATCTAAACTCTTTTCTAATTTGATCAGTTCAATTTAAAATATAAGAAAGCTGATAAAATTAACTTTTAATATAGATTACATATTATATTCAGTTTCTATTCTTCTTTCAAACTTGTTCTTTGATCCTCTAATGAATAATTTAGCAATAAATCTTCTTTTAACATTTGTAATAGAGTTGGTAATGATAATCCGATTAAGCTATTATATAGTAATTCCGGGCAGTTAATTTGCCCCTGATGTTCCCGTCACATGTTTAGACGTAACGAACCTCATTATTTATTTCAAATGAGTCTCGTGCCTCTCGTGGCAATCCGGTCAGCTGACTGCCTTCTCCAATCTCCGTTTCAGTGACTGTCATTTCTCAACAAGACGGTTTAAGCGACTCCAAGGACTACTTCTAAGAACATATATATTTACCATGCACAAACACCATTTTGATATTTAAATTTAGAATCGGAACAAAAAAGTTTTAGAAGGATTTTCGAAAGTATAGTAAGAGAATATTGTGACGACCATAAAAGTTGTACAGACATTATAGTGATATAACTCTCGAACAAAGATGGCTTTATCTGCAAAGATGAATGCGCATGTAACACAATTTTAGATACTATTTACAACATTTGAGATACCAATAAAGCATCATTTATAATACTATGTACAAAATAATACATACCATTTAGGACCATTTATGATACTATTAACAACATTTAATTTACCATTATGTCAACATTTAAGATATTATTTACCACATTTGAGATACCATTAAAGTTCCATTTATCATACTGTTTACCAAATTTAAGATACCATTAAAGATAATTTAATTAATAATACATAATACATACCATTAATTAATAATATATAATACATACCATTGATTAGTAATACATAATACTTACCATTTATAATACTATTTACAATATTTGAGACATCATTAAGACAACTTTTATGGCATTACTTGCAACATTTGAGATACCATTATTACACCATTTAAGATACTATTTCAGATACTACTTATCACATTTGAAACACTATTAAGGCATCATTTATGATACTATTTACCACATTTGAGATATCATTATGCCGACATTTAGGATGCTATTTACCTCATTTGAGATACCATTGAGGTTCCATTTATGATACTGTTTACCACATTTAAGATACCATTAAAGAACCATTTATGATACTATTTACAAAATAAGACATACGATTTAGGCACCATTTATGATACTATTAATAATATTTAAAGCAACATTTAAGATATTATTATCACATTTGAGATTTCATTATGTCACCATTTATTATGCTATTTACTACATTTGGGATACCATTATGGCACCGATTATTATGCTATTAACTACATTTGAGATACCATTATATGGCACCATTTAAGATATCATTATTTCACCATTTAAGATACTTTTTACCACATTTGAGATATTATTATAACCCCATTTAAGATACTATTAACCAGTGTGAGATAACATTAAGGTACCATTTATGATACTAATCCCATTCAAGATACCTTTAAGGCACCATTTAAGATACTATTTACCACATTTAAAATACCATTACAACATCATTTACTTTTTTGTAGAAGAATTCTGATTATCAATAGCTATGGCAGATAATGAAAACAAATAACTTTCAAAACATACAGGAACATACGGTGTCACTTATTTAGTATAAAATCGATCCATTTCTGCATCAGCAGCTAATCAATATACTGTAACAAATGTTGATTATAAGAAATTGGAGGAAACATACTCATTTTGAGTAGTTAGCAAAATATAGTGCCTTTTTCCCCCAATTCGTATTTGAAATGAAAATTTATGATATTCTTATATATTATCGATGATTGTGTGTCCCACATTTTTGGGAGATATCCCAAAATTATTAATAAAATGTTTATTCTCTTGGGCAGTTGGGGGGGGGGAATCATAATATGTTTGGTCTTTCACAAGTACTTCACATTATTTTTCGCATATTAGTTTATGTGATAAATCATCGACAGTCACCTACCCTTCACAAATTTTTTAAGGTTTTTTTTTGTCGCCCTGAAATCTCAAAAGTTATACTTCAGTATACATTTTGTACAGTAAAAATCGAAGAGGCACCAAACCTAATCTTATTTATCGTACCTTTGAAAGGGGAATTGAAAAAAACTAAGTTGAAAAAAAATTACTGTATTTTTCACAGCTTCTCATTAGGTCTTGTATCTCCTTAACGCAATGCTAGCCAATTTCTAATAATAATCTGTTTTTTCAATCAAATTCCAAATACTTATCAAAACTAAAGAAAAGATTAACTTAATACCGGCTTTCTGGCACAGAGGTAGCGCGTCTTCCTCGTTGCCTGGTAGTCCCGGTTCGAGCATGGTTATTCTTCTGTGAGAAGTGTGACTGTGCCCCCCGTAAAAAGGGTCTGTACAAGCAAATGTGACGAGCGTGTAGCTAAGTCGTACTCTTGGCCCTAGTTGGCGCTATTTCAAAAAGAAGAGACGCTCCTTTCGGCTTAAATCTGCTGCTGTATTGGCAGGGGGCTAGTCCATGGTAAGTGTCATAAGTAGCAATAACAACAGGATTAATTTAAATTATATTTGTTCAATAAACATGACATATATTATCATATTACCAATGATAATATAAAAATAATCATATCGTCATTTTGTGAAATTAGTTAAGTCTTTAAAATCAGGATTTCTATTAAAGTTTTGTTTTGGAAATGTCACTTGAATAATTAGTGCGGGTAAGGAGCGGAGATCAGAAAGTTTGTTAACCCAAGGGTTTTTAAATAAGCGTATCATTTAGCATAAAATTAATAGATTAATATCTTTTGTATTACCTCGTATTAATTTAATATTACTAGTACTGTATATTATCATAAATATATTTCAACTGTATTTTTGGGTATTTTTTAAAATGCCTTCATTTTAGCAATAATTAAAACACATTGGAAGTTAATGAATTATTTAAAAGATCATTACTCCTGTAAGAAATCATGCAAAAAGAAGACATTTTGACGACTAATTGATTTCTGAATCACCTAAAAGTAAAAATAACATATCATTTCAGCTTTCAAACATCTGAATTTCCACTTCTTTTCCCCGAATTTAACTATCCGATTTTCAAAGCATTTCCCTCAGAAACCCTCTGTCGTGTTATTCGTCGAAATATATATCCTATTATTTATTCAAAAAGGTAATGCTTTACCTTCACAGTTCTCGGGATAATCCGATTACCCTGCTGTCTCCTCCAATCTCAGCCTTTTCTGGAGAGCAACCGCCGGTGCTATTCCAGATAAGGAGGAATAAGCTACACCAGAGACTCCCCGACAAGTGTCTGATGGAATTTGCAGAAGTGCTATTCCGCTGTCAGTGTATGTGAATTTAAGATTTGAAATAAGAAACTGGTGAAAGGATTATGAAGCCTATGGACTCGGAAAAAATTTTATTGGGAGGTATTTATTTGGCTTTGAGATTCCATTTGTTTGAAAGAATTTAAGAGATTGGGGTTTTTTAGAAAAAAAAATACTAGAATCAGCAAGAATAAACAAATTGTTATACAATCAACTAAATGTACTCTAATTAATAATATTCAGCTCTTATTACATTGAACTGTTTATATTGAAGATTGAATAATCTGATGTAAAAAAGGAGAAAATTTATTTACTATTAAAATACTATTATTTGTCAAACATTCTATTAAATTATTGCTATTTGTGGAACAGTCTATTAAAATATTACTATTTGTCATACACATTCAATTAAAATATTACTATTTGCCAAACACTCTATTAAAATATTACTATTTGTCAAACACATTTTATTAAAATTTTACTATTTGTCAAACACATTTTATTAAAATATTACTATTTGTCAAACACATTCTGGTAAAATATTACTATTTGTCAAACACATTCTGGTAAAATATTACTATTTGTGGAACAGTATTAAAATATTACTATTTGTCGCACACATTCTATTAAAATATTACTATTTTTCAAGCATTCTATTAAAATATTGCTATTTGTGGAACAGTCTATTAAAATATTACTATTTGTCAAACACATTCTGGTAAAATATTACTATTTGTCAAACACATTCTATTAAAATATTACTATT
>JAOUZG010025245.1:514456-526705 GCA_026289955.1 Argiope argentata | reverse complement strand
CTCAACCGAAACTCAAATTATTTTCATTGTTTTTGCTATCATTTAATTCTGGTTATTTTTTCTATTATTATCGTGACAATAAGAAGATTAGTCTTATATTTTTTTTTTTGAATAGGCCTCAGCACATGATGAGATTATCTTTTTAAATATCTATTTGCATTTACTTTAGAGATTGAAATTGGTAGCCAAGCAATAGTGTAATCCTTCGATTTTAATACATAAAAATATAAGTCAAAATTGGAGAAATGCATAGTCTAATGAACAGAAAAATTAAGTCCTTTAAAATGGTATAAATTAACTAGATATCAAATTTGGAAATTTAAAAAAAATTATTTGATAAAAGTCGTTAATAGAAAAAAAATTATTGTAAATTTTAATATTTATCTACAAAAACCAAGCTTTAGTTATAAGTGAATACTTTAATTCATTACAAAAGGCGGAAGTTTTCTTTTTCGGAATTTTACAATATATAAAAGATTTCAATAAAATATATCTTTAATTGGCAATAATGGGCATTATTTATGATACGCCTAGAGGAAAATAATACGCGTTCGTTAGTTGTTTCTGAATTTCTTTATAGATAAGTTAAATGTTATTTTTTATCATGTGAGAACATGACGTTTTCATTTGAGGCTTTTGAATAATTGAAGGCAGCAAATAATTGAAACTTGAAATGGCGCACGCAATAAATAAAGCACAAATGGCAACATTCATCAACATTTTTTATCTCATATATTTTTACCTGCTTTTATCAGTATGGCATAATTATTATTACGCATGCTACTTTGAAAACAGATCGAGTTTTAAAAAGTTGATATGCTTTTACCAATATTGCTTTTTCAAACTGGTTCAAACTACATAATAACTTGAATCAATTAAGACAAATAATTACCTAAAAATAATTATGTTCTCACATGATAACTTGAAATATGCGATTGTAGATTTGGTTTATAGTTATTATCTTAGCGGACTTAAAAGTTTCTACTTAAATTTCAATGTATCAGCTAAAGAATTCTTTTTGCAGTCGGAGGAAATTCGAATTTTATCATAAAACTTCTTGAGTAAAAACCGAATTTTCTGACATTTGAGGTCCCAAGAGTAGTATTTTTATTAAATCGCTTTTAAAACATCATTATATTTTAAATTCTGATCTCAGAAAAATCCACTAGGAAGCGAGATGTTCCTTCTAAAACTGAAAGAGAGTTGAGAAAGTTTCCACATAGGAAAAGTTTTGAATCCTTAAAATCCTTTGAGAAATCGAATATTTAAGAGGCAATGTATCATAAACACATTTTTTAAAGCAGAATTTAGAAAAAAATCTTGATTTCAATATGATAATTTTTATTTTGTCGTTTAAGAAGTATATAAAAAGAAATTATTGTAATCGAAATGTATAAGAGGAAGCACAGTAAAAATACTTTATCTTGTGAATTTGATAAATCAACGATTTAGAAAAACAGGAGCTCAAAACATATGTTTGGAATTAAGTACGTAACATAATGACTAAAAAAATAAATTGAGGAAGGAATAAAGTTTTCTTGTCGATTTTACACTAAATTCATGAAGGAGAAAACGATATTTTCAAAGTGCCAATAACAATGATTAGAGACACCGATGAAATCAGTGTTATCTTGAAAATTGTGATTAAGTTTCAAATTTTTGTTCGAAATTGTCTGAAGGGTATTCAGGCCAAGTCCATCTATCGGTCTGCACATACATACACTGAAGTGACAAAAGTCATGGTATAGCAATATGCAAATATACAGATGGCAATAGTATCGCAGCGAAAAAGTATAAATGCGCAGTTCGTTTTCCAGAGCTTTCATTTGTGTTCAAGTTATTCATGTGAACAGGTTTTTCGTGATTTATGGCGGCATGACGAGAATTAACAGACATTGAACGTGGAATGTTAGTTGGAGCTAGACGCATGGGTCATTCCATTGCAGATATCGTTAGTGAATTCAACATTCCGAGATTCTCAGTATCAAGAGTGTGCCGAGAGTAAGAAATTTCAGGCATCCCATCCCATCATGGACAGCGCAGTGAGCGACCACCTGCATTTAACGACCGAGACCGCCGACATCTGTGTAGAATGGTCAATGTTAATACACACGCAACACTTCGTCAAATAACTGCAGGAATCAATGTGGGACGTACGAGGGACGTGTCCGATAGGACTGTGCGGTGAAATTTGTCTTCCTTGGGCTATGACAGCAGAAGACCGACTGCACGACATCGCCTGCAGCGACTCCCCTGGGCTCGTGAGCATATTGACTGATTCCTAGACCAGTGGAAAACCGTAGCGTGGTCAAATGAGTCACGATTTCAGTTGTTACGAGCTGATGGTAGAGTTCGAGTGTGGCGCAGACCCCACGAAGAAATGGACACAAACTGTCAGCAAGGCACTGTTCAAGCTGGTAGTGGCTGCATAGTGGTGTGGGCTGTTTTTACATGGCATGGACTCAGTCCTCTGGTGCAACTGAACCGATCATTGACAGGAAATGGTTATGTTCAGCTGCTTGCAGATCACTTGCAGCCATTCGCATTCCCACACAACGATGGGGTTTTTATGGATGACAATGCGCCATGTCACCGGGCCAGAAATGTTCGCAATTGGTTTGAAGAGCATTCCGGACAATTCCAACGCATGATCTGGCCACCTAGATCGCCCGATATGAATCCCATCGAGCATTTATGGGACATCATCGAAAGGTCCGTTCGTGCCCAAACTCCTGCACCATCCACACTTTCACAATTATGGACGTCTATACTGACAGCATGGCTCAATATTCCTGCAGAGGTCTTCCAACGACTTGTGGACTCCATGACACGTCGAGTTGTTGAACTTCGCCGGGCAAAAGGAGGACCGACAGGATATTAACAGTCCCCCCATGACTTTTGTCACTTCAGTGTATATTTGGGGCGTCTAAAAAATTCGGTGAACGGATGGATATCTCAAAATCAACATGTGAGTGAAAAAATGCGCTCTATCCACTTTTTAAATACAGGGTGGCGGTTATAGTTAAACTTCCTCAATAATCTGCAGACGAATCAACGGTTCGCAACGAAAATCGATACATACACAATACACAAAATGTGTTTAAAGAATTCAAAAAAAATATTTAGTTCCAAATTTTCCACCATGGGGCAGTTTTTCCAGAAAAAAACATTTGTAGCGTCAGCCTTATAAGCCAAATAATATCCTTCGAGCTGAAGGGTCCCTTTTGCTCGATCGGTATGATACTCGGCTACAGGCCCAAACGTCGCAGGTTCGTACCGCGACCTTCAATCGCTACATTGGTGAGCTTGACAAGGCAATCTTCTGCAACAGTCGTCGCGCCATCTACCAGCCAACAAAGCCGTCGCTAACTCAATGCATCAAAAAGCCGTCTCTTAAGCCGTTGCTAACTCGACGCACCAACGAAGTCGCATGCTCGCCATACGCTTGGCTCTTTCAAAATCGTTCGTCTCTCGTCCGACTCACTGGTTGGGGAATACTGTAAAGTGATCCTTATAAGCCAGATAATATCCTTCGAGCTAAAGGGCCAATTTTGCTCGATCGGTATGATACTCGGCTACAGGCCCAAACGACGCAGGTTCGTACCGCGACATTCAATCGCTACACATTAATTTTAGCATAATAAAGACCAAAACGGAGTACAGAAACTATATCAACATTTATTTAGTTTTTGATCACCTTGTCATTGAATCACATTAAATTAAAGAAAACATAACAGTACGCAGTTTGAGACGAAAAAAATCAGTTTTCAGACAGACAAGATCAGTTTTCAGACAGGAGGAAATTGCACTAGAGGAGCAGTTGTTAAATGTGTCCAAAGTGATGTAAGGGAAGATGTTCCATGTGACTACCCCCATTCAATGGGAACATATCAAGTCTATGGACAAGGTGTGCAACATCAGATCATAACTGATCAGTTGTGATGCTTCGCACATGAAGCGTTATGGAGTTCTATAAACCATTCGACGTCGCAGTAAGATATCGTCATCATTACAGCCGGAATCATCGAGCTAAAACATGATAAGGATTCCATAAGTTGTTGTTATTTGTGGCTCAACACTCAACACCAAACCACACCTCTGTTTCTAGGGATCAAATGGCCACTTTCCGTTTTGTCATAGATGTAGGTGAACTTTATTAAAAACTAAAAAAAACATTGCACAGTTACTGTTTCACTGTTAAAAAGAAACATACAAAAAACAAAATACAGAGTCACATATAACGTAACAATAAATGATAAAATTAGAGTGAAGAAGGTCTGGAGTACAACAAAAATTCATGAATGAATATCATAATGTATAGTATGGATGAAAATATGATGGAAAATAATTAGTTACTTGGAGGGTTAAAAGGATTTATTATAAAAAATGCCTGATATTAAGTGATACTCTAAAAAATGATGAGTTTAAAAGAACTATACCAGTTCTCCATGATCAATTAGAAATCTAATCGTATTTATGATTTTTTTTTGAAAATGAATCATTAAGGATTCTTTTAAACCAGACTTTCTAGCAAAGAAGGGGGTTTTCGAAGGTGCCATGAAAAAGGAAAATATTTATTGACAGGTTTTTCCGATTTTACATTTTATTATCACAATTCTAGTTTTGTATTATTAGTATAGCGTATGTATTCCATTTTGGTCATTATTATGTTTAATGTTTTTTCGGAAAAGTCACCCTCTGGTGGACAATTTGGAAGTTTTTATTATTATTATTATTATTATAAATTCCTCTGGCGCATCTCATGTATAGTTCATAAGTCATAGACAGACTGTTCGAACCGCCACTAAGGCACAAGGATTAAATATACAACTGAGTGACCGAACCGCCGCAACGGCAACACTAGCGTGAACTGTGGTTGAGGCTTAATGGTCATGACCGGCCACGGTACAACCTTTCCCATAGGAAATACGTCCTGTCATCGATAAGAGGAGTCCAACCGTCACCTATTAGTGTACCCAACAAGGGTGGCATACCGGAAGCATCTAATCTTCAATTACGAAGTGTCGCCCTCGGGGATGTGTATAGTCTATAAACCTATTTCATGCAATAGTTCACCCAATTGCGTTATAGGATGCTGTTTATAGGGTTAATTAAGAATTAAGATTCACGCTACAGATTTCCACAGAATCTTTCAGAAAAAAAGGAAAAATATAATTATGACCTTAAAATTGATGCCATACGTAGTTGAAAAACAAATTAAAAATTTTAATGTTTGAAATATAATAGCATTTTTTTAATAAAATCAGAAAACTTATATTTAAATCTTTTGGTACATAAGAAACATTAAATAAAGTGATAAAAACTATTCATCTATCACATTTTTTAGAAACTTATTTTAAAGTTTTTTATAAAAAAATATATATATATTTGTACAAAAAAAAATTCTTCGAGGATCTAAAAAAATTCTATTTGAATTGATAGACATTTCACTGAAAAAAAATTAGAAAAAGTTTAATTACTTCGAAGGGCAAAACTTCTTTCATATAAACAGAATTCCAATCAACAGAGCATTTTATCTTAAATTAATGACCATTTTAATTAAAATCATTAGCAGTATAGTTCATTCACAGCTCATTTTCTTCATTGAGGAAAAAAAACTAGTTTTTAATATAAAACGTTGGAAAAAAGCAATCAAATGAAGATAGATAATTAAGTTTCAAATGAAGAAAATTCATTTTACCTTTACTAAAACTTTAAAGATTCTAATTCAGAATGGTTTAAGAAATTTTGTGATTTCAGCTAGATGAGGTGTTTTCTGAATAGAAAAAGTGCTCGATACAAAATATTTCAATGGATTTGAAGGGATGTTATTTTTTCTTCTAAATTTATTTTTACTGTCGGACTTTAAAAAAAGCATTGTCTCTAATTTGATTACAGCAACATTTTCAAACAAAGGCGAAGTAACATATCAACCAAGTGATAGCGTTGTAAATCGAAATTATTTTATTTTCCATCATTTTTTTAAAAATACAAATGGATAAAACTAATTATTTTAATTAAATAAACTAATTTAATTATTCATAATTTTGGTACAAGGGACTAACTCTTCTTCTTCGACAACCAATGAAATCATTTTTAATTCATTGGGTACCTATTTATTTGAAAAAAATGCCTTTGTATTTTTAATCGAGTATATTTTTAATAATCTGTAATTCACTTTTTGCCGAGATAACAAAAATTTAGGAAAGAAAATCCATTATAGTTTGTTTCACAGAATCTCACAGAATTTTTAATTATTAAATTAAAAAGATGCACAAATGGTTTAAGAGAGCGCGTATGCTGCTATTCCTAAAAACATAGAGGAACAAAGATGAATCAAAAACAGAAATAAACGGAGAAATAAAAAAATACGATAGTGAAAATAGTAAAGAACCTAAGGAAATCAAATTTATAAAAAAATCAATAAAAGAAATCGGGCCTGATGACTTTCTCAAGGGTCACCATCAGGCAAGGATTCCAAAAGGTGGAATTTTTTTCCGTAAAGTGTTTGACTATTGTCTAAAAAATTCTAATTGTCATTTGTTTTTATATTCTTAAAATATGATAAAACTCTTATAGTTTGGAACGTAGAATTTTTCGGGTTACACAAGGGTTAATTTTATAGACAATTGTCAAACCCTTTCAAGAAAAAAATGCCACCTTTTATTGGAATCCCTGCCTAATGGTGATAGTGGAATATAGATAGATAGATAGATAGATCCTAATTAAATATTGAGATGTGGCTACATCCGATCTGCGTAAGCATATCAGAGATCGAATTATCTTCAAAGCTCAGAACTACCATGCATCTTTATCATGTTTGATCTCACTTTTACAATCAAATAATATTTCTATTAAGACTTCTAGCAAGCCATAATATAGGATTTTATTTATGATTTTTCAAAAAAAAAAACTGCAACGATAAACTTGATTTTCAAAGTAATAGAATTTTTAAATTTGCGAACATAAACTTTTTTCTAAGCTGACAGATATTACAACTTTATATTATTTATTTAATTAAGTTCCCAAAGTAGAACAGAAAAATGACCAACGATTAGTTCGAAATAGGAACAAATGCTTTGTTAGCAAAATTATCTTTTGTTAAGGTACAGAAAACTGGTATTTCTTATACCTAAGCTCCAGACTTTTAAACCAACTAAATAAATCTACAATTAATTATTAAATCTGTTTCAACAACCTTAATTTAATAATGCTTCAAAAAAATTACCATTTCGAATCTAAATTTACATTCAGACAGAATCAATAATTCAACTGCATACATACTAGAGTGTTTCCGGAATAATTTAAATATTCCTAACAGTTCTCTTACCAATATTAGTAATGAAAACAGAAGGATTAGAGAAGACAGTCGGTGGATAAGTGGAAGGTATCAGAATTGTGATGTTCCGTTTGAAAAAGATACTAAGTTGTTTCGCTAAGCCAACCTTTGGCGTATTTTCGCTATAACTTTCAAAACTATTACGGCATAAAATTGATTTTTACATAATATTGCTCCAAATATGTAATTTTGTTTCCTAGCACAAACAGTGTCATTGTAAGAAAGGCTGTTTTACCCTCAGTCCAGTTGTTTGTTGAGCGGAAGCTGTGTCAGTGATCAAAAGCTTGGCGACCATTTAACGAATTGGAGACGAATTTGGCGATGAAAAGAATATTGCTGGAAACTTCGAGAGATTTAATGATCCATCCAATCGCTACAATAGAAACTGTGGGACCGGGATGGCCTGGTTGGTAGAGCGGTTGCGAGTTTCTTAGGTTGCGAGTTCGAAGTTCACAAGTCAAACGATTCCCCGAGTGTGTGGCGGCAGGCGCTCTCTAAATCTGTTCGTGGTCGCAAAGCCTCCATGTCGAGAGTAATACCACTGGGGGGGGGGGGTGCTGGGTCAGAGTTGATCGTTCTCTATTCCAGGTCTAAATTACGATCTGAGATGAATGAATTTGCATGAATGATGTCCACCCCCTAAAAGGGGTTGTGATGCGTGAGTAGCTAAGTCGTACTCTTGACCCTAGATGGCACTACTTGTTAAAACAAAGAGACGCATTTCTTAGGCTTAAAATCTGCTAATCGTATCATCGGGGGCTAGTCCACGGCAAGTGCCATTAGTCACAACACATTAGAAACTGAGATTTACCCCAATTGCCCAGTACGTTCTGGACCCATCTCTCTGGAGCTATAAAAGACCGGAGGACTCAACTTTTGAAGTGAAGTGAACGGGAAGCAGAGCTGGAGTAGAAGACAATTAACGAGTCTTCAAGCAACGCCGGATTGGAGGCGTTGTGTGAAACGCAAGCGAGTGCTGAACTACTGGGTAACGAGTCCTGTGATCTACAGTGGAAATAACGTCGTGCCGTGTGGTAGTAAGTCATCAACTAAAGCGAGGAAGTAGTGAAAACGTCAGCCGTTTGGATAGACCGTATAGTTAGGGTTCAAGGATCCCCTCTCTTGCTGGATTCTATCTAATCACTTTGTGTGCTGTGGGCTATTTCTACTGATTGTTGTAGTATGCTGCTGTGTGCTCGTCTCGGCTGTACATAATAGTTTTCTAAGTATTGTTAGTCTTTATATTAGTGTTTTCGAATCAAATAAACTTTGTTATTGTTTTCTATTTAGGCCAACTGATTGTCTTCACATTGTACACTTAGTTGAAGAAGCCTGATGATTTGTAACAGTATTAAAGTTTTTAAAAAATAATCTTTTCAATAATACTAATGTTTCAAGCAGCAAATTAACTTTCAATTTTTTAATGATTTAAAAAAATAATTTAATTATTAATTATTTCCCTAATATACTTTGCACAAAATGAAAATAAAATTTAAGCTGCATGAGTATATCACGCGTTAAAAGGGGGAAAAATATCAAAATGTTGCCATCCTATTGAGTAAAGCTCAAATTAAAAATTAAGTTAACTATTTTTCCTATTTAAACAAATATAAGTGTAATTTCTAACACATGCCTGTATGAAATGAAATACATATGAAATATGTTGTTTTTGGAAAAGTAAATGCATGGAAATATCTTCTATAATATTTTGCAATACCTATATCATTGATTCAATTAAACAATTTTATTTAAAGTAAACATGATTGAATGCGTACATCTACTCTAATTGGATCCCAATAGTTAATTTTAAAACCTTTAGTAACAGACATACATTTGCTAACAAATAATCTAAATGAAATAATTAATTATATTTTATTTAAATACAGTCAATAATTGTTGATGAAAAAGGAAATTTAAATTATAAATAAGACGCAAATATTTTAAATAAAAAATGACTTGCACTCAAACCGACTAAATCAATCACTAAAGTTGACCAATTTATGAAAATTTCAATTAATCTTTAATATAAAAACGGGTGATTTTAGGTCACTTTTTTGACCGTATCAAAGAAGCCAATCATCTCTCAAACTTTCTCAAGAGTGATTGGCTTAGAATAGGAAAATGTCAATTGTTCTAACATTGTAATATTCAAAATTTAACAAATTGGCCAGAATTGAATACAGAGGATCGAAATTGTTTTTAAAAAATTGCAATGTCGAAAATATTTTGCACCGGCTTTCTGGAGCAGAGGTAGCGAGTCTTCCTCGTGTTGTGGGAGTCTCGGTTGTTCTTCTTTGTGCTGTCTGTGAGATGTGTGACTGTGCTCCCCCCCCCCTGTAAAAAAGGGGCTGAGCAAACGAATGTGGTGAGTGTGTAGCTAAGTCGTACTCTTGGTGCTAGTTGGCGCTACTCCAAAAACAAGAGACCCTCCTTTCGGCTTAAATCTGCTGCTGTATCAGTGGGGGGGGGGGGGGCTTGTGCATAGGCAAGAGCCATAAGTAATAATTTGTTTTACACATAAGAATTCAATGCTAAAAGACTTTCCTCTCATTTCTTATGTGTAAATATATTTTTAGGTATGCTAGGTTTCCCTAAAGCATGTCTTTATAATAATTAGAGTTTCAACATTTCCAATTCAATATAAAATCGGATTTTACAGAGAAAATTAGAGATATATACATAGAAGAATGAATAGAGCGGTTTAAGTTTTACGTAATAGTACATATAACTGTGTTGTTGTTGTTGTGTCAAATGGCACTTGTCATGGACAAGCCCGCCGCTGAACCCAGCAGCAGATTAAGTCGAATGAAGCGTCTCTTGCATTTGAGTAGCGCCAACTAGGGCCAAGAGTACGACTTTGCTACACACTCACCACATTCACTTGCACAACCCCTTTTTACAGGGGGCACATTCACACATTTCACAGATAGCACACAGAACAACAACCATGCCCGAACCGGGACTCGAACCTGGGACCTCCAGAACAAGAGGCAGACGCGCTACCTCTGTGCCAGCAAGCCGGCATATAACTGTAAAAATATGAAGCTTAAAATTGTTTTGCTGTAAAGCCTATAATGAATACAAGCAACATAATATATTAACCCTTTCGCGACGGCGCGCCTGTGCCACTCTTCGCTATTTTTCGCAACAGAGTGACTGACTTTACTTCGCCACGTTTTCGCCGCTGTATCTAGATGACGTCAGCCTCTGTGGACGAAAAAGTGGCTGCCGTATATATACGGCGTCAGCCTCTGTGGACGAAAAAGTGGCTGCCGTATATATACGGCGTCAGCCGCTGTGATGCATCAAGTGACTGCCGTATATATACGGCAACCGTCGCGAAAGGGTTAATTATACATTTTAGTTAGCATTAATACTGTTTGTCATCAGAGGCGGCTGGTATTTAATAATAGAAAGAAAATGGTTTGAAATTTAAGTAGCAATATAATCAAATGTTGGAAACGACACAAAAAATAATTTTTAAATGTGAAATATTGACGAGAAATTTGTATGGCTGCTTAATTGGTATCATCAAAAATAATTTTTCTATTAGATGCAAAATTAATTTTGTTGCAATAACAGTTTGGAACGTAAACAGCAAAACGTAAAATATGTTGTTTGAATTGCAAAAAATCCTCAAACCAGCAATTTTTATTTTATTTTCAAGAGTTTATAATGCCTCAAAAAGGAAGACTGTTGTGATTCACCATAACTCGTTTGCCGGAGCATTGGGCTGTGAATCCTCTGGTTCGATTCCCGGAGAGCTCGTTTTATCCAAAGTCTGAAATATTAATTTAAAATGGTTCTTATTATTTCTCTAAAATCAAGATGATTCTAGAACATTCTTTATTATTCGACCGAGCTGTTTCTTGAATGTTCTCCAGAGATATAAAAACTGAGTTCGGCTGAGTTCTTCAGCTAGTTGCTCGGTGCTAATAAACGCAATTGTTCCTAACTACCAGTGTCTTTAATTCAGTCTTTGGAACAATATATGTTAAATGTGGCTTAATTTCTTATAAACTAAAATTCAAATCAAAATTTCGAGAAAAAAAGGCTAAAAGGCTCTTATTTCTTTATTCCAGGAATTATACATAACGAATTTGAAGGCTCTTAGTAAAATTGTTTGATTATAGATACCCAATACATTCACCTTTATTTTTAGTAAAGAGAGAATGACAATTATTATAACTGCTATATTTATATTTGATATTTTACATTTTACAACACTATAACACAGTAAGCTTACATATCCAAAAGTGTTAGAGATTTCTCTCTCCCAACGCTACAGTTGTCACGTACTCTGTCAGTCTAAACTCATTAAATGCAGTAATTTGAATGTTATTGCTCGGAGGTCTTCTGGGTGAATTTCAATTCCCACTTTGTATTCTCGAATGTACCGCTTTCTCCATCCCCAAAGTCGGAAACGGATTTGGATAAAAGTACCGCTGGATTCTTGGAATCGATTTGAATAAAATAGATACTCGGACATGACTGTTATATTTTTGAGGATTTGAACCTCTCAAAGTGAAACTGTTTCTTCTTATAATCCGAATTAGTTTGGACGATTATTATTTAATTCTATACAAACTTTTTATTTATACCATAAATGGATTCGAAAATAAAGATATTAAGGCATTAAATTTAGCGAACACCGCTTTTTAAAAAAATTTATTCTTAGTGTGCCAAAAAACTGATGATTTTAATTTTAATTATTTGACACTTTTCATTTTTTTAAATTCATGATTCACCATTATAAATTGACTTTTATATTTATAATTATTTGAACCACTCAAAGTGTTTCTTCTTGTAATCCGAATTATTTTGGACGATTTTTATTTAACTCTAATCTAATTTTTATTTACTCTAAGTATGTATTCTAAAATAAAGATATCTATGTATTAAATTTAGCG
>JAOUZG010025245.1:496927-510329 GCA_026289955.1 Argiope argentata | reverse complement strand
AAAGTATGTCTCCACCATTACACCCTTCAGGGTAGAAAGATATGTCCCCTTCCAATAAACCCTTCAGGATGTAGATATATGTGCCCACCCATTACACCCTTTAGGGTAGACAGATATTTCCTCACCTATTACACCCTTCAGGGTAGAGAGATATGTCCTCATCTATTACATCCTTCAGTGTAAAGAGATATGTCCCCACATATTGTAACTTACAGGGTAGAGAGATATGTTCCCACATATTGCAACATTCAGGGTAGAAATATATGTCCCCAACATTACACCCTTCAGGGTAGAGAAATATGTCCTCACCTATTACACCCTTCAGGGTAGAGAGAGATGTCCCCACTTATTGCAACTTTCAGGGTAGAGAGATATGTCTTCACCTATTACATTCTTCTGGGTAGAGAAATATAACCTCTTTACCATAAATAAACCTCATTTCGGGGTCCCTCCTGGAGAGATAAGCTGCAATGTGAAAAAAACATTCTACATTTTACAAACCTATTTAATTCTAATTTTCATGTCTTTCTATTTTGACAATCAGGTTATTTTTTAATGCAATATATAACCTATTGTGATTTACTCTAGAAACAATTATCCTATTTTTTAAATTTAGTTATAATTAAGAAAATATCAAATGCTATATTTCTTCTAAATTTTTCCAGCATTAATTATAGAATATGAAATCTAAACACCAAATATTTCCTTGTCTCTTAGAACTCAAATTAAATATAAGTAATATCTAAAAATGTAAATGATTTTTCTAAGGGTAATCAACTGATTTATTGTACCGCTGAATTTTCTTGAATTTTATCCTGAACATCCTTCCAAAGTGAATACAAAATCTTCGCATAATCAGAATCATCATGCATTTTAAAAAATAATGTACCATACATTGTAATCTAAGTTTATCATTGTTTCGCGGTTCTCGGCGAATAATTACTGTTAAACGTTTTGATGAATTCGATTATCGTTTTTCACATAGTTTACTTGCAGGATACTATAAATTTCTTACATTTTGATATTCTAAAAGTTTATTTCTTTTTTTCCGCCTCTTCCTAAATTTTCAGGAGGTTAAATTTCTTTCTTTCTCTCTTTTTTGTTGTTTTTATTTTTGGTGTATTTATATATGCCACAGATATATTTTCCCTCAAAAATTCTATTTCAGGATATTTTAGAGTTATGAGAGTTTCACTTTTGAGAGGTGATCATCTTTCTCAATGAGACGACCTGTTGGTACCCCTAATAATAGTTTATTTAATTTTTAGATAAATAGTTTTGATTTCACTTTTATGTCCATGATTCATTTTTCATGTCATTGTAATTAGATTTTGTTTATTGAATGCTTGAATCAAAAGTCTTCTAAAGGGATCAGGGTTTTGAAAAACATCTAAATATCCTGTTATTCTGCCCCCCTCTAATCCTTTACATATCGTCTTATAAATTGCACAGTTTATAAGACATCGAATCATTCTTAATACGCCTTCAACAGTGGAAGAGAATGACACAATTAAATATTTGAAGAGGCAATAAAAGTGGTTTTTATTTCAAGCCAACAATTTAATTTATTATTAGAATATAAATAAACAATTTTTTTTAAAATAAATCGTAAAGTTCGGCATTTATTTGTATTTTTAAATTACAATATTTAAAAACGCACACAATTTTTTAAAAGTTTGGAATATTTTATTTTAAGCAATCATATTTTCAGAAGCTATCTCGGAAAAAATGTAAAATTCAGATTAATTTTAAATAAATTAACAGTGCTATTTAAAACTTTAAAAAAAGGTTTGAGATGCTCACTCCAATTTTTCAAGTTATATATGTGTGAAATTTGATAAGCAAACGATCTGACCTGTTGGGCACTTACACAGATATTAATCTTTATTATTATAAAATATAGAGTTAAAATCAATTGCTGTTATTAAATATTATTTCAAAGATGGATTTTTTTAATCCTAGAAGAACTCTAAAAAAAGTATTTGAATTTTAACAAGGTATATGATGAGTTGAGAGTTGTAAGAGTTTTGATTTATGCAGAATACATGTAATTTCGAACAAGGAAGAAAAAATATGTATTTAAAAAACATTAGCTTCCCTTCCTCATTTTTAACTAACTGTAAAGTCTGTAACTATATAAAAATACTGATTACGTAGTTTGTAAATTATTTCAAAATCTGTTTCAATAAATTTTAAACTCATATTACAGTTTTAAAAATTAAAAAAGAACAAATGTAATTTAAACACAATTCTCAGGAAACATTTGTAATGCAAGTTTGAAGAAAACGAACAATTAAAATTTTGGGAAGAATTTTTTTAAAAAGAAGATGAATAAAATTAAAAGTAAATGTTTTATCAAAATAAACTCCTATATAATCAGTAGCAAAATACATTATTCTTACCTGATTAAATAAAATCAGAAAATCCAAAATAGAAAACAGTTTCAGGAATAAAAAATTTCAAATTATAAAGAACATAAAATTTTAATCACGTTCATTTTTTAGAACATTTTTTTAAACTAAAATTTAAGAAACTCAAAATATGTTATTTATTTTTTTTTTCATTCAATAAAGCAAAAAAATGATGTTTTTCAGAAATTTTTTTCAAACAAAACGATATAAATTAAAATTACTTAAAATTTCTTATATATTGAGATTAACAAATATAATATATCATAGATAATTAGATATTTATTTTTATGTGCAACTGAAATTTTAAATAACATTTATTTATTTTAACTTGTGTTGCAACGTTTAAAAATATAGTTAATATAGTTTTTTATACGCATTAATCATCATTTTAAAAAATCACCTTTGTTTTATACAAAATGATGGAATCAATGTTCATCATAAAATACAAAAAGAAATAAATAAATGATTAATAATGCTGTTTTTGAATAATCAACAAAGAAAATTCCTTTTTATAATAAAACTCGCATATTTAATAAATTACTTAATATTTCGAACTACTTATTTTTCTTCACAAATAACAGTAAAAGACAGGAATTTCAGTAATGCATTAATTTGTTTAAAATCTATAAATGATAAAATTTTAAAAACACTTATTATCAGAAATCAAATTAATTCTCCCTATTCTAAATAATGAGATTCTAATTTTGCATATTCTCTGAGAAGGATTCTAAATATCTGGAATTGTTTCTTTCCAAGAGACTGTAAAGACATCGCATTTTTCATTTATTGAAATGATTTTGTCAGTAAAATGTTATATTTAATTACTGTAATTAAATTGAAATTAAATGAGATTTCAAGATAATTTTTTTAATTAATTTCTTTTTATCAGGAAAGAATAGAAGCATTTTGAAATATAACTCAGTTCATTCTTTATTCTAATTAAAGCTTTAACTATTTAATTTTTGATTGTTTCTTTTAATGAAGTGATTATTTTGGATTGATAAAAAATAATTTCTCGGCCCAAGAAATGTCTTACTTATAATTAAAAAATTCAATTCAATTCAATTTTTTCATTTTAAATTCCTGATAATATTAAAATCTTCTTTGGTATTAAATGATTAGTGTCTGTTTCATAAAAGAAAGAAAACTACAAAGCCCGGGATTCAAATTTATTTCATTTGCAAGAAAGAGATTATTGAAATTTTATTTTTATTGTTAAATCAGGTATTATTTTAGGATAATAAATAAGGATTATGTTCTATGAATAAGCGCTACAATTTTCATCCAAATTAAAACGTTTTTGTTTAAATGCACGATTTAATGCAAATTTATAAATTTAAAACAAAACCCAATCTTCTTCTTAGAAACAATTACTAATTGATTTTCTATTTATAAATCATACTGCAAAGTAGCAAAAAATGCTAGTAAAATTTTGCAAAATTAAAAAAATGGATTAGCTGATAATGAAGAGAAAAATTTAAGAATTAATCTCTTAAATTGAACAATTGCAAATTTTCTCACTTATGTTAATATTTACATACTTTTTATTTAAAGATTTCGTTTCTTTAATGAAAAAAAATGCTCTAGCAATGGTTTAGTTATTAAGGTATTGTTTTGACCAGAGAACTTACATTAAGTGACTGCGTTCTCAGATTTGATATATTGAAATTTTACTTCAAATTTTTAAAAAGAAAAAATGAGGTTTTTTATGAACTAAAATTTATTTTAAATTTTATAAGTTTTCATTCAAACAAAATTCTATATTCCTAAGTGTTGTAACACATCTATGAATCTTTATTTTTCCTCTTCAACAAAGAATGCATTTCAAAATATTTTGATGCGAAAACACACAGCACTTAGAAACGTATCTGAATGAAAATTTTATTTCTTGAAATTAGAAAGTCGAATTCTTCCAAAGAAACTTCGATAATTTTTTAAAATCCTTTTTAATGTTCTTCTCATTTTCCAAAGAAAATTATTGATCGAATCAAGTATTTGGGACCTTTTTATTGAAAAAATATTCAATACTTTACCTTAAAAAATTAGGAAATACTTCATATAATGTGCTCTGTTTTGATTGCAATTAAAACTAGGTGTTCTATGTCAGCCAATGATTCTTTTAATTCACTTTGAATTCTCATGAAACAATCCTTAGCGAACTGACAATCTCTGATATTGATATATATTTTAATCCGTCTGCTTAGCCTGGCTTGCTTACATCAGCCTTTGCATTTTATACCTACACACGCTACTTACAGATAAAACTACAGCCTAAGATATTGTTACAAATAATAGTAGCAATTCTCAAACAAGAGTGATAAGAAGATGTAGACTTTATCGTCTATGAAAACACATATTAAATATTGGCAACTGAAGCTAAAATATTCGAATTAACTCTACTTAATCCGCTAATTTCAAATAACAGCAAAGCTATAGATCGGCAAGGCAGAGAGAGAAGAAACGGTCTCTCCAGCTCGGTTAATCACGTAGCTTGATCTTCGAACTCAACTAACTGCCCACCTTCAAGGCGAGTCTTGAATATCGTCCCACTGAAGTGGGAGGGGCAATCGTCAAAAGCTTTCGCTTGTTCCAGGCAAGTACAGAAATTTCTCCATTGTTCTTTGAAAAAAAAGCCTTTAGAGTTTTCATTATATCGCCAACTCACCTATATCGCCAAATTGGACAAATATGGCGACCTTCTGTTGTAAATTATCTTAGAACGACCTTTTCTCGCTGACAAGCGATTCCATTACAATTAGTTTTATAGAATTAAACTATTTACAAATATTTACAGTGTTCTCGCAACAATTCAGAAATATCTACAATACTTACATGCAATTTACACAAAATCATAATAATATCAGCAAATAAACAATAGCCAATGTCGCCAATGAAGTGCAATTAATGTTCAAGTTCACATATTTAATGTGTGAATATTAAACTCTGGGAATTCCTGAAATAAAGATCTTTACAATTTCATGGGGGAGTGGAAAAGGGATAAAGCCTTTTTTTAGACTGTATGCTACTAGAAATTTCCTAGGTGACATTACTTATTCATGGTAAGCAGATTTAAAATGCATTGTGACAATATCTCCCAAATTTGGAATGAAGTCATCAAATCATGGACTTTTGTAGGTTTGTACCAGTGTGAAAATGCAAGAACTTAAACATCTGAAATTCGATAGGTGATGTTATTATTACAATTTCATTTCTGAGTTAAATTTTGACTTTAATCATTTAGAAACCCCTGTCAAAGACACATGATCTATTTTTGAATAAATATTCCTAAATAGCATGTATTAATATCCAATTATATCGGCAGAGTAAATAAAAAAGTACATAAACATAATAAATCTAAAAAAGGCTAGATTCAAAGCAAAGAAATATGCCTTATTTGTCCGCCAGTCCCCTGCAAGACATTCGTGGACAAATTTAGAGCTTATTAATGTGGATTAAGGGCTTGGCATATGAGTAACACCTTTATTACAGTGTATGAAAAAAGTTTTATCATTACCAGGATTGCTAGTTTATAATTTTATTTCAGATTTCGAGAGAAAAATTATGGAATAATCAATTAACAGATATGTTGTTTTAGTGCAACTGTCTAAGAAGCAAATTTCTTATTTTATTTTAATTCTCAGCACCGTCATGTGATAATTTCTGATGGCCTTATTATTAGAGTTGTGTTGAATTGTTTCTTTTATTGACCTTTAATTTAAAGAAAATGAAAAAAAAAAGATTAAAAGGAAATCTGCTATGCATATTTCAATGTATCAGGTCGGAACATCATTTCTTGAACGGCCAAGCACCACGTGCTCGTACGAGTTAAATTATATTTTTATTCATTTTAATGGTTTCCTTGAGTGAGTCACTTTAGTATTGCAAAGGATCAAAAAAACTTTGTCTCGCATTGATTGTTTAAAAAAATATCACAATTCCTATTTATTTCATTTCACATAATCGCGTGCTCGAAATGACATTTTTCTAGGTTTTATTTGCGTTAGTCATTAACTTACATGTTTTAATAGAGCTTTTGTAAATGCAGTGGCAACGCGTTATTAAAAGCTAATATTTTTAGATGCTCTTGTAGTTTTTAGCCTACGGATTTTTGTTGACTACAGAAACCTCATCCCAAAACAACATCATGTTCTGACACGATAAAAATTAGTTGAAAAATTCTTCCCCAGTTAAAAATGTCTTCAAAATTTGAAAAATACTCTTTTCATTTCTAATTTCAGTATCTTACAATATATAAGGAAAAACTATCTGAACATTGGCTCAATTTGTTTTGTTTTTAGTTAACTTTTCAACTAGTTAATACATTTTTATGAAAAGAATATATTATCTTAGAATTTATGTTACAAATTTTTTTTAATTAAGGAAAGCCATTGAAAAATATTAATATTTTATATGCAAATGAGTCTGCTAGTATAATGTAGGAGGAAAATTAAAGATTAGCACCTTATAATCAAATCGTGGCTCTGCCTTTATAATATCGAAAAAAATTAATGATTAATATCTTAAATACAAATCGGTGCTCTGCTGTTATAATGTAGACAGAAAATTAAAGATTAGCACCTTATCATCAAATCTGTACTCTGCCGATATAATATAAAAAAATTAAAGCAGATTGAAAAAGTCTTTAAATTTGATAATTTATTTAGTTTCTTTCAATAACATGTGATGTCATGTTATCCAAATACAAATGTTATTGAAATTATTATCCAAATTCATGTTATCCAGATTCATTAGCGTTACTTCAATGAGAATTAATTTTAAAACGTTATACTTAGCTTTTTTTGTTTGGAGATGCATGAAACATTAAATTAAAATAAACCCTTTTTTTATTACTGCAGACAACTTTACATAAAAAAAAACTTAATGAATCATTTCAATTATTTCAGATTAATTTTTTTAGCAAATAAAATTGAGTCATTTGAAATCACAGCTTTTGTTAGAGCATTTTATAGTTAAAACAGAAATCAAATTAATTCCTTTTATTGAAATTACATTACTTTAATTGATAAAATTCTATTTTTTTTTCTGATAAAATGCTTTGAAAGCTAGTATTTTAATTTCAATGAATCAGAATTCATTTCCAATGAAATATTTAGCTAATGATTTTAATTAAAATTATCGAATGTTTGAAAGCAGATTTTTTTTTGAGAATTTAGATTCTATTTATTAGAAAAAGTGATGAAATTTAAAAGACGTATTTTTTCCTCTTTTCTTTTAATTAAAATGTTTTGCATCAACGCTTTTTTTTCTATTTGATGTCTTTTTGAAGTAATTATCATAAATAAAGTTTTAAATGTGCTCAATAAAAGCTTTTTGAGATTCATAGTAAAAAAATAATCAGAAATTGTTCTTTATTATATATACAGTTATTTATTTGATAATGTTTTGCATATAGTTGGATATAAAATAATAAACTAATATGTACTTTTCAGTTCTGAAATTTTAATTTATGAAACAATTTCCAACTAGATTTTTGTGGAGCTCAAATAACGTTAGAGCATTTTAAATATAATAATCATGAATTATAGAGACGATTGTAAAACCTTTCTTCAATTAACGATTTCTTTAATTTTTTTAACTAACCTTTCAATAAACGAAAGATATATTTTAGGTTTTTTGAGTATAAATGGCATTTTCAATAGAAGGCATTTTTTTTTGTAAAATTTCAAGGCTTCAATAATAAAAACTTTTCATCTACAATCAACCCTTATCATAAATTGGAAATAACAATTTTTCTAATTTTCTGAAGTGTTTTTTTTCATTTTATGCTAGATTTCTTATTTTCATGTCAGTACATGATGTGGTTTTGGGATGAGGTTTTTGGCATCAACGAAAATCCGTAGGCGAAAAATTATCTACAAAAATCCGTAGGCAAAAAATAAAAATTTTATTATCCATACGAGCAAATAAAAAAAACTGCTTTTAATAACGTTTTTCCATTGCATTTACAAAAGTTCTGATTCTAAATACAGCAAATAAAACCTAAAAAATATCATTTTCAGGACATAATCATATGAAATGATATAAAAAGGAAATGTGATATTTTTTTTAAACAATGGATCTTTTCTGGATCTTTTGGAATACTGAAGTGACTCATCCAATGAAACAACTAAAATGAATAAAAATATAATTTAATTTGCACGAGCACGTGGGGCTTGGCCGTTCAAGAAATGATATTCTGACATGATACTTTGAAATGTACATAGCAGACTTCATTTCAATATTTTATTCATACTTTAAGTTGAATATACTCTTATAAATGTTTCATACAAATAAGGCTTAACGAGCAAGATATTTTCAACAGTGAATTTGTGAATGATATTTTACAATCGATGGAAATAATGAATATTTGTATTTCATTTAATTCTCAAAACAAAATGGTACCTATCAATTTAATACAAAAAATTATATCCCATTAATTTTTTCAAAAATCTTTGAAATGGTTTCTTAAAGCGTGCTTAAATAAAGCTTGTATATACGCAATTGACTATTGTTCAATATTCCTAGCATTTTTTAACTATTTAGTTCTCTTTAAGTTTCCTGATTTAGTAAAGAATTTTGTCTAAAAAATCGTTATTGCGTATTAACTGCATGAAATTGAAATACAACTGTTAGGAAACATGGATTTTCGGAGTGAATCCAGTATTTTTTTTTAATTCTTTTTTTTAGCTTTTGATCTTTGGCAATGAATCGCTAGTTGGCGCTTAATTTATAAGAACCAGTAATAAGACCTATTATGAGACCAAGTTACATAAAATATTAATTGATTATTTTAGTTAGCATTAATACTGCCGGACCCGCCGGTCACTGAAAATGGCTAGTTCTAATAAAAATGTTGATAAATGTCACGAAATCAGATGTCATATTAAGGAATCCCAGAACACCCGAATAAAAAATTTAAAAGCTTCTTTTTATTAGATCTATGTACGAAAAGGTAAGGTTGTCTCCGATTCTGATAAATTTATTCAGTTCTATTTTTAGTGGAAAGTAATTTCTAAAAGCTTTAAGTTATTATCATATAAGCCTTAACCTTAGTTATTATTATATAAACCTTAACCTTAGTTATTATTATATAAATCTTAACCTTAGTTATTATTATATAAACCTTAACCTTAGTTATTTTTATATAAGTTTTTTAAACCTTTTTTCATTATTTATTCCTTTATAAATCTAGAAGGTGTAATTTCAAGGGTATATATAAATTCTGAAAACCTATACTACTATTTCAGAGCTGTCCTATTTTTTTGTAATTTCTTCGCATTGTCAAAAACTACCCCTATCTTTTTAATAAAAATATAATGATATTCTCTCTATACTTTTTTAAATCTGCTTAAATAAAGAAATCATTCAAAAATAAATTGGAATAAAAAATACATCGAAAATAAAAAAAAGCTTGATATATTAAATACTAATTAAAATTCAGTATTTAATTGAATTCTTAATTTATTTCCATTTGGACTTAAGAGCTAAGCCTAAATAATTATCGTCTGTTTTAAGTCTTACTTTAATTAGAACGATCATCGTTCTTAAGAGTAGAAAAAAATTTATTTTTCTATTTTTTAATTAATTTTTTCTTTCTTTTTTTAATGTAATGTATCAAGAAAAATTCTTTAATCAATAAATATGCGTTTATAACGAATAACCGATTTCTTTTCTAAATAACTAAATGTTATACACTGCATTCGAAGAGCAAAAAATATAAAAAGCGTTTTCATCGTGCAAAGGAAATTACTTAATCAAATGTACTATTAGCTTGCATGACTGGCAAGCAATTCGACTTCGATTCTATAAAAATATGCTTAACGTCTGTTCTCATTACTGAAAGATAAAAAATAACAGCATATTCTTTTCTCTTCGCTAGAAAAAGAAAATTCTTGAAGATAATTTTTGTACATTCAATAACAAAATGAGACATATGAATATGTAGATGGACATTGGCGTAATATATCGATAGACCTCCTTTTTAAATATTTGTCAAATTATATTTATATTTTTTCTTATGGCGACCAGGGACCTTTAAAAAGACTTCTTTGCAATTTTCACCTTAGTAATTTGAAAATTTACAGATATTAAGAACAACACTATAGGAAATGACACACAAAATTGTAATGCATTATGTTTATTTATTTATGAGTTAGGGGGTTAATATAATATTAGTGATAAATAGCATTAATGAAAAAGTCTCCAGACGCTCCAAATTTGTTCGAAAGTGCTCAAATTCTTATTATTACTTAGTCTAATCCTTTTGAAACAAAAGTTGGGATTAAACTTGAAGTTTGAGTACGAAATATGGGAATTAACCAATGTAATAACTCAAAACTACTTAAACTTTTTTTTAACAATCAGTGGTTTTGAGTTATTATATTGTTCGGTAGTTTTGAGTTATTATATTGTTCAGTAGTTTCGAGTTATTATATTGCTTAATTTTGATATTTCGTACTCAAATGTCAAGATTAATCCCAACATTTGTTTCAAAAGGATTAGAGGAAGTAATAATAAAAGTTAGAGAACTTTCGAACAAATTTGGAGTGCCTGGAACCTTTTTCATTAACGTTATTTATCGGTAATATTATACTATATTACCTACCCCTAACTCATAATATAATGCTTTAAAATTTTGTGTGTCATCTTCTATTGTGTTATTCTTAATGTCTGTAAAATTTCACATTGTTAAAGTAAAAATTGAAAAAAAGTCATTATAAAGGCCCTGGTCACCTTAAGATGAATTAAACAAATCGCTTTAGTTTTTACTTTATTGTATCAAGCAACCATTTGGTGCATAAAAAATATTCACTATATTTATTTTTAAATAAATCGCTCAGAAATACCTTCAAGGGCATAATTCTTCTATATTGGATACATTTAAATCGTTCTCTTTTATTTCTCATACTTTAGCTATATGTTAAATATCTGAACTTTTCTTATTGATATTTCATCATCATATCATAGGACCATTGAAAAACGGGAATATCTGGTGAATCCACCTGGATTTTAGTTCTAAATCGTCAATAATGTAACTCATTATCTGCCTTGTGAACTAACAGATTACCAGTGTGTGTGCGTGTGTGTGTGTGCGTGTGTTGTGTGTGCGCGTGTGCGTGTGCGTGCGTGTGTGTGTGTGTGTGTGTGTGTGTGTGTGTGTGTGTGTGTGTGTGTGTGTGATAGTGTGTGTGTGTGTGTGTGTGTGTGTGTGTGTGTGTGTGTGTGTGTGTGTGTGTGTGTGTGTGTGTGTGTGTGTGTGTGTGTGTGTGTGTGTGTGTGTGTGTGTGTGTGTGTGTGTGTGTGTGTGTGTGTGTGTGTGTGTGTGTGTGTGTGTGTGTGGAGAGAGAGAGAGATTTGATTACTGATCTTTACTTTACTTCATTTATATCAAACGCACCCATATTTCAATTTTTTGTATTGTAATAGATGATATCATAGATTTTACTAGTCCAAAGTACTAAGTCACATGACCATAAGTTTTAGTAAAAAGCAAGATGTCGGCATTCGACTGACCTTCTCTCGTGGGAAAAGGGGTCCTTCGTCATCGATAACGATGAATGTTTATTAATCTTACGCTACGGTTTAAGTCTGCTATGTGCAGACATTGTGTTAGGCTTCGCCCTTTGGTTCCATCTATATATTTTAACTTCTAGCTTTAATGTATTTAACCATTCATGTCTTAATTTTTAACGTCCTGTAAATTTTGTTAACTGTACATAAATTAGCTGGTTTTTTCTTTAGATGCTAGTTCTTTTCTTAATGAGTACAATAGACACTGATTCAAATGGGATTAAATGTCCCCCTCCCAATTACACACACACGCACCCACGCGTACACACAGACACAGGCATACACGCGCACACACGCACGTACACATACACACACGCACACATGCACACGCGCGCACACAGGTTCCTCTTCCAATAATCCTAAATGGTATTACGGTGAATGAATCGACATGCTTAATCTTTAATCATCTTGCTTAAATGTTTCAATCTCTTTCAATAACTACTCAACAATCTCGAGGCAGGGAAGAAAAGAAAAATTTTCTGTAGCAGGTGATCAAGAATTCCTTTTGGTTAATACATAATCACTTTGAAGCTGAAATTACAGAAAAAAAGGGAACCATTCAACCTCATTAGTCTTAATTATTCAAAGCGTCATTATTTGGATTTCTCCACACCACACATGAATTGAAGTATCTTATTAAATTAAGTCCATTTTTTTCTCAATATTCTGAAGCATGTGACGATGTTATGAAGACTCATTAATGCTAATCAGCTTAAAACGTTTTATCAAGCTCGCTAACTTTGAGATTTCTACGAAACTGGTTCTATATTTGAGAAATGCAATTTCATTCTTTAGCTCTTCAAAAGGAATTTTGTCTTCTAAGGATGAAAGCGAAACAGGAAGAAAAAATGATAATTAAGCAATTATCGGGGTGATTAAGAAAATATGCACGGGATTGATCCTGTGTTTATTTATAGAAGTTGTGCTACCGTTACAAGGAAAATTAATTTTCGTAACTGGAAGTTTATCTCTTAACAAGAAAAAAAAGCAATTAGATGTCTTGAATATCTTAATGTTCTAAATATTTATTATTCTGAAAGAAGATAAATAAAATTTTGGAAAAGAGAAACTTTCAAAATGAACATCTAGCAAAATAATTGTATTCCTATTGAGAATCATTACAATAGAAAGGAGAGGTAATATAATTATTAGCATTTTTTTAACTGTGCTAATCTTTCATCGTTAATATAATTGATTCTACATGAAGTAAAAATATATGAAGACTGGTAAAGAATTTTCAGAAACGAGAGAGGGATTTTCTCTTATACCACGAAGATGTAAAGATTGATCAGTTATATATTGATTACACTACAAAGATACACATTGATTACACTAAAAAGATATACATTGATTACACTACAAAGATATATAATGATATATTGATTACACTATAAAGTTATATAATGATATCTTGATTACAC
>JAOUZG010025245.1:478365-489384 GCA_026289955.1 Argiope argentata | reverse complement strand
GCAGATAACGTCCCTTTAAAAATCAATTAGACTTTAGTAATTAGCTTTTTAAATTCAATAATTATTTTACAATCCCTTTTCAATCTGTGAAAATAGAATAAAAGGAACATTAATATTCCAGTTTTTTATATGTATTTAATTTATAACACAGAATGGAATGCATAATTTATATTATAAAATTGAATATACTATTTATATTATAAAATTGAATATACAATTTATATTATAAAATGGAATACACAATTTATATTATAAAGTTGTATATTATACATTCAGAATATTAATAATTCTATAAGCCAGAAAAAATTAAATTTTATTTATGGGCAAAAAATTAAGCTTATATTCTACTAATATTCCATAGATCTCAACAACAAGCATCAAATTGAAAAAGTAGAGTCTTTTAATTATTGATCGCATAATTAATTTTAAACGGCGTGGATTTTATGCCAGATACAACTCTTACAAAGAAATGAAAAAGAACGGTTTTACCAATCTTAATCGAAAACACAGTTTTAGACTTAGAGAAAGTTCTTTAAACTTTTTGATCCAATTAGGATGGTATAAAGAAAGAGAATAAGAAAAAAATGGGAAAAGGGGCTGATAACAATTCTTTAAAGTTGTTAAAGTTTGAATGCACTTTAAAAGTTTGCAAAGATTTAAAGTTCTGAAATTCAGTTCATGTAAGTATTTGAATTCTTTAATAATCGAGGATTGCCAGTACAAATTTGTAAAATAATTCAGAAAATTCGAAAAGTTTCTAAACAAACAATTATCAATTTAATTCACTTCTATCTAATATAATTATTCATCAAATGACAAACATTCTGTTTCGTGGCGTAGTTGCAATTGTAATTAAATCTGGTAGTATAATAAATGAATAAAAACAATTATAAAGGTAAATTTATATTTAGACTGCTGTCTATTAAACTGAAATAATACGGAAAAATTATTCTAAATCCTCTATAGAGTAAACCTTTGTGTCTGGAGCGGTACTTACGTACTATACCGTCTTCGCCAAAGATCGCCAATGGTTTAGTAACTCTTTGGCGATAAAGATTTAAATTTGGCGATAAAGATCAATGGATTACACTATTGCCGGATCACCATAATTGGCAGTTTAGCTACTCAATGGCGACGACATCAAATTTGGTTATAAAGTTGGACGGTATAATAAGTAGATACCTCTAGAGCTATCAAATTTAATATGCAATTATATCAGATAATAGGTGCTTACTAAGAAATAATTTTAAAGAATAATAATAATAAATTTTGACCGCATTTTTAATTCCGAATTAATTGAATTGTACTGTTTTTTTTATTTATCTAAAGGATATCAATTAAACATATTTTTCATGCCGATTTAATTTTTTTTTAAAAATAATAAGCTCTGAAGTTATTTTAACTTTACTTTCATACAAGTTCACCTTATTATTATTTAAATAATATTATGAAGTAAATTTCACAAGCACATGTTATAGTTTTAAATATTAAATATCTTTTACTTATGCACAACCAGTTGATGCTAAAAACTATAATTCTGTGCCTATTATAATTTGTACAAAGCTAAAAATGAATAAAAGTTTAAAAAATAAGGATAAAATATTATTATACTATGTTGTTTTGCACAAAAGATTGAAATTCAATAATTTTTTTATTTAAAACATCCTTGTAATAGTGTATGAAGGATAACTCATTTTTATTTTAGTTGTATTTCATTTTTGTTCAATTTTTAAATAAATTTTAAACTTTAAAAACTTTTAAACTTCAAACTTGTTCAAATTGGATCAAATTTCAATGAAATGCATTAAAAACTGAAAATTATGTTTTGAACATCTTAAAATAACATATTCAGAATAAATGCCCTATTTTATAATTGTGACTTACTTTGTGTTGGATTTGTTCTGTAAGCTATACAAGGACAAAAACCAATCATCTTGATAAACAGACATATAAATTTAATGAAATACAATAATGATATTGAAAAAAAATTAGAAAGATATGCGACAATCCTTCATAGTGTTTGGTTAATTTTTTCTTGAAATATTTTTTCGATATATTAAAAAAAGTTTAGTTTTGAGTTCACAATTTTCCAATATATGCTTTTTTACATCTTCTGTTTAATTTTAAGCTCACAATTTTCCAATTATTTTTCATGTTTTCTATGCTTATTCCTTTTAAAACAGATACATATATTGTTATGTTTTTACTTATGGCACTTGCCATGGACAAGCCCACCGCTGATACAGCAGCAGATTTAAGCCTAAAGGATTGTCTATTGTTTTTGAAATAGCGCCAACTAGGGCCAAGAGTGCGATACAGCTACACACTCACCTTATTTGCTTGCACAACCCCTTTTTACAGGGGGACACATTTTCACATTTCACAGATAGCACACAGAAGAACAACCATGCCCAAACCGGGACTCGAACCCGGGACTCCCAGAACACGAGGAAGATGCGATACCTCTGTGCCAGAAAGCCGGCACAGATGCATATAAAAGTATTAAAGAATGAAAAAAGTTGATTAATCTGATAAAGCAATCAAAACTCTATTTCACTTTCTATCATTATTTATCCTATGTAATTACCTAAAAAACAAAATTTATAGAAAAATAATGCATTTAATGTCAAAAATATTTTTTTTCCGTTTTTTTTATACACCTTATGATTTTCAAAACTATTATAAAACCTTTTTTTATACTCCTGTTACACCATCTACCTTATAGTTACTAGAGAAAAATAATCCGATTATGCCAGCGTATCGTAATTACAAGTAGTTAATTTTCTTAGAGTGCCTTCTGTGGACTAATTCGCCGAAATATCTATCCCATTATTTATTTAAAGGCCTCCTCACAGGTCTCATGTCCAATCCGATTAAGTGAATGTCTCCTCTAATCTCTGCCTTTTCGTTCCTTACGTAAGGAAGTCAGTTGTCGTTAAGTAGGTTTAAGCAACCCTGGGGAATGCTCCAACAAGTTGTAGAAAATTCACGATTCCGCTATTCTACTGCCTTTGGGTAAATTTAGAATTAGGGCGACATTTGTTTGAAGCATTATCGAATTTGGCTTGTTAAGGTGGATTATATAAGGTAATTGTACATTTATTTATTTAATTTACAGTCTTTGCTCTCATGATTCTTTAGCCATTTTTTTATCTGTAAAAAAATGAAGCATTCGCATTTATCCTAACATTAATTTGTAGTCGGGTTTTTTTCTTTTCAATTCCTACTGTTAGCTCTGTATATAGATAGATAGATAGATAGATAGATAGATAGATAGATAGATAGATATAACTTGTGCACATTTTCAATCGTTCATCCAGTCAAGTTTATCCAATCAAATATTAATTCATTAATTTTTATTAATTGATTAAAAACAAACTTTTCCACCAAAAATCTTCATTTTCCCAGTAGAAGTGCACCGATATATCATATATTCGCCTTGAAGCTTTTTTCTAAATAGAAGAACATTATTCATCCTTGTTTGATAAACTCATATCCATTTAACTGTTTTTTTGGCACTTTGTTTGACTTCCTTGTCTGAAAAGAATCTTATTCTGCCAAATGTTTTTCCATTTAGAAAACGAAACGTTCAATTATTGCCCAAACCCTCTTCATTTCTGTTGAAGGAACTGGATTTCCATGCTGAGAAGAATAACGGTTTTTAAAATTTAACCATTTCATGCTAATTGATTTTATTTCCTTGTCTGTAAAGGCATTCATTCGATCAATTAGTTCTTTATTAATAATATAAGCATATAATTCTTTCATCCATATATTCATTCGCTCATCAATTAAATTGGATGTCTAGCTTGTGGATAATAATAGCTTTTTACGTTTTTTCTGCCCAGAACAAAATAGCAAAATGTTCAAATAAGTTTTAAAGGTTGGATGTCTTAATACATAGACATAATATTTACAATTTAGAAATAAAACTTTTAGAATTCAGAATGACGATATAGAATTCTACATATCTAATTCTGCAATTCTAAGGAGATTTATTTTTAAAATAAACTCTTCAAAAAAATGTTAATAACATAGAACGGATTACTTTTAATTGAATTAAAAATTGAAGGAATGAAAAAAGAACATTTGAGTTTACCGTTATATTGTTAAACTTCAAAATTCTTAATTGCAAACGATTTTAAATAAATTTATAGTTTGTTAAATTTAATCTATCTTGACTGATTTAATTCCCGTTTTTCTAATGGAATTTGAATGCAACAATTGATAAAATGAAAGTGAAGTAATTTCTTATAGAAAATTCAGAATAATGAATCTTTCTAGACAATTAAATTATTTGATTTTTCAAAGGATTTTTAAAATTCTGTCTGGAATTGAAAATACAAGCAGTTATTTATATTAAAAATAAGAATTATGAATTAAAGAAATCGCAACTTTTGCCTATAGTTGCAAATAGCACGAATTTAAAAAAAAAAACAATTTTTTTAAATGAACTTCTTAGAAAGGGTAATTTTTAATTTAAAAGATTATTAAGAATAAAAAAGGAACAAAAAAATCCGTTTTATTATTTTGAATTGTCCAATTCCTTTTTTCATTAACTCTTATGACAATATAACTATTAAATACATTTGAATGTGTCACAAACATTTAAAATAACTGTATTAATTCACTTAAACTAGAAAAAAATTTAATTCTCCACGATAGTCTATTACACATTTTCATTCCTAATAAAAACAAATTAAACATGAACTAATTTTAATATTTTTATTTTATTTTATTTCCATTTGGAATGATAGTGTAAATGGAATCTTCAAATAATAAACAAACTGCTTACTACCATTTTATTCCGTCATTCAAGAAATTTTTTTAATATTTCTGAATTTCAGTTGTTTCTTATTTTTAATTCTTTTATTTCATGTCTTCTCTTTGATATTTTTGTATAAATATATATTTATATATAAAAAATATAATAGGATCATTAAAAAATTATTTTCGAAAGAAAAATGATTTTTATAAAGCAGAAAGAGGATAAAAAGTAATAATTTTCTAAAAGAATCATTTTTGAAAAATTAATTTCAAAAGAAAAATGACTTTTTAAGCAGAAAGCGAATAAGAAATAATAATTTCTCAAAATATTGTTACCATTTTTGCAATGGCATCTACTAAAGTCAAACGATTTTGTTTAAATTGTAATTGCATTCATAGCTTTTGCCTATTATTTAATTCGAATAAAAAACTAGGTTTAAATGTTAAAACATTTTTATATTTGAAAAACTTGTAATAAAATTCAGGATAAAAAGAACATATATTAATTTCGTTATAAGTAATTTTCATGTGCTGTTAGTCTTATAGAAATGATAATAGTTTTATTATCATAGTTTCTCTACACATATTTTAATGAACAATTGCATATATTTTAACGGTTTCTTTTAATGAATGATAAGTTGAATTGATACATTTTGGAGCTTTGGTGAATATTTCGGGCTGATTTGGTGGCTTTCCAGATAAAAATGAAAATACAAAAAATTTAGTATTGATTGGTGGTAATGAACCTATTAGGAATCGATGATCACTTGTATTTTCAGAATACTAGAATCACATTCTGCAGATTATTTAAATGCAGGGGCTCTTTGATCCAGCTGAATTCTATGTTTGGAATGTCCACCACTAAGCTAGCTCTCTAGCAGTATTTTGAGCCTTTGCGCAAATGTGGTTGTTTAATAACGATTATAATAAAAGGTCTGTGTGTTCTTTCTTTGTTATTATGTTAATTTATTAGTTAATATTTTTGTTGTATTTTATGACCTTTGATTTATGCTTTATTGTGGAATAAAACTTCTTCGTTATTCGTTATCAAGTATGTTAAATTTCTTACCATTACTTATCAAAACATTTCCGTTTTCACTTCTTTTTTATTGAGCAATTATTTTTTTATATATGTTTAAATCATAATATTTAAGATAATATACTTATCTCAATACAATCAAATTTTTCAATACAAAGATAAGTTAAATACATAATAATAATTATTATTATTATTCGTTATTCATGAAAGACCATGCTAAATTACTTTTGAATACTTTTGCAAAGAAATAATTCAAATTATTTCTATCCTATTTTAATAAAGAAATAATTGAAGTTTTATTGCAGGAAGCAAAATAAGAAAAAAATATTTAAAAAAGCAATTTTGTTGAAAAAACACATTTTTGAAAAAAAAATTACAAAATGAACTGAGAAATTGGCCAAATAAGATGCGATTAAAAATAAATTTGATTTTATAATAGATTTACGAGCAGTCTTTTAAAATTAAATTTATATAATTAGAAATATTCAGAAAAGATGAAATATTTTTTTACTATAAAAATGTAAACCTCAAAAATATTTTCCAATGTTTGAGTTCAAAGGAATATTTGGAATATATAATTTTATTAATTAGTCATCACATTATCGAGGTTAAACATTATTTTTTAAAGAAAAAAATGAATAAATAATGACGCTTTTAAAGAATACATTTTAAAATAAAATTATTATTTTATAGAAAGTTTAGAGAAGAAAACTGAATTTGTTATAATGAGAATATTTTTATAATTTAAGTTTTACTAAAGTAGTAAAACTGCATTTGTAATTCAGTAGATTGAAAACTGGATCCCTTATTTATTATATAAAACTTCAAACCCTGCATAATTATTAATAAACCAACACAATAAAATCCATCATTTAATTAAATTCTACTTCTGAAATCTTAAATAAAGAAATTATTAATATCTTCAATAATTTGAATTGGTTGTTGTCGTATGTAATAATATTTATCAGATTTTATTCAAAAAGTTAAAATAATAATATAAATTCTATACTCCTCATAATTTAAGGATAAAAATTCATAGAAAAAAATTAATAAATACAATAACATTATTGTACATCGTATGTATATTAAATATGAAAAGCATGAAGACTGAATATTAAGCTATATACACCTACACATTACAATAACCTAAAAAAAATAAGAGAAATGTCTCATAGGAAAAAGACAGAATGTATGTGTATAACAAAATAAAAACAAAAAATAATATGCACACTATGACTGCATGTTTGCCACTTAATGCATTGCAGATTACACAAAATATGGGAATATTAGCTTTAAATTATGCAAATGGTTTTGTTTTAAGACAATTTGTTCTTAATCAGAGTGGAAAATTTCCAAAACAAATCTAAGATGTACATAGTATTTTACATCTCATCACATAAACATATCCCGTGGAATTTTATATTGGATTAAGATCGGGAAAGATAGTTAGGCATGGCAAGAGGAAGTCTTCTTTTTAAAAGCATTTCCGTAATAATTAAGTTGTGAAAGCTTTTGAAGTCTCTATTTATTTCAAAACAGAACAAAGATACATATGAACGGCATTTTAACTCTCTGAGGAATAATAGCTTGCTTGACGTGAACATTGCTATAATTCAGAGAAAAATATTAAATCATCCTCTTCAAACATTGCAGTTATTATTCAATTAAATTTTTTGGTCGAATTAGGTTATTTTCACTATCCACATGAAGTCAGAATTGTAGAAAAAAATTTGACTTCATTTCGTATATAAATTAAAGTTCTGACATCTAGTTAACGCTATTGTTGTTGTTACTTATGACACTTGCCATTGGACAAGTACCACTGAGGAAAACAATAGTAAATTTAAGCAGAATGAGCGTCTCCTGTTTTTGTAGTAGCGCCAAATAGGGCCAAGAGTACGACTTTAGCTACGCACTCTTCATATTCGCTTGCACAACCCCTTTTTACAGGGGGGCACTGTCACACATCTCACAGATAGCACACATAAGAAAAACCATGCCCGAACCGGAACTTGAACCCAGAACCGGAACTTGAATCCCAGAACACGACGAAGACGAGCTACCTCTGTGCCAGAGAGCCGGCTGTAAACGCTGTAATGAGAACATAGCTGGCTATGTGAACCAGAATAACCGATTAAAAATTTGCTGAAAATTTTGATAATTTTGGTAATAATCAATCGACAAAAAAGTATATGAAGAAACACATAATATTTAATAATAATCCAAAATTGTTTTTGTTGAAAATTGTTAATTTGGAAAAAATGCATAAAACATGGTTTATGATGAAAAGATAATATACAGGGTGTTCATTACTTATTGTCGTGGTTTCCGTACCTCATAACTTTCGAATAAAAAATGTTAAGCAAAAACTGATTACGTATTCGTGAATTACAACTCAAAGAATTTTACGTGGCAACAATGCGATCTTAATGCATTTGCAGTCTGGTTAATTATGATGTCATAAATAAAAATGGCGAACGTGCAAGAAAGAGCAATGCGTGTGTTGGGGTTTTTCGAAACTAAATCAGTCATAACTACTCAACGTCGCTTCAGGACCACGTACAAGAAAGATCATCCATCGGATAATTCTATCAGACGCTGGTTAAAATAATTTCAGGAAACTGGTAGCGTTCTAGAGAGAAAGATAGTGGAAGGAGACCTTTCTCCCCATGTGGTGTGGAATACGTGGATCAATCCCATGACCTCCAAGATCGCCAGATATAACACCGTTGAACTTATTTCTATGGGAGTTTGTCAAGAACACTGAGTACAAGACGTCTGTGTCCTCCGTTAGTGAACAGAAGCGTAGAATTGTTTCTGCAATCCAAAATATTATCCACAAATTCTGAAGAACATTTGGAGGTTAATCGAATTTCGTCTCTAATTGTTACGAGCCACGATGGGCAACCAAGTGCAAATTCATTAATTTTCTTAATATCATTAATAAAATTCCTCGAGTTGTAATTTACGAATACGCAATTGGTTTTTGCGTAATATATTTTATTCGAAAGTTTTGAGGTACGGAAACCCCAACAATAAGTAATGAACACCATAGATATAAACAAACATAAAGAATCGTCTCGCATTATAAAACTGTACTATATATCTATTATGTCTTACATCTTAAACAGAATTCTAATGCGTCATTAAAATATAAGAACAAAAATTCTATTTCTATATTATCGACAATCATTTTGTAAAACATTAAAGATTTGTAAAAGAATCTGGATGTTCAAATGAAACTCGTTTCAAGCCATCTGATTTATTAACAAAAACATTAAAGAAGTGCCCTAAACTAAAGTAATTTATTGAAAGTGGCAAGTCTTTTAATAGCAACGTAAAACTACTTTAATGACATAAAACTTTTAACTTTCTTTCCGTAGTTTAATACATTTCAGACTGTATTTCAGTCATTTTTCTTAAGAACTTTAACTGATATCATGATTTTTCAAAGCAGTACATTTAACAGAAAACTAATTTACAGAGCAGAAAAGTCATCTGCGTCTTAAGCTAGTTTTCGACATTTTGAGCATTGCGTTAATTTTGTTTCACAAATAATTAGAAAGTCTTATTGAGTAAGATAGTTGATGAAACACGAGAAATCTTAGAAAATGTATTAAACTTTCTAAGAAGAAATCATTTGCAGAGATAAAAGGACTTAATGGAAATTAAGGATAAAATTATTGATTCTCGAATTGAAAAAAAAAACGGAAAAAAATGCAAGCCATGAAGCATTGGTATATTTATATATCTCTAAAGGGTAATAAAAGTTTGCAATACATATAAAAGTTGTTAAAAAATTAACGCAAAATTTGAATTTACATCATTTGCTCAGTAATGTGCTAGAAACCCTCTAATAAACCTATTTAACGGATAAAAGTTCTGAATTAAAAAAAAAAAGAATGGAGCTTCAAATCACAGAACAGCATAATTGTTGTTACTAATGGATGCCGTAGCGATTTTATGCCGAATTGGAGTCTCTTGCTTTTGAAGAGTTTACCAAGAATACGACTTAGCTACACACTCGTCAGATTTACTTGTACAGGTCCTTTTCAAAGAGGGGAAAATTCACACACCTCACAGATAGTACTCAGATGAACAACTATGCTCGAACCGGGACTCGAAGCCAGGAAGTGCCTTTCACGAGTAAAACACGCTACCTCAGTGCCGGGACGCCGATAAAACAACATGTTAAAACAAAATTTGATTTACATTTTAAAAACTATATTTTGTCCTTACATTTTTTTATATTTTTATTGAAATGTAATATAACACGATGAGTTATGTATATAATAAACATTGGGCAAATGGCCACAATGGACCACCTACCTTATACGCAGTCTTTTGTCGAAATTTTCCTTGGCCATTTTTGGTTAATGTGGTTGAGTTTCATTGATACAGACTTGAATTTTCTTCTTCAGTCGACTCATGCGTGCAGGTTTCTTAGTATGATGATGATCTCGTGTCCACTTTACAATGGAAAGAGGGGGGAGCAGTAGCTTCTGAGGGTATAGACCTCTGAGCACCAGAAGGCAGAAGTCTGATTTCTAGTTCATATGAGGTTGACACACACACATCCGATTGAACAGCCCCTTTTAAAAGGGGGACACATTCACTCAGCTCACAGATAGTACACGGAAGAACATTCATGCCCTAACCGGGACTCCCAGAACACGAGGAAGACGCGCTATCTCTGTGCCAGAAAGCCGGCATTCTCAACATCTTCCAATAATAAAGGCAAAACTTCACGACCGATGGATCAGTGTTGAAGTATGATTGTATGAGATATAATAGTGATTAAAAAGTTCTAAAATTAGTATAGACAGTTTTGAAAACGATGATGTAACTATTATACAAAATGATTATTTCAAGACAAATAAATGAAATCATTTGATAGGAACATTTTTATAATACATATACTTGTGCGTATGTATTAATATGTTATTGTCGTCGTCGTAGTGGGACAAGTGCAAAAAAAAATGGTGGAAGTGAGAAATGGGAGACAATTAGATTGAACTTAAAGTATGAAGAACAGCCTTGGCCCCATCTTCAGCTTTATCAGAATAAATAATATGTCTGGTAAAGTCAATGTTTATTTTGAAGACTGAATTAATGGAATGGCATCTTAAATAAGCTCCGGATCCTTTATCAGAATAAATAATATGTCTGGTAAAGTCAATGTCTACTGAATTAATGGAATGGCATCTTAAATA
>JAOUZG010025245.1:449801-463365 GCA_026289955.1 Argiope argentata | reverse complement strand
TATATTGGATTTTCAAGTGTTTCAAACACATTTTATTTATTTTTATGAGGTCCAAGACTGATTTCTCAGTTTAATGCTAAATAACCAAATCAAAATCTTCTACCAAATTTTAAGAGTTCCTCTATTGTTTTTTTACTTATAGTTATTATTAATATAGACATAATGTAACCGATATATTTTTAACCACAAGCAAACGCTCCTCTCAGTCGTAATGCATGCGAAAGTATAAATCTATTCTCTTCAAATAGAAAAGCTTAATACTGCAGACGCAACTGTTGTTCTATACTCTTTATAAAGTATTTCATCATTTGACATTTTTTCTGTACAGTCGACCCCCCCACCACCATTAAACGTAGCAGTATCGATAGGATTTGCTGTGGCCAACTGTGGACTATAGCAATGTCCATCCTTACATTGACCGAATCTGTAAAACTGATATTCTCTTCAAGATAATGCTCCCCAAAGTGGTGAAAAACTGTCCACTTCCTCCTCTACAAACGTTCAAATAGTTGGCAAAAAACTGGCAATTTTAGACATCCTGTCCTTCAGAGTCCTCAGATTACTTGATACTTTATTTGACACTCGCAAATGTTGCATATACATCGACAATATGAACGTTTAGAAATAGCTACAAATTTTTATTATACTTTTAATCAGATTATTGCCCAAATCATGGAATAACCATGAATACTGATAAACACTGATTATGACGTAATTTCCTGATGCGTACTGAGTCAGGTTGATATCTATGGCAATGTATCAGCAGATCCAGCTACAAAATTAGCTTCAGAACCCCTCAATTTCCGTGTTCCTTTTTTATACGTTTTAGAATATAGCGAAAAATATATATTTAGAAATTGATTAGAAGTTTAGTACATGTGAGTTAAAAACAAACTATATGTTATTCAACCAGAAACAAATATATGCTCAGTTTTATCAAACCGATGCACAGATCTAAAATTAGTTCGTCTTAGCATTGTGCGCACAAGGTGTACTCATAGACATTTGCTCTTTGGTAAACAATCCTCTCATTGTACGAATTATGCAATGATCCATATTCTTACTTAATGTTAACTTTTGAACGTTTAATTCACTTTCATTCGCTTATCTTAAATCTACAAAACCTGGTGGTAGAGAAACCTCAATACAAACTGTTTGACTTTTGTAAAAACTATAGGTTATTTTTCATAACATTTAAAATTTGAATTTTTTTTCTTTGAACCAAATTATTACAAAGTATAGATATTCCTAACTTTTAATGTTTTTCAATGTATTCCTGTCTAATTTAAATTTATTATAATGGAACTATTTATAAGTCCTTGCCGCAGCATTTCCTAAATTAGACCTTGCACTAAAAAAATACTTATGCCATATTTTTCGATTAAAGAACAGGATTACATCTTTTTTTAACTAAGAAAACATTGATTGTTGAGGAAATAGTAAAAATATCAGGAAAAAAAATAATGTTGGAGTAGAAATATACAGCCGTACACAAGAAAGTTAGTGATCGGATATCAGCCCGATTTTTGCTGACTCTATTATTTTGCTCTACCAACACATTATTATTTTGCGACCAAATCATAATAAATAAAGGATTATTCGTTTCTGGTGTAAATTTAATACAGAGCAGCGTATTATTTAAAATACATATTAAAATGCTGAACATAAAAAAGTGTGAAATTTTATAGATAATATTATGTTGCTCTTCAGTTTGAAATTTTATATATATAATGATATTTTTTCGGAAACTTTACATCCAAAAATTTAGCACATAGTAATTATTTTCAATACAATTATTTCCTAATACATGTATATTATTATCAACAAGTGTAATAAAATATTTGTTCTATGGGTTGTTTTGTTTGGTTGAATTTTTCATTGAGAGGTATACGCATGCTAAAATTTTAATTATAGTTTCAACTATAAACTTGACACTTATAAATTGTTTATTAAATCTAGCTAAACTTAAATTTTAGACAATATTGTAGCTAAACTGCCTGATGAATTGTATGTTTTTTTTCTTGTGGTGTATAGCGTGGGTCATATGTTAAATTATAATTTTGAATTGCATGCTATGTTTTAAATAATCGTGAAAGTTAACCCCTAATTCTGACCCGGTTGCAAGATTTGTTTCATATGAAGTCTCGTGGTATAGAAATATGTTTCCAATGCTCTTTTGTACAGAATATTTTATTTCAGACTGCATATTTTAAAAGGATAAAACGAGAAAAGTTCTTCAATTCAACTTCTGTACTTTGTTCGCCAATTTTCATTTTATAAGTAAACAAGGAATTCTAGATATAATATGAAGAAGTATTTTGCCCTAATAATTTTCAATTTCTAGAAAAGTCTCAACACCGATTTTGCACATTGTGCAAACACGCATAACGCACGCATAACACGCATAATCCATACGCACACACATAACAAGGTTTTCAAACTCAAGAAATATACCGATTTTCATGGGGTTTTATAAAAATTTTATATTGAAGTTTTCGATTTATATACGAGAGCAAATCAAAAAGACTTTGCGCCTATTTTTTACTCCCCCAAAAGAGATACATATAGATATTTACCAATATACGAAGTGTACTAAGTACTTAATATTATTTCTCCACATAGTCATCACACTGGTTCAGACATTTGTCCCATCGTAGCATTCAATTAGAGACCCCCCTGTGGTAGAATTCTTTCGGCGGCCTGTGGAGCCACCGTCGGACCGCGTTCTAGGATTCTTCGTCACGTGTGAATCTCTGTCCTGCCAGAAACTTCTTCAGTGGATTGAAGACGAGAAAATCCCTAGGGGCAAGACCTGGACTGTAAGGTGGGTGTTCCAGATTCTCTCAGTGAATGCAATTCTCATGCAAGTCTTCACGATCTTTTTGAAACTCACGAAACTACCATTGAATATTTCTCAAAGAGATATACTTTTCCCCGTACGTGGGGTGCATTTCCCTGTGAATTGTAATGGGCTTTTGTCCCTTGCTCCATTGAAAACGAATAAAATTTCACTGCTCATAAGCTGTGGACATCTCAAGAACATCCGCCATCTTAAATGACTGATAGCAGCGCCATTCATCGGAACAAAAGGCGGATACGGACGGTACGGTTCAAGGAACGTTCACTGCTGGGAATGTATATGCTCGCTTTGTATTCACAGCCGTATTTTGGCTAACAAATATAGGCGCAAAGACTTTTTGATTTGCCCTTGTATAAGCCATCAACTGTTTTTAGATTATGAAACTTTATAATAAACAGAATTTGCATGGTCATTTCTATATAAACATTAAATCATCCTGAATCAATTCAGGCGAAATTTCTCTGAATCTTTCTCACAAACCTATGAAGCTGAAATTATATTTTTAATTAATTTATTCCTATATTGAAGAATTCATTAAGTATCAACGCAGATTTCATCTAAACAAAACAAATATAGTATTCTCTAAAAATTGAATCCTTTTCTTTAGTTACGTAAAGAAAAATTTATTTTACCGATGAAAACCATTGTGCCTTTGTAATATTAAAAAGAAACGAAGGACAAACAGTTTTTTTTAAAAAAGAATAAATAAAAGCTCTTCTCTAATTTCTCTGCAAAACAATTAAAAACAGTAAATTAAACCTGTGAAGGAATGCTTCAAGATTTCGTTACAATTACTGAAAGAAAAAACAGAAAACAACTCTAATTTCAAGAGTAAAAATTGTTGTTTTACATTTAATTGTAAAGAATAGTCTTTATTTTTTATAATCTTCGTAAATTTTAACTCTTATTCTTATTAAAGTTACATTTTCCTATACTTTATTTTCTAAGGAGTTGAAGGTTTTTTTATACCACTAAAAAGTATTTTAATTAAATGCGAAAAATAATTTTCTTAAGTTGTCATTATTTTAGTAGTGTTTCATTTAACAGTCATTGCAATATACGAAAAAGAATAATATTGTTTCTGGAACGATAAAACATCTTATATGACTTTATAGTAGCTTGAAGGAACTAAAACACATATTATTAGAAACTGCGAAATTTTGAGAACATTTTTACAATCTTGACTGAATATAGAAAGCAATCTAATGTCGTAATAAAGAATTTTCATTCATTTAGATAAATGCGATTTTTTTAGAAATTTCAATTTCACTTTTAGATTTTCTATATTTAAAATCTTTTTTTTTTCAAAAAAAAATTCAGTTTAATTTTATTTAAAAAATTATTTTTAGAGATTCATAATTGCATAAATGGAATTCAATTACCAGTTTTTATCCGAACTCTGTGCACAGGGAAGTTCTGAATTGTTTTTTCAAACTTTCAATACAGAACACAGAAAACAAAACCTTAATAAATAAGTCTAATTCTTTGTTAATCATACAATGTCATTAAATTATTTGAGTACAATAGGTGTCAATTCATCGTGAATTTTAGAAAAATTTATTTCAGTGTTTAATTTATGATTTGTAAATGATTTATGGAAGCTAAGTATGTTTAGAATGTCTCTCTGTTAACTAATTCAATCTAAATGTCTTGATTTGGCGATAAGACATAAACCAAATGCTTCCCAAATTCTTTGTTCTTAGATGTCACAATTTTCATATAGAGAGCAAATATACAGACCGACAGACGGTCAACATTCTAATACGTTGAGTTCAAAATCTAATAAAGGTGTCCAATTCTAATGACAAGTAAAAAGGTTTAATTCCCTTGATTTATTTATTAAATATCCTCTGTTAGAAGGACAAAAGAGATAAATTTCTTGATTTTTTAACGGAAGCATTGATATAAGCCTCTGCAGATTGGAAACTTCAAGTGTCAAAATTTAATCTTGTAAAAGTTCGGATTGTTAAATTATCGAGTTCACCGACAGAGAACGGTGAAGAAGTTCGGATTCTGATGAATTTGAAACTTGGAGGCTCATAAAAATCTTCAGATCCTATTTTCCAATACTTATAAGACTTTGTATAAGAGGAATTACAAAAACCACAACAAGAATTTTATATAAATAATTTGAATTATGTCTTAAGGTGAATGAAAAGAAATCCCACATTCGTAGCAAATTGAATTTCATCCCTTTTTTAATATATTATATAGTTAATAATAAAAATTATATTAAAACTTTATCAACAAAAATAAAATTGATGAAAAACAATATTTTCTTTATATATCAAGCCTTATATAATATAAATGAAAGAATTATCCTAGCCATACGTTAGTATTGTTTTGTTAAATATACTAAATTTTCAAAAAAACCGATGTAACAAAATAGTTTGTTTAAGATGTATATTTTAATTGAATATATATATATATATATATATATATATATATATATATATATATATATATATATATATATTTGTGTGTGTGAAATATAATAATTTTCTTACTGCAACAATTCCACGAATTTTATTTCATCTATGGATCTTCTCAATAGAACAGAATTCTACGGGGAAATACTTAGAAGGCCTTAGTATACTGTCTAATGGATGTTTGATGGACAAACTCTATTTCCTAAAAGATGTCTCATTTCACTCGAAATCTTCTTCTAAATCAATCATCCTTATTCTAATTTTTGCGGTACTTCTATTTTTGAAAAACATGGGTAATAATGGAATATGCTTTAAAAATACTTCAAATCATATAAAGCAATTTCGAGTTTTTATTACCAAATAAATTGGATGAAAGAACTTTAAAATCAATGATGTCTCGCAAATTAAGCCAAAACTAATATAATAACTATTTTTTTAATTTGAAAAGGCAATTTTGAATTTTTTTAAAAGTTTATTAAAATAATATACAAATTTTAATCATAAAGCATAATAAAAATATCTTAACCTTGAAATTGAATCTAAGTACAGAAACAACAAAATTTGTTTTAGAAAAAATAAAATTACTTCCAATTAACCTTTTCATTTTTTTCTTTTTCCCAATAAGTATAGCCGCTTCGTTTAAGTGCCTAATACTCTTAGATTCCTGCACTTTTTTTTATTTAAATATAAGAAGTAAAAAATGTTTTATAGGAAAATTGTCTGGTTTTTATTTGCCACTTTTATGTCAAAAACAATTATTGAAAAAAATACAGAAGATATTTTGTTATTATTATTTGATCATTTGTTTTAAACTAGAGTACTACAATTTTTCTAAAATAGTTGATTTAAGTGTCCCAATAATAATACTATAAAATTAAATGTCGACATTAAAATCAAAATGAATTAACCATGGTTCTATATCTATAGCGATTAAAGATGAAAATATTACGTTTAAATAAAAAAAATTCAAATACAAATGTTCAAATGCACTTCACGATTAAGATTTTTTTTATTCTTTATGCCTATAAAAATTCTTTATTTTCTGTCATTATTTTTTAAAACTTCTGAATCAATTTCTCCGAACTTCTTTCTGTTTTTGCTGCTTTTCCGTGTTTGTAACGTCTGGAAAGGATTAAAAACCTTCAATTTAAATTGTTTATGAAGCACTCATAGTATTTTTGTTTGAATTTTCCAGATTGCTTCCTTAAAATCTTGTAGAATAAATAAAGCAATCATATTCGAAAGTAATGGTTTTGTTTCCTTTAGATAATTCCTTTAGATAAATTTCAGTGGAAATAATATTTTTTAACCACAGATTCAAAATTTAGAATCTATACAATTTTATAACTTATCTCGTTAACATAATTCTTATTTCTTTATATCTAATAAAATGATAGTGATTTGTAATTTTTTTGAACAGAAACGCAATAATGTGAAACCACTTAGTTCATAAGAAAAAAAAATTAATAAAAGAAACTTTAATATTGTTTTATAAATTAACCTTTAAAATAAAATAGCTGGCTAAAATTATATATCAGATTATTTTCCACTGTATCATAAACAGAAATTTGATGTAAGTGCAGTTATTTCCTTTACGACATTTAATTTTTTTTATCTGTTGTACATGTTATGCAAAATGTAATTTATATCTTATCATTAAATATTTAGGATCAGCGCAGAATTAAAGAAATTAGTTATTGCTCTTTATTTTATTTTCTATTCTTGATAATTTTTCGCTAAAAATAACAAGTTATTAAAAATGATTAATAAATCAAAAATATATTTTTAATAAGATAGCATTATAAATTTTCTCTAAATAATATTACATTTCATCAGAATAATAATTTTAAAATAAATTTAAATTTCAAATAAAAATCTTAATTATTTGAGGTAAATTCTAGAGAGAATAAATATTTTGCTTTTGCAAATTATCAATATAGCAGTTATAATTCTCTTTAATAAATAAAATTCAGTTTCAAAATATAAATACCAGGAAAGCTTCAAACGATTTTAATCGTTTGTCACAGTCACCATGTTGGTTCTGGAAGTAAAAGAGGAAGAAAATGTTTTCAATTTCAGATTATAAAAATTTATAAACTAACATTTTTATAATTTTTAATAAATTACTTTTTTAAATAAAATATTCCGAAGATTTTTTTAAATTAAATTTATAAAATAACAGGAATTATTTCATTAAAATAAATTTAATAATTCATGTTATTCGAATTTATAAGGATTATTTAGATGGCAACTAGAAATGTAGACGAATTTCATTTATTTTTAAATTTTAATAAATTCAAAAATAGATGGAATCTGCAACTTTAATGGGAATATTGCATTTTATAAAATAAATTGAATTAAGATTCTTGTATTTTCATACTATCATGCTCTCAGAAGGATTAAATTGCACTTTTTCTGATTCATTTGGAAGATAAAAAAATAGTTCGAAATCTAGAAGACATTTTTTAACTATTTTGATACTTTTTATTTTCTATAAAAGAAAATAAACGTGCTTTGAGTAATAATTTATTCGAAGCATTCATTATTTAGAATAAATTTATTTCAGCTCTCAAGGGAAATTTTTTTAAATGCCTTATTCAGTTGAAATAAAAAGTTTAAAAAATGTTGCTTTCTGCTAAAAATAGTAGTTTAACCTTTAAGTATTTTCAAAACAATATTTCAAAGGAATTCTATAAACTATATATATTTTTAATTTTTTTCACTCTCTTGTATAAGATGATTATTAAACCAATGGCTACGAAATAAAACACAGCCAAAAAGGATGACTGAAAGAATAAATAAAAATAAACAAAATTTGGGAAGATGAAATAGTGTTACAGAAGACGAACTCTTTTGTGCTCTTTAATAACCAAAAATAAGAACGCCTACGAAGTAACAGCTGGAAGAAGGGAAAAAAAGAAGAAAAAAATAGAAAATGAGAAGCAACGGAACTTTCCCCACTTTCTTTTTCTTTTCTTTTTACTAGAGATACATTTCTTTTGTTCTTCTTATTTAGTTTACATTTTATGTTTCAATCTTGAATTCAATGTCTATTGAATATATCGATTATTGAATGAAACGATTATGGATAAACTCGAAAAATTGCTACAATGTATTTGTCTTCTGTTGTGTGGCTGTGCCAAATCGATTATTGATAAGATAAATTATGAAAATAATTTATGAGTCATAATGATATTATAAACAGAATAGAATTCCAAAAATAATTTTAAAAGAACTCGTTTTTTTAGCATAATTTATCTTAAAAATTAATATAGAAACGAAGTAATTCTACATTGAGCCCATACCCTGTACTCCAGTTAGCAAAAATCAGATGATTCTAAGCAAGAAAATCAGAAAATAGTTTCCTTGACTTGTTATTTTATTTACATTGCGTTACTCCTTATTTTTAAACAATTTCTGATAAGCAATTCCGCATTACGATTCAAATATTTCTTCAAAACAATAAAAATAATTTTCTTCATAAACTACTAATTTCGCTAAAAACTCGCTAAGTTTCAGCTTGATCGTTAAAATAAGTTTGTTCTGCTTTCTTTAGTTAGCTACTAATCGCTCACACACCACGTGACCGTCTCCTGTTACTTGACTGCCAAGTAAAAAAACTTTTTTGCATAGTTTTCAATGTCATCTGGGATTAGGAAGGAAAACTAATACAGACAGTATTTAAATTAAAATCTTCCGAAACTCTAATATGTTTATTCGCAAATTAATAAAAGCGTCTATAATAATTATAAAAGCAGTGTCACGATTTAAATAGATTGCCATGACAAAGAACACATAGCTTTGGAGAACAGTAGATACTAAATATTAAAGTTTGGCGTGGATTTAACATTTTAACCGAATCTATCCTCCTTAGAGAGTTATTTGAAATTTTATCCCTGTTATGCTTTAATTGTATCCAAATAGCGAGTTCGTGTTTCAAACATGTTTTTCTCAACAAATCTAAACAAAAATTTGACTCAAAACTGCAGGCGTATTCTCAAATTCTATACCAAATTTTAAATATTCAAGCCATTCCGTTTTGAAATTAATGCGTTTTTATGTTTGTAGAAAACGATAAAACAGTCAAACTATAGCTGAACTTGGCTCAAAATGTGGCTTATACTATATATGTATAAAATCTGTGTACCGAAATTTAACTATTTATTTCTTTTCGATTTGTAATTATCATATTAATTAATATTCAAAAACCAGACAAACGGAATTCCATTGAAAGATTTTACTCAAAATTTGAAGAAATCTTCTAATTTGATGTAAAGATCGTATGCCAAATTTTAGTCATATAACTGAAAGAGGTTTTGAGTTATCTTTGTCGCAAACAGACGGACAGATATTTTTAACAAGTGTTTTTTGACATCAGAGAAATCTATGCCTATAGATTCTACAAAATTTCAAGTTCGAATTTTTTGATGATTGGTATACTTACTTCATAATACGTATATCAGAAAACAAAAAAAAAGTTCTAAACACAACAAAGTATGACCCCTTATAGCGACATGAAATGAAAAATTTATTATTTTAACTCGGTAACAGATAAAAGATAACAGTCATAGTCAAGAATGTGCATTGATTTTACACCAAAACTCATCTATGCAAATTAATATTATGGCAAAATGCATTTATTTGATTGAGATTTTAGATTTTTTAAAGATTTCATGTTCCTTCTTTCAAATTCTATTTTGCTGAGTTCTTGATTTTTTTATTGTTGTTGATATAAAGTAACTAAAAAGAAGACAGATAAAAGAACTTAAGAATAAGTTTCCACTTTTTTCACCATATATAAAATCACAATATATCGTAGAAGAATATACTCTATTAGCACAAGATATTGCATGATATATCCATGATGTTGTTCAGTGTTCTGAATGTCAATAAACATCATGTAGATATTTTAAAATTTAGACATTTTTGTTAATAGAATAATTTGGAAATCTAAGTGTTTTTTTTTACTGTTATTGGTTTTCAGAAAAAAAAGGATGATATATTTTATAATACTAAGCACAATCAAAGGCAGTAAAAATAAGTGATAAACTATCAAACTTCAAGAAAGAAATGCTGAAATAATGAAGGCTCACGAATAACGTTAATTTTTATTGCATTTTCTTTATATTTTTCACTTGTATCAGTTATTAAGTTAACAATATAAGTAATATTATAAGTAAGGATGTAAAATTCATAAACGGTTCCATCTTTCAGTAAATGAAATGAAAATCAAAACTTTTTGAGTCTTTGTATTAAAATGTTGGAGGAATCCATGCTATTATTTTCTCAATTCACAGCAAATTATTTGAGACAAAATTGTCTTTATTAAGCAGAATGTAAGACTGCTTAAATAATTTTTTCGAAACCAAATGATCCAAGTCATATATTTTTAAAAATTGTCTTTGATTTTTTTTTTAAAGAATTAATGGAAAATCATAATGAAAAACAAAATTTAAAGTCCTACCATGTAAATTAGTATAATTTATTTTCTTGTATGACAAAATTAAGTATTTTTGCAATTTTTCATAAAACGCAGATTTGCGTCTTTGAGATCATATAAAGACATTATTTGAAGCAATAGCAGTACCTATAATTACTTTGAAGTTCTTGAAATTTTCCTTATATTAAAGAAACAAGATTTCTTCAGAAACAAAATATGCAACCCCATGAAAATTTTTCAAGACAAAATAAAACTGTTCGAGTACTTTCAGTCTATTAAATATTGCTATATAATTGTACATATAATTTTTGATAGAACAATTTTTATATTCCTGTTTAAGGTCGGCTATTGAACAATTTTCTTATATTATTTTAAATACATAACATTCTTAAATGACAAAAACAAAATAAGTGGCGTTTAATTTAAAGGAATAATAAAAGGTTCAGGATTTAAAAAAGTATTTTTAATGTTTAAAAAATTATTGTATTGACATTAAAAGAAACGGAATTTCTTTAAAAATAAACATAATCAGAAAATAGTTTGAAATCCCCCCAAAAAAATTCCTCTAGAAACCATTTTAATGCTTATCATAAGACCCCTAGCAAATAAAAACTTTCAAAAATAAATTTTAAGTTAAATAATCCGCAAACTATTCTAAAAATCTGGAACAATTTCTTTGGCTCCATTTCCTCCAGTATAGCAGCTATTTTTTTAAATTTCCAAATATCCCGGGGCAATGCGGTAAACCATAAAGGCATGCTCGATTTTGTATTTTCGAACGATGACAATGGCTTTGCTGCAGTGCTTACCTGGAATGAAAGGATAAGCTGAAAGAAGAATCACCATAATAAGCGGTTAGAGTGATAATGGAATTTTGGCTGTAAAGGAAATGGCGGATTTTCTCACTCCCTTCTGAATCTCAAAAATTTTTTTAGATGAACTGGATAAAGTAGATTATGGATTTTTAGAAAAAGGACCATCATAGAGTGATAGGACAAAATATGAAACAGCGGCTGTTGGTTTTAAATTTTAGCATTACAATTGGTCCTATAGCTTATTTAAAGAAAAAAAAATGGTTTTGATTGATACACAATTGTCTTAAATTTCATAACTGCACGATACTATATTACAGTATAATTAAGTAATGAAAAACAGTGTCGCATACCATTACTGCAAATATTTTTTTAAAAAATAATTTTAAATTTCAATCTTTTTAAAGGTTAAAATTTACACTGCATTAATTAAATTAAATTTTAAAAAATAATAAAATTGTAAATGAAATAAATAATTTTTGAAATAAAATCAATTATGTGCTTATGTTTTATTAGTTTCCAAAAATTAAAATTATTTGTATTCAAGAATTCATATATAATTAAGTTCCCTATCTCTCTCCCTCTCTCTATATATAAATGACATAATAAAAACCAGTATTGATATTTTATATTTGAATATGAAAAGAAAAGAATAATAAACAAAACGAAGAAAATTTTTCAGGAACTTCTGACTGTGACTTCACAGGTTTGAATCCTTGTTCGGGCACAGTTGCTCTTTCTTCTGTCTTTAAAACTTATGAATGTTCTTCCTCCCCCGCTGTAAAAAAGGTCAGTGCAAGCGAATATGATGAGTGAGCAGCTAAGTCGCTCTCCTGGCCCAAGTTGACGCTAATTCGAAACAAGAGGCACTCTTTTCAGCTTAAAACTCGCTTATGAGTCTAGGATTCTGTTCCATTGCAAGTGTCACTAATAATAACAACATAACAATAGATTATATTACAAAAATCCAGTCAGCTTTCTCACTTTTTTTAATTGTTCATTCTGAAAAAAATCTCATTGCTGAAAAAAACACGCCACGTAATAAGACCTGGGTAGGGCAGAAGTTTCTGTCTTTCTTACCAAAAAAAAACAAAAAACAATCCAGCTATGAATTTCATGAATCTAAAAAACAAAACAAAAATAAATGCGCGAACTTTATTGTTCCATCTAATACACGAAACCCAACTGAGAACTCTCTATTCTATTCCAATAAAAGCTCCAGAGGTCGACTACTCTTCGAAACACCACCAGGTGTCGCTTATGTACCGAGAGGACGACTTCAACAACTTTTATTAAGGCTCTTAAGGGTTCCGCTATTTTTCTTCTCTGAAAATTCAGCGAGCAGATCCTATTGGCTCTAGGGCCACCGGGCTTTTATTTATTCAGCTGGTAAAGGAAGATTTTCTTTGATACATCTTTTCCGTGTTTGTTTTAGCAATAGTACATTTCTTCTTGTTAGTACTTTATAAGTATAAAACAAATATACACTTCTTGGCTGAAAATGTTGATAGTTTACAAGTTTAAGCTCTATTTAAACATATTAGGCCCTTGGCATGCACATATCGTTGTGACGGTATATTAATAGTAACACCGCTTATCACTGATAATAATCATTCATACTATATGGATTTTGGTCATATGTTATATTTATAATTACGTAAAATTCATAGAAGAAATGCATACATATGCATATAGATAAAGACACGTTTTTCCTTCAATATAACACAATTTTGTTTCCTCGATAACACGATGTTTTTTTTTGTTAGGAAGTTTTGATGCCTCCGTATTTATGGACAAAAACAATAAAGATTATGGGCAGCCAGAAATTACATTTTTAAGAAATTTTTTATTTGCTTTCACCAGTATTGCATTATTTTTATTTATTGCTTCTTTGAAAGCAGATGCTTTTACCAGTACTGATTTATTCTTAGGTATGCTTTTTCACAGCAGATGCGTTTTTAAAAGGCTGACGTTGAATATATATATATATATATATATATATATATATATATATATATTCAAC
>JAOUZG010025245.1:404254-414712 GCA_026289955.1 Argiope argentata | reverse complement strand
ATAGATAGATAGATAGATAGATAGATAGATAGATAGATAGATAGATAAGAAATCATCCTAAAATTTGCTCTAATCTATGACAAAAATTGTTACATAAAAATAAAAATGAATACATTTTATCAACGTGACGGTCTGAGAATTCAATAAATACTTTTAAAGGTTTGAAAATTTCATTACTAATTTTATATGTATTACAGAGTTTAATTCTCATTTTGCTTTTGCTTTATCATGGTTTTTAAGAGCTCAGGACCTAAATTTGTGGAATAAACACAGCCTAAATTAATAAAATAGTTTCCATATACTTGAAACAGTGTAAACTAGAATTAATATTTATATTTTGAATGTAAATAAAATGAGAACTACAAGCAATATAAAGGAAATTTTGAAATATAATGCTGAGCCTACATTTTAAAAATAAAATCTAAAATTAAAGAAGATTATATTACAAAAAATGTTTATTCTTTGACGAATTCTCTTCTCATTTTTCTGCATTTTATTTTGAAACGATTTTTAAATAGCAAGGAAAACAAAGCAGAAACCTCCAGTCAAAAACATCGTTGAAAATAACATTATAAAATCAGCTTAAGGCAGATGTTTCAGCATTTCTTACCAAAAAAACAAACCCCCAGCTATGAATTTCATGACTCTAAAGAAACAAAAGAAAAATAAATGCGCGAACTTTATTGTTCCATCTAATACACGAAACCCAACTGAGAACTTTCTATTCTATTCCAATAAAAGGCCCAGAGGTCGACTACTCTACGAAACACCACCAGGTGTCGCTTATGTACTGAGAGGACAACTTCAACAACTTTTATTAAGGCTCTTAAGGGTTCCGTTCTTTTTCTTCTCTGAAAATTCAGCGAGTAGATCTTGTTGGCTCTAGGGCCACCCAGCTTTTATTTATTCAGCTGGTAAAGGAAGAGTTTCTTTGATACATCTTTTCCGTGTTTGTGTTAGCAATAATATATCTTTTCTTAGTTTCGCGTCTTTGTAAAGTAAATAAAGATAAATTCTTAACCTTTCTTGATTGAGAGATCTTTGAGAAAAACTTATATAGAATTTTGCATACTTTACACAGTATTGAAATATATATGTTAGGCTTTAGTTTTAAGTGAGATAGTAAACAGGACAATTATACGAGTTTCGGCTGTTTATTACCATCATCTAAATAAAAAAATTATTGTCCGAAGAAATATGTACTTACATACAAAACGACTTATGTTTTCCGTTATATTGGCAGAATTTTGTTTATCTGAATGTATTTGATATTTATGTTGATAAGAATTTTGTTCTAAATTTGGTTTATGGCTTTCAACAGATTAATTCTTATAAAAACAATTTATTATTTCTTATATACAAAACGACATGTTTTCTTGTTATAATGTCATACTTTTGTTTATATGAATGCATTTGATATTAATTTTGATGCACATTATGTTCCAAAATTTATTTCTGTCTTTCAACTGATTAATTCTTATAAAAACAACTGATTAATTCTTATAAAAACAACTGATTAATTCTTATAAACAAAACAACTTATGTTTTTCTGTTACAATGGCATGATTTTGTTTATCTGAATGTACTTGATATTAATTTTGATACAAATTATGTTGCAAAATTTGTTTCTGTCTTTCAACTGATTAATTCTTATAAAAGCAAACAATTAATTTTTACACACAAAACGACTTATGTTTTTCTGTTATAATGGCAGAATTTTGTTTATCTGAATGTATTTAATGTATATGTTGATAAGAATTTTGTTCCAAAATTGCTTTATGTCTTTCAACTGATTAATTCGTATATACAAAACGACATGTTTTTCTGATATAATGGCATCATTTTGTTTATCTGAATGTATTTGATATTAATTTTGATACAAATTATTCTTTTATAAGAATTCAACTGATTAATTCTTATAAAAGCAACCGATTAATTCTAATATACAAAATGTTTTTCTTAGGTTTTTCTATTATAATGGCATAATTTTGGTTATCTTAATGTATTTGATATTTATGTTGATAAGAATTTTATTCCAAAATTGGTTTATGTCTTTCAACTGATTAATCCTTATACAAAAAAAGACTTACTTTGTTCTGTTATAATAGCAGAATTTTGCTTATCTGAATGTATTTAATATTTATATTAATACGAATTATGTTCCAAAATTTGTTTCTGACTTTCAGCTGATTAATTCATATAAAAGCAACTGATTAATTCTTATATACAAAATGACTTATGTTTTTCTGTTATAATGACATGATTTTGTTTAACTGAATGTATTTGATATTAATTTTGATACAAATTATGTTCCAAAACTTGTTTCTGTCTTTCAACTGATTAATTCTTATAAAAGCAATCGATTAATTTTTATACACAAAACGACTTATGTTTTTCTGTTACAATGGCATGATTTTGTTTATCTAAATGTATTTAATAATAATTTTGATACAAATTATGTTCCAAAACTTGTTTCTGTCTTTCAACTGATTAATTCTTATAAAAGCAATCGATTAATTTTTATACACAAAACGACTTATGTTTTTCTGTTACAATGGCAGAATTTTGTTTATCTGAATGTATTTAATATATATGTTGATAAGAACGTCGTTCTAAAATTTCTTTCTGTCTTTTAACTGATTAATTCTTTTTACTTGCTATATACAGTCCTCCATTTGGTAACATTCTAAAATGAAGATGACAATCCTTTGATAGGATTGATGATCATCGCTTCTGTAATGTTTATTATGATATTCCCATAATAATGTTGTTATCTATAATTATTTCGATTTTCACCTCCTGCAGACAGGGATTGTAAAGTAGTTGATTATGGCCTTTAGGTTTTAAGCATTTGCAGTACAATGTTATGCCGATCATTCAAGTTACCCTGCATTCTATGGCAGGGCGGAGCTATATCATCTGTTAAAGCACTTATAACTATTACGAATTTTTATTTCATTTTAATACTTTTTAGCTTTTTTTGTACTTGTATTATCATTTGTTGTGTTTTGAATAGTAAGCGTTTCCATGTGTTTTATATTAAAATGACGTGAATTTTCCTTTTGATGAGTGTTAATATTTTAACTTCTTAAGTACCCCAAAATGTAAGACTTTGCTTTCAACAATGCAGTCAAGAAATGCACTTATCTTTGTTCGTAAGGGCTGTCTTGTGTGTATGCATGTGTTTTGTCAGAAATCTATATAATAGATTTTTGAGCATAAAACTATTGAATTTATCCCAATTGTATTTTAGAAAATGTAAGATATTTGTTATAATTTCAATTGAACTGAAAAAAATAATAAGAATAAGATATTTATCTGCAAAATCTTCGGAAAATACCATGAAACAAAGTTTATTTTCAGATCAGATACAGATACGCACAGATTAAAAATATCAAAAATTGTCTAATAATGAAATTCTTTATACAGAGTGCTCACAATTTTCTAAAATACTAGATTTTACTCGCGACATCATACCCGTGGAAATTTTGATGCACATGTGTGAGAACTGATGATCCGACGTCATGTAGGGCTAAAAATAAGTATGAAGTAAGTCACTGTTGAGTCGAGTATTGAATTGGCAGTCAAATTCAATTCAATCTAATTGAGAGAAGCAGACGGTTCGAGAGGTATGAATAGTTGTGTGAAGTCTTTTTCCTGCATGTTCTGGTCGAAAACTCTGAGCTGTTATAGTTATGCACTACAATTTACTATTTTGTGCAGCTGTTTATTGCAAGCACTCTGTATATCCTACAACTAAGCTTTGTGGTCTGTGTGTTAATGTTTTAGTGTAGAATAAAAAGTCCTAATTTTCTATTGGGCCTTTTGGACTGTAATACCGTGTATCTAATGGGTTGGGTCTTGAGTTTCCAAATAAATTTCTGTACAATAGATAAAACGATAACTTGAAATTGGAATCTGTATTGCCGGGATATCAAATACTTTCTTAATGGCTTCCAATGGGAATATAATATGTTATCAAAAGAACTGTTTTTTCTCAAATATAATAAGTAATTTCACTCAAAAATAATTAAAATAGATTTAAATCTGCATTAAAGACTATATGTGTGTGGTATTTTTAAACTTTACAAGGTACGCTGTTTCACTTACATTTACCAAATTTAGTATATGCATACTTATAATAATGGTAACATGTGCATCGAAGCGAATTTTTACATTTAAGAACTAAGCGAAATCTTGATGATTCTCCATAGAATTTCGAAAAAATATTATTCAAAAAGATAATTTCGGGACATATTAAACTCTTTCGGAAAAGTCCTTTTAGTAATATCAGTTTATCTGTCTTGAAAATTTTTGTTTGCCGTTTCTCAAATTCTTAAAATATGTATTTTGCATTATTATATAGATTTAATTATCCAAAAGAGATTTAAATTGTTTAAAATTTCATCAAAAGTTCAGTCGTGTATCTTACTTCCAAAGTTAAAGCGAGAAAGGAAAATTATGATTCTTCATGCAGTTCGCAAGATAAATCAGAAAACAAAATAACATTGTCAGAAATAGCAGCAAGCAATGTACAGTAGAAAACCTAGTCACTTAAATTTGCAAAACTACTGTGATTTCATTTTATTTGATTCCCTTATGAAGGTTCATGTTCCTAACAAACAGAATAATTACAATAATATTAAAATAATATAACTTTAGTATCTGTGACAATTTTACTTTCAAGGATTTTTGTCAAAATGAAAAAATGTAAGCTTTAATGCCTTGCAAAATTTAAAATTCAGAATCTATTGGGGATGATAAAATAAATTATTGTTGAAGGAAAAATTCGCTTTTCCCTCTTAAAACATGTTTACAATAAATGCTTAACAAACTTTCACTTCCTCGAATACTCTTCAAGACTAATTATAAAAATCAAAGTCAAAACATCTTTATGTGGACTCGTAAACATTGCACTGAAAAAATGAGAGTTTAATTATGTTTGCAGAAAGAATAATGGCTTCACTCTTAAGAACGCCGCCTCATTAAACGCTTGGGGAAAAAGTGTAGGACAGAAAAAATTTATTCGCTGTTTTCCGCTTATTAGATCTCTGGAGACTTTTTGTCCACAAAAACTATCAGTAAGAGGAGCGCTATGGGCTTGCTTCATTAGAACTCTGAGAAAATCGAAACCTACAAATCAGTCACTCTCTTTTATTATCAGGTGAGAAAATTATATTGTTTTGGTTTAAGGTTTTTGAAGACTAAAAATGAGTAGGCAAAAAAAATGGCGATCGATCGCTTCTAAGGTATCCATTTTTTTGCTTTTAAGTTTATTATAAAATAATAAAGGAAGTTGTCAAATTTGGAGATTTATTGACAACTAAAGCTACAGCTTGATTTCCAAATTATTAATTATCTGAATTCTTAAGAATTATCTTAAATCATTAACCAGTTTAAAACTCCAGTCTAAAATTCGGTCGAGCTCCAAAACATTTATTGCCAGCTAGAAAAATTAAAAATGAAAGTCATATATATATATATATATATATATATATATATATATATATATATATATATATATCAGGAAATTTAAAACTCTCAATTTAAATCCCAATTGATTTCCAAATTTTTCTTAATTTAGCCATAGTAACTTCATTCCAAAATATATTCCCCCATTTCCTGATACATTTCACTTGTTTTAGTTAATTAATTCAACAGAAATTTTGTAGAATTGCTGGATCAGCTAAAAGCTAACTATTTACCACACTACGGGTGAAGGGATAAAAATCGTCCGGCGAACCACATTTCATTAAAATGTCCCTATGATTCCCTTGAATGAGCTGAGCATATGATTGACATGCGTCAAAAATCTCTATTAAAATCTAAGTTTATATATTTGGAGAGACAAAAGCTTCCTCAGCTTTTTGTCATTCCGTTTTGTGTCACTCTATGTTATGCTCGTTGCTTTTGCTTCTACAAAATGCCTGCTTCCCGTGATGGAATAAAATGAATTGAAAAATTTAAAGTGTCATCTATATTTTCTAAACCACCTTTTACTTTCTGCTTACAAGAAAAAATAATAGAGAGAGGAGAGAGACCGATAGAGAAGTCGCTTAATTGTTTTAAACCAGTTGAAACTAGTTAAATTATATAAGATAAATAATGACATAAAAACAAGGTTCTCACATAACATAAAATTTGAGATCGTAGATTTACTTTTTTGAGAGGATAATAAAAAAAATTGAAAGTTTATGTATTTAAGTACAGATGAACAAAAAAAAAATTGAAATGCAGTTTTAACTTTAAAAAATTGCAATAACACCTTCAGATTGCTATGTAAGTTCAGAATTTTACTTTTAAATTTTGATTTATTTCTTTGATAATCAAAATAATCTTTTATGGATTTTACATTCAAAAAGAGTTATTTGCTAAATTGGTTTTTTTTCCTTCAAATTAAGTTCGTTCGCCTAGTTTGATTCTAAAAAAGGGCTCGATTTAGTATCAGAAATACAATGTTCAGTTTTGGGTTTCGCAAGATATTGACGAATACTACATTTGTGAAACAAACTAAATGTTCGATTTAGTCGATTTAGTTCGGTTTTAAACTAAATGTTTGAAAACGAACTTATAAAGAATCCTATTTATCAATCAACGAATATCATCGTTTCAAAATCTGACTCTGGATGGTAGAAAAAAAATAACCTACACCAATGACAAAACAAACCTAATTACTATGCTCAGGTAATAACCAATTTAGAAAATTAAAGACTTCAAGATGCACTTTCAATTACTAAAGACTGAATAGCAAAGGAAACGTCGAGACAAAGCGAAGAGTATTGACAAAATCGAACTATAGATGGCGCCTCGATACTAAATAAACATGATGTAGCTGGTGCTGACTCTTAGCAAGACATTTGTCGTGGTGGCCTTATGGTAAGACTTTGCATTGGGGACAGACGGATTCCAGTCTCGAAATCCAATTTCACTTGAGATTTCCCTCATATGCAGGTAACATACATGTTAAATTTCAGATCGGACCAACCGTCTTCATGTTGGAGTAATGGTTAAATAAAGAGTGGGAGGCAAATTCAGTTGGCGTTTTCGTCATCAAGTTAGGGTTCAAAATTGTGAAGACTGTCTTAACATTGCACTAGACTGCAAATGTTCGCATGACTAAAGTAAATTGAACCCATTAGGGAAAGAATTTAATGGTCCAACAATACATCTCCAAATTGACAGAACATTCCAATGCAAAAATGTTCTTCAGTATATATTTCAAGTAGTAAGACACATAAAAAAGAATCCCCCTGTTATTTTCATACAATAAATCTTTAAAAAATGAATTTAATGATGTTTACTTTAAGAAAAACTGCTCCTTTCTGATAAAAAAAGACTTTGCTTCCGAAACAAGTGGAGGAACAACAATTATGTTCTGTCTTCTTTTTGATAATGCCAACAGATATTTTCTGCGCTCCAATGAAACTGCTGGAAAGAAGCAAGCTGGGGGCAATGAGTTCTACCTCATTAGTTGTAAGTCTGACTGCAAGCAAATCCGCTTACGTTGGCGGGGTTTCAATAGTGGTAGACACTCACATAAAGACAGAAAAATCTCAGGGAGACTTATTTTGAGGAATACTAATGACGGAGCAAAAATGGCTAACCGTATTGCTGTCTAAAACTGGATTGATCATTAAAGTATTGGCAACAAGTTCATATGGAAAATATTATTTATATGAATTCGATTGTTATAACTTTTTTTTATTAATTAACAAAAAATAGATTTCATTCAAGAATTTTTTTAATAATATGTTGGATAATGCTAAAACAACAGCTTTTTTTTTTGCTTATTCTTTCGAAAAAATTTTTTATTTCAAAGAATTTATTTAAATTTTAATTTTATAAACACTTTCCGTATCATACTAATAAAAATATGAACATAATTTTTTTATCTTTTAAAAGTTTGATTCATAATTTTATCATTAGAAATGTTATGAAATCTTAGAATGAATTTTTTTTGTCAAATTCATTACCAGAAAGTAATTGATAAAATTTCAATTCCTTGCTAAAATTGATTAACTATTTTGCATTTATATTCTGAAAATATTAAAATTGTGTATTATCTCAGATAGTACGCAAATGTACAATATATTAAAAATTCTAAAACTTCTGGTAGCAAGCACATACTAATGTGTAAAAAAAGTTCAAAAATGACAAAAAAAATGCATAAATATAATAATTTTAAAAGTATGAAGTATACTCGCTAGTTTAATTAAATTTGCACTTAATTACTTTAAAGTAGGTTTTCTCATGCAAAAATAAAAACTTTATAAGCTGCATTCGCAAGCATTATAAATTTTATATAATCTGGAATACAGATAAATTTTGTATGTTTTTTTAGAATCATATTATATAAATTTTCCACATCGGAACTAACAAAACCAAAAAAAAAAACCGATTCGAATTAAAAAAGCACCAGTTATTATCAATCAAGAATCCCAGAATCTCAAAATATGTACAAAAAGAAAATAGAACAATTTTTGTATTAAAATTTCAATAAAATTCCTTTTAAAATTTAGCAATAGCAATAAATAAATATTGTGAAAATTAAATTCATAATATTCTGATATCAAAAATTAACATTTTCAAACATAATAAATGCATTTAATAAATAATTGTAGTAAATGAACAATAAACAATGTTCTTTGTATAATAAAAACGCCACATTAAATTGTTCTATAATAAAATTGTTCAAGTCTTACGGAAATGGGGAGTTTTCAGTTGATTTCTTAATTAGATATATTAATAAAATAAATAAATCACACCTAGTAATTTTCAATATACGGATAAGTATAAACATTCAAATATACTATAATTTTTTACTGAATTCTATAGAATTTTGAATAAAGGAAAATTAATTAGAAATGCAGATGATATTTTGTCATTTTTAAATAAGGAATAAAAGAAAACAATATTCAAAAATCCAGAAAAAAATGGAAAAAATTTATTTCACATTTCTAATGAAGTGGAATAAAAATTCATCAAATTAGCTTCATTTTTCAAAATTCTAAATTTATTTAAAAGGAAATCAAAGACGATATTTTATTTCTTTCTAATTAGAAACTCAAAGAATCAGAGAAAAATATTAGAAAATTCAGAGAAAAATTTTAAAGTGAAAATTCAGAAGTTTTTTAATAGAATTACTGTCGAATTCAATTAAAAATATTCAAATTAATTTACCATACTAGATTTTATATAATATAAAGCAAATGATATCTTACTGTAGCAGTTTCTTTTATGTTCTTTGATGTCTTCTCTCATGCAACGTTTGGAACAATAGGCAGTATTTCTACAGTCTAGGCACTTGATTTTTGCTGCTCTAGTGCAGTCAGAAGCGCTGCAGATCCCAAGAGGACCAACTGTGATTAAAAAAGAAAAATTATTCATCATAGTATTTTGTAAATAAAGCAAAAGTAGTGTTATGACATTTTTTTTTGTTAAATAATTCATTTAATTTTGCATATAAATAAATCTCAGGCGATATTTTCAGTTATGAAGAAATAAATCTTTTTTGGAAAAAAATATAGAAATTTAAAAAATTGAAGAATAACCCTCTAGCGTCTATACTGGGAAACAAGTAGTAAATTTATAGCAGTTGGAAATGTAGCGCCAATAGAATTTGAGTTAATTATTGTTCTAATCTAATCTAATTTTTTGTCTCTTTCTAATCTAATGTTTTGTCTCTATAGCAGTTAGAGGAATATTCTTCTATTTGTTATATATACTTATAAAACCATGTTTTTGTGAAATTCAGAATAAACGTGGAATGTGCATTTAATGTTTTTCAAAAAAAATCATTTAAATTTATATTTACTTCGTTATTTTTTGTCAGTAATTAATAATCTTTGCATAAAAGTCACGTAAGCTTTAAAACTTAAAATCAAAAGTTATAACATTTTAAAAGAAATATTAATAAAGATTAAAATGAAATCTGCTATGCATATTTCAATGCATCGTGTCAGAACATTATTTCTTAAACGGCCAAGCACCAAGTGCTCGTGCAAGTTAAATTATATTTTTATTTATTCATTTGAAGTGTTTCATTGAATGAGTCATTTTAGTATTGCAAAAGATCCAAAAAACTTTGTCTTGATTGATTGTTTAAAAAAATAGATCACATTTCCTATCTATTTCATTTCATATAATCGCGTGCTCAAAATGACATTTTCCTAGGTTTTATTTGCTGTAGCCATTAATTTTTTTTTGTTCAATCAGAGCTTTTTTAAAGGTGATGGCAACGCGTTATTAAAAGGTGAATTCTTGAGAGGCTCGTGCAGATAATGAAATTTCAATTATCCGAATACGGTTTTTCTTATTTTTCGTTTACGGATTTTTGTTGAAGGTCATTCCCAAAAGAACATCATGAAGAAGAAGAAACACTGCACTTAAAAAAAAAAGGACGACCTCTTCAGATATTTATTACAGACTTTATCATAAATCTACAGTAGTTATCTTCAA
>JAOUZG010025245.1:384412-404244 GCA_026289955.1 Argiope argentata | reverse complement strand
GGCACTACAATAGTTTACGCAGAATTTTAAAATGTAATATTTGTTATATTCGGATTTTTTATATATCCGTTTTACACAAAATTTAAATTAAGTGATGTGGAAGTAAAATATTTATTAGCATAAAATGCATTGTGTGCTATTGCAAGACATTGTAGGCGTGGCTTCGCGAGTGATATTTACTTGCTTCAGTATGCTAGGTAGATGATTGGTCCAAGCTGTTTGAAATTTCTACAAATTAAACTATACTTTTGGATACAACAAAAGCGAAAGCTGTGGGACAGGTTAAGAAAAATTGATCCTTAGCGAAAATAACATGATTAATTGAAGAACAAAGACTTCACATAGTTTAATGCATTGGGATTCACGTGCTTGGCATGACAAAAGCTCCTCAACAAAATACTTTGATTCAAGATTAAAAATACGCACCATAGGCAGGTATCTTTGGCATTTTCTCTAACTTGGGTTCTGCAAAAGGAAAGGTATGTTAAAATATTTACTAAGAATTTGATCCCAAAAATATTTACTTACTTCTTAAAATTATAGTGCGGGAGTACTGTCTTGCAATCGAGGTTTCGTTTAAGTCTGTGTAAGTAACGAGAGGGGATTACTTTTTGCTTTAATTAAAAATTAACTGCATCATAACATAGAAATATTCCATATTTTCATTATTATTTGTTTATTGTTATTATTAATTTACTACAATCAACTTGTATTCTTTAAATTATTTATATTGTTCCACGACATGCATAAAATTTAAAAAAAAAATTTAAATTATATATATTTATCATATTTTTATTAATTCATAAGTATCTTGAGTAGGCAGCTAAAAATCAATATAATTACATATTTAATATTTTTATCAAAAAGAATATAGTACAAAAAATATTTTATCACCTGAAATTGTTTTTTAATAAAATAAAATTTCAATTGAACCAACAGAGGTTTTGAAATCACGGATAGTAAATTTTCTTCATGAAATTATATCAAATTATTGATCTGTATATTTGTTATTTCTTTTATAATAAATAAATTGCTCGTTTTTATATTTTGGTTTAAATAGTTAAATTTATGTTCTTTCAAAATTCTGTTACATTCTCTTTCAACTTTCTAGTTCATAATTATTTAATTAAATAAAATTGTTCAAAAACTTAAATTGTTTTTAAACTAACGAAAAAGTTATCGAAATATTTTTTTAAAGTTTGACAGAAATATATATATATATATATATAAAGATAGAACAATACTTTAACTATTACTGAACAACTGAGTATCTATTATTTTTTTAAATTTCAAAATCGTCTGCTTCATCTTTAAATATTTATTAACTTTTGAAAAATTATTAAAAGTTGAAATGAAATGATACTGATGTCATGAAAAGATTCAAATTTGAACTTTAGGATGATATAAAAATATACGTTTTGAAACATTTGGTTAGGAGTAATCATTACAGAAAAAGAAAAAAAAATTCAGAAAATTTTTAAATTATTGATTATTTCTACATAGAAATATTTTTAAAAAAATCTTTATCTTCTTGAACTTGATTCAATTATGTACGAGGAAATGGAGAATTTATTTTGTATAACGATATAAAAATTTTATTTGTATTAAAATTCTTTAAATTATGAAACTGCAGCCGTCGTATAACATTAAAAGTTTTATTTATTTATAATTTGAGTAAAAATAGTCAGTTTAATGTTACAAAGTAAAATACTGCTTGTATACTAAACATAAAATGCGATGAATATTTTTTCTTCACGTGATTATAACGTCATGGAAATAGACACCTTAAAAATAAACTTAAATCAAGAAGTTATTTCTTTCAAATTAATAATAGAAAAACTATATAGTAAATTTTATATTTTCCACTTTTAATTATATATATTTAAAACGACTAATACTGAAAAACTAATCCAATATACAAAACTATTGCTTAGCATCTTGAAAAATAAATGTAAAAACACGTTTTATAAAAATAATATAGGAGAAAAATTCAAATAATTTTTTTAATAATATTTTTAATTTGTATATCTAATAAGAATTAATTCTAAAATATAACTCTAAATATATTATTATAAGTGTTTTTTATGACGTACAATTCATTCATTTATAGCATGTTATAAAAGGCAGTAAATAGTAGTAATTTAGAAGCTAATAATAAATCATGCAGACAATTTTTTAAAAAATTCTAGAAAATAAGATTAAATATTTTTAAAATCCGAATGTCTTGTAATTCAAACTATTATATTTTTGAAAACCAATTCTGAGCATAAGAAGCAAGAAAAAAAAATATTATATACCACTTATTCTCAATTTATTTAATTTTTCCTGAAATTTACCACGTAATAATTCTACGTGTTTTTATTGATTAATGACGAGTTAATAAAGTTTAGATCATCGAATTCTTGAAATTTTTTTTAAAAAAACGTCATATTTTTATTGCACATCCTGTTAAGCAAAATAATATTAAAATCGTCTATAAGCTCTATTATAATAAATTAATTTAAGAATTATAACATAACAGTATTAAAAAAAACTATCTCTTAAATTGCATGAAATATTTAATTTTCAAAAATTGTGAAATCTTTAATCCCTGATGATATACTATGCCATATACAGAGCAAGACATACATATAAAAGGAGGGGGGGCTAACAATGCCAAATAGTAATTTAATATTCTTACCTCGTGGCTTCTGAGGTTCTGGTTCTGAAAAAAAAAAAACAAGTTTTTAATCAGTTTATTTTTAAACAAACATATGGAAAAATTATTTAGTTCTTGATAGAAGAATTTTAAATAAAAATGATAGAAAATAATCAGTTTTATTAAAATAGGAAAATAATAAATACACATTCAATTTAAAGCATTAACGCTATTAAAAATAATGTGTCAATATTAATAAATCAAATGAAGGTGTGTATTTGTGTTTGTGTATAGTGATGATCAACAGGACATACCGTTTCATCAATAACCAACAACTTTATAAAATATATATTGTTACAAGCTTGCGAACGCCACTGAAGCACGGAGGGGTGAGCAATTGGCGACGGCGTCAAAGAGCTTGACGCCAGCTGGGTTGGTTAGGCGAAAGGAATAGTCTGGCAGCCGCTGGATCGCTCGCGGTGTTTTCAGAAGCTTCGCGTGCTCACCCGCTCGGCTATATAAGGGACGGGTTGCCACAGATTGGTAGTTCCTCTCAGAAGAGTAGCGACTCGTTGATCGAGTTGATTATTTTTCTCGCTTGTTATTAGTGAGCTGTGTTTACGTTTGTTGTCAACGTTGTATAATTGAGCTCGCTGTGACTTACTGTTTGCTGTGTTACACGATAGCTGTTTTGCAGTCTGTGTTTATTGTGCGTAAGACTTGAATTTACGTTGTAAGTGGCTGTTGACTGTTGGATTGTGTTTATCTGAAGTTTTACTTTGTCAAATAAACCTGTAAATATCTGTAAATAAATTTGTTTGTGCTGTCCTCAAGTAAAGTTCATTCAATCCGAACCCGCTGCGCTAAAAACGTAAGGATATCTTAGAAAATGGGAGCAGTTTCTGTCTTAGAAATTTTAAATAGAAATTGAATTAACTAAATATAAACTAAATTTTGAGAGTTCTGAGATAACTTCCTAAAATATTCACAGAGAAAAAAAATTTTACAACAAATTCAAGATTTTGAAAATTATCTTTAATGAAATCAACTTAATAGTTGTCCAAAACCCTTTTACAGATTTTCAGCAATCTTTTAAAAATGTGCTTATACATTGAATAACAAATATTTAACAAAAATTAATTCTTAAAATAAATATTTTAAAGAATAACTAAATTAATAATAATTAATCAAATTTACAAATAGATGTGTTTATTTTTTTAATGTAAAGAATAAAAAGACAATTTTTGTAAGTTAATTGTTTTAAAATATATAACTTTCCATAGAAAATCCATAGGAATTATCCATCTAAAGACGACTAAACTATTTAAATGTTAAATTATATTTTCTGTCTGAATCCTGTTTCTTGAATTTTTTTTTCCTCTGACTGAATAATTTTTGGTAACATGGTGGGCCCTATCCAGAACATTTCTAATAATATTTTGTAGCTAAATTTGAAGTTTTCATTTCGGTGTTTTGGCGAAAACATCAAAGGAAGCATTCTGGCTTTCATACGATGTTTGATTTGTATTTTACTGTTGCCATTTGATAATTAGTGAAATGAATTATTTTGTGTCCTTATTTATTCAAGTTTTATATAACTAGATTATAAAAAACTCCTTTCATTATTTCAATAATTTCTAAATTTAGTGCATTCCCTAGAAGCACACAAATATTCTACAATATTGATCAATATTCGCAATATTGTTTAACATGGTGGAATATTGTTTAATATCATATAATAACACACAATATTGTACAATATTGTTTAATGTAGTGGAATATTGTTTAATATCATATAATATCACACAATATTGTACAATATTCGCAATATTGTTTAATATTGTGTAATATTGTTTAATACCATATAATATCACACAATATTGTACAATATTATGCCATAGGATGTGCTACCTCGGTTTAGAAATTTTGTATAAAATTCATGCAATCAAATAAATCTGTTTTGTGATTGAAATCTACTTTAGGTTTCCCCTTCAAATCATTTATAACGCCAAGTCATTATTGTGGAATAAACAGAATGGCTACTGTTAACACTAGATACTGTCCCATCGAATATAAAGGAAGTGTTTAAAAACATTTTTTACAGCCTTAAGTACATAAAAACAACTTGTTCTCATCTGGTTCAATATAATATTTACATCACAGTTAACAGTTATACATGAGTAACTCCTTGATTAATTTTGGAGAAACAATCTCTCAAGGAAATCTAAGAGGCTGATATTGTATTAGGCTCAAGTAATCCACTGATCTTCATCGGGGGTGAATCTTAACTCAAAAGCCCGAATCATAAGAAGCTTCTTACATATCCTTCAAAATGAACATTCCCCGGAGCTTTTCGAAAACCTCTTCCTTCTAAAAAATCTTGCATTTTATTTTCTCTCAAAACTCCGCCTCTTATTTTCATATTTGTACACTTTAGCTCCCTGTTACCAAATTGCTGTTAAAAAACCCTCAATCGTTTCCAGTTGACCGTGAGTATGTTCGATAAGGATCTACCCTTGAAGATGACCCTCCTCAATGAATAAAATAAGGATTTGTATCCGAAGAGTTTGACCCCTTTTCCCCTTTTCAGGCACGATTTATTTCCTTGGACAGCCGAAAAACGCACTGTGGTTCTCTATCTGGACTCGACTAACAGACAAATTATCCCACTAGGGGAGAGAATCATCCATCTGGCAGTCTGGAGGCATTTAACAATGTGAGGGTATGACATGGTTGATGAACCAGCTGGCTGGAAATACCAATTATCAAGAGTGAGAAACAAGGTATGTTACAGTGGTCAAACAGGTATCTCAGGGAAAGGGAGCTGAATCTTAACACTACTAAGACAAACAAGGTAACGAATTCATTGAAGCGAAAGACAGAAAGCTTCTAGTGGTATTACTCCGTTTGATTATTTAGTTACCTAACTAATAAAAGATTCATTAAAAATATAAAAATGGATTTTAATTTAATGGTCAGGTGCATTTTGAGCTGTTGCCACCCTTTATGAAGGAATAGAGAGTTGAGTCAGCTGTTAATCTTTTCATCCTTTCTTTTTATGGGAAGTATGTTACCACCCAATTCATAAATATTGGTATGGATTCAATAGACTGGCGTAAGTTCTGAAAATTTTTCAATAAGACATAAAGTTAAATTCTTCAATTTCTTACCTCGTATAAAATGGTGAGTCTTGATTTGTTATTTAATTATTAATTAATTAAAATAATTTTATCTAATTAAATGAATCCCTTTCCGTAAGCCAATATCAATTCCAAAAATATGTTAATATACCATGACAAGAACAAATGGCCTTTTAAAGGGTTAATCAAAATCGGCTATCAACCTGCAATTCTACCAATACCCTATTGGTGGAAATCCTATTCATCTAAATTTTTACTTTTTTTAAAATTTTGTAAAAACGATTGAAACAAGGACAGACATAGTCCTAAAAATTAATTTCCAAACAATGGTAAATCTATAAATCTCAAATTTTCTTAAAATATTGAGTACTTTCAGTCATTAAAGATAATGTAAAAGAAACTAAAAACATGTTCACCTAAAATTAAATTACATTAAATTAACTAGGAAAGCTTAAATAACCCTCAAAATGATCTCATTAACTTACAATGTCATTAAACTTTTATTTTGTTTATTTTTTTTCAAGGGAAAACTAAATATTAATAATCTTATATGAAAAAATAAAAGAAAAATAGGCAAATGAATTCAAAAATCAATAACTAATTAATAGATGCATTTTAGAAATTGGGTAATAGAATAGAAAGTGCTGCGACTAGTCTAAAAAAAAGAGTACTTTTATTCAAAATCGCAAAATAATATTCTTTGCTATTAATTAAATTAAGCAAAAAATAAATTTATTTATTACAATTACATTGATAAATCAGAAAAAAGTTAATTAGCCTTGAATTAGGTAAAAATTATAAAATTCACCATTTTGTAAAAAAATGTGGACTTTTTTTGGAGCCAAAAGTAAAACAGTATGGATTTGAACATATTTTCTAGGTCAAACGAATTTATATTTGTGAAATATCTTGATTATGCAAAAATATGGAATATAAACATGCAATGCAGAATATGGCTTTTAAAAGAGAAAATGCTCTTAAAAATTTATTAGATATTTTTTGAAAAATCTTTACAAAATTTAGGCTCTTTGAAATTGATTTCTCTCATGAAACAAAATTTGTAGCTATTCATCTTTTATTACACAGACAAACAATATTCTATCAATCATAATTGTAAAATATATTTAACAAATATAATATTTTGATACGTATATTTGCAATTATAATTAAGAATTTTCTTTTCACATTAAATATTGGTTTTTAAAAAATATATATAATTTAATAATAAGTTATAAGTTAATAATAAAATATATGTATAATAAAAAGTTATTTTTGCATTCTGTCTTCTAAATATATCAATAGATAAATAAATAAAATGCAAATGCAAATCCTCAGAAATTTTCATAATGATGTGGCCTAGAAGAATCTTAGGCAGAAAAACGATTTGGATGTGTTCTAATAACAATATTTTAAATTTAAATTTACTCAAAAATTTAACTAATAAACTCCTTTATTAAATTTGAAAGCAAAAATTTTTATAAACTATTTTTTATATTTTATATAAATTAATGCCAATTAAAAAATATATATAATTAAAAAAAATTTATTATTATTTAAACACTTTTAAGATGCTTTAAACCATGCAAATTTAGTTAAAATCCTTTTATTTTCAAAAATAGTTTTTACAAAAATAAAGGCATTAGTTTATATTAATATACCTCTTAGTATTAAAATTCGAAATCTTGAGGTTTTAAAGTTATTATTGTTGTTTTTAAAGTTAAGTATTGTTAGAAAAGTATCAAACGATAAATACTTCACAAATTTATTAATATTTATAAATATATTTATAAATGCTTACATATTTTATAACCACACATATATAAATATATCACACATTGGTATTCTATACGATATAAAATGGCAAACCAACAAAGTATTAAATACAGCGACGAATCTTCACTTAAGTAACTGTTTCTCACACTATTAACCACCTAAATATTCTATAGATTGCTGTCATTTCATATATTACTTGTAATTTATTTCCTAGTTATCTTCCGACCTGTCTAGATTATAAATCTTCAAAGAATGATATACACTGCCAATGTGTTTCCAATCTAAATTCTTTCCCATACGGCTCCTAAATAACATTGAAAATTCTACAGAATACCTGCAGAAAGTATTGAAAAAAAATTATATTTCATAGAATGCCTTGAAATGTCAAAAAAATTCTACTATAACAGAACTATCAAATATTTCTATAACATAGTTATCAAATTAGACAACATAACTTTCAATGAAGACAAAATTCTTAAATAACATTTATCTCCTCAACACATATTCTTCTTTAATCCACTGGTCTAAAAAGTCAAGAAGTTAAAAATAATAATAATATTCTTTTTGCTACCCATTCTGATCCATTGTTAATAAAACATTGAACAATTTTCCGGTATATCTTTTTAAAGGCCTTTATTTCTTAAGAATTTATACGGCGAGTCTGGAGCTGAATAAAAGAAGCTATAAAACCCGAAAGAGCAGAAAACTTCACAGTTCATTGCCAAAGGCAATAAGAACCCGAAGTTGTTCCTAAACCTAACTCGAAACAGAGATGTTATAAAAATTTAATAATCCAAATCCGAAGGCTGACTATGAATTTCATATCAATTCAATAAGGCAAGAATAAGTATTTTATTAAGTTATGATTATACAGGTGTTAAAAATTTTTTTCAGCTGAAACAATATGTAATAGTTTAGAAATAAAATAATAAATTGGTTAGATCTCCGGTGTTATAACGCATATGAAAGCTTAAATAAGTAAAATAATATATATATATATATATATATATATATATACTCAAAATTTACAAAATAAATAAATGAGTATAAGCTTTTTGTAATGAAAAACATACAGAAATCTGTTTCTTCGATACTTTTTAATTAATAATATTTTTCCAATATAAAACATTTATGCCTAAAAATGTAACTATTTAATCGTAAAATTTTTTATCATATATTAAATTTTTAATCGCATCAAAAAGTAATTAAATGTTTAATCATATCATATTAAGTGTATAAACATTTCGATCTTAAAACGTATTATAATCTAGTGAATAAGTTAAATTGACCCGACAAAGGAAATAATTTTAATTCTTGATAAAACATACATTAAGAGCGATAACTTGTAGTTCAGAAAATCTTACAAATAATACTTAAAATATTCAAAGTAAATTATAGAACAGATTATTCAAAATGAATTTTTTTTATTTTAAACACATCCACTGAAATATTTGAAATCTATGTCTTCAATATTTGACTTTTTTATATTAAAACAATAATCAAGTCAAATTAATAAGTTACTTAATATGATTATGAATATGTTTTCAATTTCTATACAGTTTACTATGGAATTTACACGAATGAAATCGTTACCACAAAATTTTATGTATTATAAATTTAGATACTCAGTTTTAATCAAATTATTTATTCTTATAAGTTATGAGAGCAATCAACAAACCAGCTAACATTCCAATTTCTGAGTTTTATTGCTTCGTTTTTACAAGTTGTTACATAAATGCTGTGATTTTTTCAAAATAATATGTATCATATTAATCAAAGTGATCGAAAATCACTAAAAAATGTAGCGAAATTTCAAATATTTCATTTTTATGATTACAATTTCTCAATGAAAAAGCTATAAGGCAAATTTACGGGAGATTTAACAGTCCATTGCCAATGGCAATAAGAAAACTTCCAAATTCTTCTTAGGCTTAACATAAAAGCTATTTCCAATTTAGATTTACAGCTTTACGGATATTTCCAATTTTCAATTTCATTGCATTGCTAAGAGGAAGCAAGTAATATTTTTTATTAAAGTGTAGAAAGCTAACTGTTGCAGAAATTGCGCGCGCCATTTACTTGTATAAGATGATTGAATTGAATATTTTGCTGCTGAAGTTTCCTAAAATTGGAAAAACACTTCCTATTACTTTTTCTCAAAAGGAAATCACTTACCTTTAAATTATATATTTTATTTCCCTGAAATATATCAAATGCCGATTGATTACTCACATCAGAATATATCGTTTGTTTAAATTATACATATTAATTTTTTTTCCATAGAACATTTTATTATATGTTGGGTCTGATTTGTTGGTAAATGGGACATAAAAAAGGTATTACAACAAAAGAATCCATTTTGACTTAGTAGAAGACGGATATGAATTGAAAAAAATGCTAAAATTGTATACATTTAGCTCCACCATAACATGAATATCGAAAAAGAGAATTAGATTTTTAAAAGTAACAATTTATAATAAGTATAATCGTATTCATTATTATCCTCCTATTAATTCATGACTCACCCTTTGTTTTATATTTGTTTCCCTCTGAAAAAATAAACTCGTCAGTTTGAGGTTAAACATCAAAAGAGAACTCGTAAGAACAAAATAAAGATTAAAATGAAATCTGCATGCATATTTCAATGTATCGTGTCAGAACATCATTTCTTGAACGGTCAAACAACGCGTGCTCTTGTAAATAAATTATATTTTTATTCATTTTTAATGGTTTCACTGAATGAGTCACTTTAGTACTGCAAATGACCCCAAAAAGCTTTGTCTAGCCTTTATTGTTTAAAAAATATACATTTTCTGTTTATTTCATTTCATATAATCACGTGCTCAAAATGACAATTTTCTATCTTTTATTTGCTGCAGTCATTAACTTATTTTTTTTAATCAGAGCTTTTGTAAATTCGATGCATTATTTTTACTATACGCAATGCATTATTGTGTGAGATACTCGTGCAGATAATAAAATTTCAATTTTTCGTCTTCAGATTTTTGTCTATCGGATTCTTAAAATAATATCATTTTCTGATTTGATAATAAATTTACAACTGAAAAAGGAAATTTAAACATTTCCATAAATAAGGCTTTTCGTTATTTTCCCTTTCGTCAAATTCTTTTTTCTGTAAATAATATATCAGAACTGTTTTGTAGAATTTTTCAACCTAAAAATGCAATATGAAAATATAAAGAGAACGTTTTAAAATGTTCTCATTTTCATCTGAAATATTAATTTCATTTTTCTTTAATTAACAATCATGATTATCATCATACTCACGTATACATTGAATATTAATTTCTTGCGACGGAAATATCCTATCCAAATCTAAAGAACTCTCTTCGTAGATTGGTATCTCGTCCAAGTTCTCATCGAGGAATTTATACTCTTTTCTCCGAATGGTTTCCGACAAATTCCGATCTCTGTCGACGGCTCTCCGAACGTCATCGAGGAAGCTGTCCACTTCCAGATAGAGATTACCGATCAGTTCCCTGGATCCATCCGAATCTGTGACTTGGTACACGTAATACCGCTCTTGGATCGGTTTCTCTGCAAGTGAAATAAAAATTATTTGAGTGCATGCCAACTTAGAAAAATACCACAACATTGGAACATGACAACCAAGTCTGTAAACAAAAGCAGTGTTATCACGCGAAAAGTTTTTAGAATAATAATGGCGTTAACGTCGTAAACAAGCCTTACGATGGAATGCAAAACAACACGATCGAGAGCACAAGCGATTAAAAATTTAAATAGGTTAGTTTAGAATCTCAATATTATTTGGGTACAAATGTGCGTGTCAAATTCGAATTCTCGCCTGTTATTTATTTACTGGGAAGCTAATATTCTTTTTAAAAAAATATTTTTCATTCCATTTCTGTCACACGCTAACCTCTTCAAGACCTACAATGGTTGAGACCAGAATTTCCATTCGTGATAGAGAACCAAAATTATAACTTAAAAAGTCCCCCAAAAGTGCAGATGTCATGATGGAAATCAAGACCCCAGGACCCAGATGGACGCTACGTATTTCTGACTCTATAGTGATTGTTTATTTGCCATACATATGTTCACAATTTTACTTGTCAATTTTCCCCCCTTTTCAATTGGTAATATAATTTATTAAAAATCAATTTCATCAATTTTATTAAAGAATATAATTATTATTTCGAAAATTATTGACTATGCCAGGCATATCTAGAAGTGAACCTATATCAGGTGACTTATAAAGTATTATGATGATTTTCTTTTCCATTATTGATATCGAATAACACAATTTGTTCATTATATACCAAAACATACATATTTTAAAATAATTATATACAAAATATTTTATAAAATTAACATTTACTTTCTGATTATTAAATTATACACATTTATTCCTGTAATTCAACATTCCAAAATGCAAGAAATAGTTTGAGTATCATTAATTAAATAAATTTTAAGGTATTTTTCCTAAACAGTTTACTAAAAATAAAGCTTTATTTAGGAGATATATAATAAATGCATAATATGTCCTTCCAAAATAAAAAATAAGATTTTTTTTAAAAATAATTCAGTTTTTAATGTCAAAAACTAAGCGCATCCACAGAAATTTATTTGTATGAAAAGAAACACGTTAATTACTTTTTTAAAAAAAGGAACTATACATTTATTGAAAATATTTAAAAAATGGCATTCTAATTAAAATACAGCACAATTCAAATTAAATAAATTGTAATCATAATAAAATTTTAAAAAATGCATATTTCTGTGCGAATAGATATAATTTTAATTTCCTTAAACGAAATTTCAGAAAGAAAGACAAAAAATAATTTGTTTCTAAAACTATTCTTCAATATTTGATATTAATAAATAGCTATCTACGTATTTGTTCTTAAAAAAGCAACTTAGGGAATAATAATATTTGCACAAACTGCAAGCATTGTTCACAATATAATCAAATAGTTTTCCTAATGATCATTTTATTCAATGAGTTTTGAGTTATGGTTATAAAAGGCTTCAATATTTTTTTTACTAAACTTTAATTATGATAGTTATTGATATAGTTAAAATATTATATATTTCAAGTAGCAAATATTTGAAAATGAGAATTTAGGAAAAAGAAATGAGAAGAATAATCAGTTAGAAACTACAAATTTTTTATGGAGTATATATTCACAGACAATTGCTAGGGAAAAAAATTGACTCGGAACTTCTACGAAATTAATTGCTCTATTGCAAAAATTTTACTGAATAAATTAATGTGTTTATTTATGTTTGAAGTCAACACATTTTGTTTAATAAAACTTTTTGGTAGCTTTCAACTGGTAAATGTAAAAATTAATACACATAAAATTTACTAGTGAATTTAAACAAACTGAACAGTAAAACATATTTAATGAAAATAGATTTGATAGTAAACAATTCTATTGTTTATAGATTTAAATTAAGAATTTAATTAAGTGCCACTTCTTAGTTTTAAGTTTTTAATTAGAAGAATTTTTGCACTTTCAGACGTTTTTCTCAATTTCCTCTCCAGGTGGCACCGCATGCATAGAATCAGAATTAAATTAAATTTGTTGAATGATTAATTGTTAAATTTATAAATTATTGATTAATTTAAATGATCATAAAGATCTGAAAAATTAAAATAATCCAGTTTTGGAGTATCAATCTATACAAAATTTTGAAACTCTAGTATGTCAATAAATCAAAACTCTACAACAATATTTTATTTTTAATAACATAAAAGGACAAAAAAATGGAACAAAAACTTAATACAAATGTTCCAAACACTTACACTTGAGCACTTAGCACCGTAATGTTACTGAATATTTAAAATTAACAGTATAATTGATCATAATTATCGAGTCGTAACATATATACAATATTTGATTTATAATCAACATCACCATTCTTTTTAAGTGTAAATATTTTGTCCTTATTTACGATACAAAAAATATCGTACGTATCCTTTCATATTTTCATATATACCTCTCCATATATATTCTTGTGTTTAAGTACCTATACAGAAATTATTGCTTAGTATCATGGAAACCAAAATGTAGATTATTTTTTTTATAAAAATGAATTATATTCAGAATTATCTGAAAAAATCCGTTTTTATTAGCTTGCCAAAAAACACATTTTTATTTAAAAGATGAGATTGAAAAGAATACATTGAAAATTAAAAAGAAAATTTTAAGGAAATAAAGCATTATTCGATATCACAGAATTAGATAACCCTAAGTTACTTTTAAAAGGACGTGAGCAAATTAATAAAAATTTCGATTTTATTAAAATATTTTTATGTTTTACGTTTACATTTTAATGCTTATATCTTTTTTCATAATAGACATTTCCTACATTTTGGTATTTTAAAAAAGGGATTTAATTTTTTTTATTAACATATATATATATAAGGTAAGCATTTAAATGTTTATATAATTAAAAGTCATTTGTTTTTATTTAATATAAAAAGGCTTATTATGTTAAAGGAAGCTATTCTTAGGAATAGCTATATATTTATAGCATACCCGGTTCTGGTTCAGGTTCTGCTACTGCACCAGGTAAAGGAGAGTCATGAAAAGGTTCTTCTTCCTCTTCTTCCCTATAATGAAACGTATGAGCATAAGTCGAAATAAGATGGATACACCTTAGAGAACTAAAACAAGACAGGAGAAAATATTTTAATACTTAAGACAATACATATCTTGTTCTATATTCAAGCATATCAGGCATCCTTATTGAGACAGGTTTCTTAATGATCTAGCGTATTATTTTGAATCTGTTATATAGTTTCACTATGCAGTTTTGTGACTAAAATAAGAATATTTACAGGTATTACCTCGAAATTTGTGATGAATCTGCAACACTGCAGCAACATGGTAGCAAAATGGCTGTAAAAACTGAAAGTCCCTGAAACTCCTAGGATTTTGGTGATATACTGATTAAAGGCGAAGATACAATGACTTTCTAGAAGTTTCAATAACTTCTCATGGGAGCTACAGAACAGAACGCTGTCTCATACCCCCATATATGTGATCATTCTGGTCACTTCACTGGTCACGGAATGTTACGGGAATTTTTTTTAACTAGTAAAATATTTACAGTAAGAAAAAATAAAAACAAAAATATATACAGAATTTACAAGCATATGAGATATGAGTATGAGACAAGCCGTTTACAGATATTTTCTTCTTTGAAAAATAATTAGAAACTATTATTGACTAAAATAAAACATGTGTTATGAAATACATACATTCTGTGTTCATTTAATTTCATGACACACTAGGCGATGTTGCAGGTATTAAAAGGAGATAGAAAATAATTTGGCTAGTTGGAACAAAGAGAAGCTCTGCTTGATTGAAGTGTATAATAGGAAACTGCTTGTTTTTATCCTCAGTCTGTGAATATAAGACTTGATGTTTAGGACTAGGAAGATGAGAATAGATTTCTATTGCCACTTATAAATTTAATTACATTATGGATTTTTTGCTCGGATAGTCGGTTGCTAGCGACTCTTTTCAGCCATTCCAGTTCATGGCTTGATGATGGTTTCTTCATATGCCAAGAGATTGTGTGGATACAATCCGGGGCATAATGAAGTGCCGTGCCAAAACCATGGGAGCTACAGATGGTATATTGAATAGACGAGAGTTAATTCAATTAGTTGAACTCAGTCCAAGAGAGTAGTTTAACTGATTCACTTTTTAGAAAGCTAAATTAAATTAATCTTTTCCAGTATTTTACGATATTGCGATTGCTTAAAAACGCATCTATGTTTTAAAAAAATTCTGAAAATGATTTTTTTATGTGTATTTTTCGTTTGTGAATCGTTATTTTGTCTAAATATTGTGTTTTCATATAGAATGAAGTGCCTTTATATGCTGTTGAGCCTTGTCATCATACACCAAATTGAATTATTTGCCATAACAATTTTGGCCTTCAGATATTCATCGAAAAAATTAAGCACCTAAGTAGTTATTATATCACAAATGACAATGTGGGCTGTGACGATATTTGAGAAATTCAAATTTCTGTCATGTCTTCATCTGATGGGATAAAAGTAATGATTCATTGTCGACTTTAGTATTCAGTATTCTACTCAATGCAGAATAGAATTCTTAAAATTTGCATTTAAAATAATCAAGTGGAAACAACATATTTTAGAATATAATCCTAGCAGAGTTTCTAACAAAAATAAAAGCACTATAAAGGGAAAATGAATATTTTCCAAGCAAAATTGGTAATGAATCATTACTTTTATGCCATTATTTGGGGACAAGACAGAATACTAAATTTCTTAAATAATATAACCCACATTCTTATTTGTGCTACAATAACTCCACAGGATTTCGTATTTTCCAAAAGAGTTACTGCTTACTGTCTCTCTGTTCAACTGCGATGTATAGAGTTAAAGAAACTTATTATTGGGCAACTAATGATTATACTTCAAAATACCATAGATAAAATTGGAAAAAAGGTAAAGAACAATGGCAGGATTCACAAGGAAGCCCTATTGGAAATGTATAGGCAGCATTGTGTACGACCTCTCATCACCCTCGTCACTGTAGATGGAATGCCAAGGCAAAGTCCAAAAGGGCCAATATTCACTTCATGTATCGACATGAAAATGGAAAATGGATGCTCCCTAAAAAGGTATCAAGATGAATTTCAAATATGACGAGTTCCAAATCTTCAAATGTCTCCATCAAAAATTTCTTTGAACATGGTGCATTAAGTTTAACGATTCAGAATCTTTCATTCTCATTAAGATCTATATCATCACGTTGGTTCCATATATAAGTGTTTGAACTCATCATTTGGATGTTGATGCAATGGATGGTATGGTAACATCAAGCCCTTTCTCCCCATGTCATCGGATTCATCAACTCCCAGTTTTTTCTACGATGTCTTAGCCATTTTTGATGAAATTGTTGTAGGTTACCTATATAAACGACATGAATCTCTTTCAGTACTTCAATTACCTGTGTTCAACTTCCTTCAATTACCCGTTGCTAGTAATACTGGTTACCAAATACTAATATAATCTAGAAAGCTCGACAATCCATAGATATCATGTATAATTCCATATTAGTGAGTAGTATAGTGTCAATTTATGTTCCATGTCACTTTAAAACTTAATAGTATTTCTGACCATCGATGGTAATTCTAACTATGCTTTCCTATTTATTAAGGATTCCTAACGATGTTCTCTGCCTTTTCTTTCAATATTTTGTGTAGTTCCAGGACATGATAAATATGATCAGTTAACGATATATTAGTAGGTTTGCAAGTTATTTAAAACCCACTTTCACTCATTTCTTATTTACAACTGGTATTGTTAAACAATACGAAAATTATTAAAAAAAACTTTAGTACAGTCATTATTATAAAAGATAAGTCCATAAATTATTGAAAAATATAACTATTTGTCCATATTCCTTTAAATTTGATAGCTTTTCAATCAGTCACGTTATTTCTGCTTCTGAATTTTAGTGTTACTTTAGCTATTAAAAAGTAAAACAATAATGTTAACAAAATGAAATAAAATCACGTGATGATATTGCCAAGTGACAAAAGCAAAGGAAGATATAATTTACATCTAATTGAATTACAACAACTAATTGTCCTACACTGTTACATCGAATCATTTTTTTATTGAACAAAATCCTCAATAGGTTTTTAAATTAATTTGGACGCTTTTCGTGTTAGCATAAATTAACAGCTACAGCAAGGCAGAAATAAATATCGAAACTATTTTTTTAAATATTATAATGATGGACAGGGCATGGAAGACTAAAAGGAAATAGATTAAAATATGCTTCAATTTAATTTAATGCTTCCCAACTTAAGAATACTTCAGGAAATAGTTTTTTCCCTGTTAAAAAATCTGTTTCTAAATTTTAAAAACTTTTTATTATTTAACTCAATAACAAAATTAATATTTTTTTGAACAATTTTCATTATTTTTTACAATTATTCCACTTTACCCAAATTTATTTTCTATATGCGGTAAGTAGAAATTGAATGAATTTCTAAAATTATACGTATAGACAATATTCCAGCGCAGATTTAATTATGTATAAAAAATTAAAATATCTTTCCAGATACTTTCTGAAGAAACAGAAAGAATATTTTCGTGCATTCGTTTTCTAAAAATTCCAACGCGTCTAACATGTCGACAGTAGATAAGAATTTTTCATTAAGATGGGTGAAGTGTTCTTATTACTGTTTCAGTGGAAATAATATCAAACTTAATTAAGATTCTATTCTTCAAATTATCATTTGTAATGCAGCAAAGAATACAAAAAATTCTTAACCACAAACGTATAAAAACGAATGTTAAGATCGTCGATGCAGCAAATTCTCCTAATTACGTTTGTTAAGTCTATGTCGATAAAAAAAAGTAGAAAAGAATAGTAAAGCTTTAAAATTAGAAACTGAAAGAAATAAAATAACTTCAGAATTAAGTCGATTCGTCTCTGTATTTTTATGAAGAAATTAAAATGTTCCTAAAGATTTTATTAAATGCGGTTGCATTGTTTCAAAACAAATTTATTCTCGAACATTTATTTCAATTCTACTATTTTCATGATAGAAAATTAAAGGAAGCGTTAAGAAGATATTATTTCATTCAAAAAAAAGTATTATGAAATTCTATGAAAAATTAATAGCATATATGTGTATTGAAAATAATTAATATAAATGGAAATTTAAAGAAATCCAAACAGAACAAATTCAATTCCAGTAGTTTTAATAAATTATTTTGCTATCCAATTTTACATTTCTCTTTTAAATACTTATTTCTTTACTTCATTCTGCCAATTTTAAAATAATGGGTTATTAAAATTAAATATTTTTAATAGCAAAGAGAACCTTATAGGAGCATGAAAATATATTATATATTAATTAAATAAGAAAATTTTGAAAATATGTAACCCAGGCTAATAAATAAGTCATAAGATTTCAAATTGTTTAAACATATTATAACAGACGCAATTAATGAAAAATATTTCTGTGTTTCCTAAATCAAATGGAAATTCTCGAAAAACAATTCCTTCACATTTTGTATCCTAATTCTTATCTGTTAGTAAAAAATTTAAATTATTTAGAATTTCAGAAATTATTCATACTTTAAATTATATTTCAACCATATCAACTAATTAAAAAAACCTTTATTCGTTATTTACTTAGATTTAGATAAAAGTGCAGCAAAGGAATACAGAAATGCATCTTGAGCAGAAATCTGTTTGTTTCTAAAATTTAATTATTCGATAATTTAAGAGACTTTAAAACTCTCTTTGCCATAATTTTCTGCTTAAGAATATTAAGCAAAGGAAAAAAACCTGTAAATGCAAAGGAATTAAAATTACTTCAGATTTAAAAACTTTTTAATGAAGTACTCAATTAAAGGTATTAGAAAATTAAATCATTCTATAAAAATGATTATAATAATGTAATAAAAGTTTATGAACCTATGGTGAAATGCAATGTATTAATTATTAATAAAAGTAGGAAACCGATTATATAAGGAAAATATGTCTTATATAATCGGTTTCCTACAGAATTTTAGAACAGAACTTGTTATAGAAGTAAAAGAATTTTTGCAAAATGTTATAAATAAAAATTAAATTTTAGCTTTCTGACCACTTAAGAGATAAAAATTTAATTATCTAAAAGCGGAAATTAAATAATCTATAATTAAAGAAATGTTTACTTGTTGTTGTTGTTTCTAATGGCACTTTTTATGGATACGCTCTCACGCATTTTTTGCAGTGATTTTAAGCCGAGGATATGTGTACTTTTAATTCTATTTATGAAACAATAAATTAAACTCAAATATTCGGAATGTTTATAAGGGATTATAAAAGTCAGTTGCATTAAGTCAAAAATTCTGAAATGTCTTTATAATCAGCGATATACGCATTAACGTTTCTATTACATAATTGCCTTTCATATCTAGTATACTAAAAATCATAATGAGAATTTACTGAAATCCGCGATTATTTCTAAGATTAATATTTAATCATTTATTCTAGGATTAATATTTACTAATTTATTCTAGGATTAATATTTACTAATTTATTTTAGGATCAATATTTACTAATTTATTTTAGGATTAATATTTAATCATTTATTCTAGGATTAATATTCAATAATTTTTTCTAGGATTAATATTTACTAATTTATTTTAGGATTAATAATTAATAATTTATTCTAGGATTAATATTTAATAATTTATTCTAGGATTAATATTTACTAATTTATTCTAGGATTAATATTTA
>JAOUZG010025245.1:354998-384402 GCA_026289955.1 Argiope argentata | reverse complement strand
TTATTCTAGGATTAATATTTACTAATTTATTCTAGGATTAATATTTAATCATTTGTTCTAGGATTAATATTTAATCATTTATTCTAGGATTAATATTATTTTTCTAGGATTATTTTTAAGATTATTTTTATTTTTTTATTATTAAGATTATTTTTTCTAGGATTAATATTTAATAAGGTAGTATGAAGGTTTGAGAATTATCTTATGAATTATCTTGCAGTTTCAAACACATTATTGAACTTGAAAGTTTTCTCACTCTTGCTGGAAAGAATCCGGTCTCCAGAAATCTTCCGGTTCCGGGGTTGGTTCAGGAGTAGGAAAGGTAGGCTGTGGGGAGGGAGTTGGATAACCTTGAGGATCCTCCACATTTTCATCCTCAACTGTTTCGAAAAGAAAACAAATATTAGTAAATCAAGGTTTAAATGAAATCTCCTATGCATATTTCAATGTATCATGTCAGAACATCATTTCTTGAACGGCCAAGCACGACGTACTCGTGCGAGTTAAATTATATTTTTTATTTATTTTAAATGATTCATTGAATCAGTCACTTTAGTATTGCAAACGATCCAAAAAACTTTGTCTGGCATTTATTGTTTATAAAAATACATCACATTTCCTGTTTATTTCATTTCACATAATCACGTGCTCAAAATAACATTTTTTCTAGGTTTTATTTGCTGTAGTCATTAACTTATTTTTTTAAAAATCAGAGCTTTTGTAAACGCAATGGCGATTCGTCATTAAAAGCTGATTTTCTTGAGATGCTCGTGAAGTTAATAAAATTTCAATTTTTCGCCTATGGATATTTGTTGACGCTAAAAAAACCCATCCCCAAAACAATATCATGTTCTTCCATTATAATAAACAACCTACATACTACGTACAAAAAGATTCCACAATTTTTTTATATTATATCATTAAATAATTAAATAATAACATTATAATAAATTAATATAAATTTATGTAATATTATAATAAATAGTTAAAATAATAAATAAATAAAATAATAATAAATAAAATCTTTTCTAAGTAAATATCTCATCTCAATATTCTTTTATTTTGTAATTTCTGATACAGTACAAATAGCAATAAAATATATATAAATTTATCTCGAATATTAAATTAGGAAATTTTATTTTGAAATAAAATTTGTACGTTGAGATGAAAAAATATTTCGTATTGTGAAACAGGTTTCCTCAGATACTTTAGAAAACACAATGACTAAATATGATTTTAATGTCTAACTTTTGTATGAAAACCTTAAAGCTTGGGTTCTCAATTGGAATTTTCTAAATATACTTAGAAAATAATGTCCGAATATATATTTAAAAAATTATCACTTTCACATTATTATCGATATTAATAGATATAACTTTCAATATACTTAATGAATTGTTTAAAATAAAACTGTCATAACTGATACTTTTATTTTAATATAGCAGTTACTGTGTTTCTTGAATCCGATTATTATTTATAAAAATGTAATTGTTCCTATGGAAACAATGTGTCTTACTTCATGTTAGCAATGCAAGTAATGTTAATATATATCTTAAAGAAAAATTATTTCAACAATTTCTCACAATTGCAATACAAAACTAAAATAGACATGAGATGAGTTTATACTTGAAAATGGACAAACAATGATAGTGTAGAGTATCAAAAAGTTCTGGCCTTATAATTAATAAATTGGCTCGAGGTAGTTGGCAACCGTTGGCACATCGAAGGTCTAATACGTAAGTACGTTTTTTGAATTAATTGTTTTTCAAAAACAAGATAAATTATAGAGACGGATAGACAAAAATATTGATTCCACTCTGTACATTAGCATTAAAGATAAACTGCAAAGTAAAATTTCTGCAAGAAAACATTAAATCTTTTTATTTCAAAAATAAATTTATAAAGCATAGTAATAAAATTTTAAATCGCACGGTATATATAGTTGTTCGACTTATGAAAATAAATATAGAATAAAAAAACTATAAACAATGCTCCTTCATATTAGTAACTAAATTCAAAAATTGATTCATAACTGCAAACTTTTATGGTGTATGAAGATAATTACTCATTTCATGAACATCTTAAAATTCGTTATTAAAGCAATGCGTATATTTAAATTAATTGAAGGCATTCAGATCAAAAATTCTTTATCAAATGACATTCCATAAATTAATATTTATAAAGAAAGATAAATGAGTAATATATTCTAATTATCTTATTTGAATTCGCATTGCAAAGTTGGCATTTTTAAAGCATGTGCATAGATATCCGCTGTAATGAGAATTATGTAAATTTATTAAAAATTTTCAGTTTTTCTAAAAGGTTTTTTTTTTTGAGATTTCATAAGGAGAAACTAATTATAAAAATAAGTACAGTAATGCAATTCTCCAGTATTGTCTTTACAATTGTCTATAGAGAAAAATAATGACAATTTTTAAGAAATAAAGAATATTTAATAAATAAAAAACAAATAAAATGGTAATAACTTAAATTGAAATAATTTTTTTATCCAATATCATAAAAAATTTAATAAATAAACGATATATACAATATTTTAAATGCAAGAAATATACAATGAAACATCGAAATTAATATATTATTCCAATCCAAAATGGAAAAGGCTATTTTTTAAAGAATGAGAAATTTGTATTCATTTTTTCAATCAATACATTATTTAACAATACATTCTTTTAATGAATTAAGGGATTACTGAAGGTACAGTATCTAATTTCAGTAACAAAAAATTCTCAGAGGCAAAAGTCTTTTCTAAAAATTTTAGATTGAATTAATGAAAATACTGTACTAAAGCACAATGTATAACAAGGAATAAAAATTTATATTACCGATTAATTTCACTTAAAAACCTTAAAAATTAATTATAATAAAGCTATAATTGTATAAATTATAATCCTGCAAAAGAAAAAAAATGAAGGTTTCAGAACGTTTAGAACTTAAAAATAAAATTAAAAGAAGAATTTAATAAAATTTTCTAGATGTATTTTCAGCAGACTCTAATGCAGATGTATATAATATTTAATCATAATAAGGCTATATAATATTTTAGAAATATTTTTCCTGGATTTATCAGTAATTATCAGAAATATGAATTTTAAAGCCTGCTAACGATTTTTTTAAACAAATAAATAAGAGTAATGTGATTTTTAATTTAAAAACATTTTTAAAGCATGAATTTTATGTACTTAAATATGATAAAATATGTTTAATATTTCTCAATTATGTTAATAAATTTATGTATTAAGACGTCTTTATTACATATGGCATTTCGAAATAAATTTAAAATTACATAAAATCCATTAAACGGTAATTCAAACTCCAAGTTCCATCTTAGACAAATATTGTTTTAAAACTAATTTTGTGTACCTTTTGTTCAAATAATTTCGTTGTGCTGTTGGTTGAATAACGTTCAATAAATCTTTGTTTACAGAAAATTACATATTTGTTAGGATAATTTTAAAAGCACACAACCAATTCTAAAATTGTTTAACCGTATTAGAATTCGTTAGCATTTTTAAAAGAAAATTTGCGTTTTCATTATATAGCCTAGTATCGTCTTCTTATTCTACATGTATTTTATTTAACATTTATATTTATACTTACCCGCGACTTCGTACGCTTGGAAATTTTGATATATATATGTGAGAACTGACAGTCTAATCACAATGTAAAATGTTATCAAAACCGTATGCATGCATAAATTTTCAACATCAATTGGAGCAACGGAAAGACGCTGGATTTTAAGCACCAGTTGGGGTAACGCAATGCAGATTAGAAAATTTTAATTTCAATTCATCTATTTTATTTTCATTCAAAAACACTTCTAGAGAAATTAAAAGATCTATTATTTAACAATGTTTAATCATACTCTACGAAAATAGACAGAATCGTTTGAAATGACCGGTCAAAAACATGTGACGTCTAACATCATTAGCATTGGGGAAAAAACTATTTACTTGAAACTATAAAGGTACTTTTAAAAATTTAATCGAAAATGATGAAAATAGGCAAAAGGAATATGCATAGCAAGAAAAAAAATCAAGAGAAATGAACAGGAAATATCAATTTATATTAACACAAGAACAGCATTAGGAAAAAAAATAATAAATATTCCTTTAAAATAGTAAGATAATATTAAAATGAAAAATGGAAACAGAAACAGAAAAATAAACGATTAGATTTTTTTTAAATTTTTTTTGTTCTTTCTGTCTGCAAATCCTACAATAAATCATAAAGAATTCCATTATATGAGATAATATTAAAAGAATACCGGAAATAGAAAAATAAAAACAAACGATTCAAAAAAGTCAGGCAGATGTTTTCAGATTTTTTTTTATCTTTTGGTGGAAATTTTAGTTTTTAATGAATAAAAAATTAACCACTCAATTAACCGGAATAAAAATTAGCCTATGTTCTTCTGAAGACTATAATCTATCTATGTGCTAAATTTCATCCAATTTCCTTCAGCCGTTCTGGCGTGATTGACGGACATCACCAATCCATCCATCCATCCAAACTTTCACATTTATAATAATAGTATAGATATAGATTTTTGTAAGTTAAGATAAATATGTCATGTAATTAAACCTCACAACTTATTTACAATTTAAAGGGATTCAACTCCCTTTGTTCAATAACATTAAAAATCGATATTTTTAAATAAATCATTTTTACTGCTTCTTTGTGTAAAAATAAGAATTTCAAATCACATAGTCCTTTCTCTTACGTATGCATCAAAAATTAAAATAAATTCTCTGTCTGTATCAGATATATTCTTATTATCAAAATGTGGTATTTTGTTTGCAATTATTATTTATCATTTACAAAGTATTTACTTTACAAAAATTAAAATGATATTTATTTTTATATTCTTTTATTAAATAAACTGTCATTAAAGTTCCACTTTCAAGTGGTCATGTGAGGAAGACTACAGGTCTAAATGTTATTAAACTCGTAATAGTTTAAAGAAGGTTATGGAAATTATTTTTTCGTTGTGAAAAATATTTCAAAAAATCCCCACCATAAGTAAATGGTATTGTGACTAATGTCACTTGCCTTGGACAAGCCCCCGCTGATACGATCAGCAGATGATTTAAGCCTAAGAAATGCGTCTCTTTATTTTACAAGTAGCGCCATCTAGGGCCAAGAGTACGACTTAGCTACACACGCGCCACAAGCCTTTATAGGGAGCGGACTTCATTCATTCATCTCAGATCGTAATTTAGATCTGGAACAGAGAACGATCACCTCTGACCCAGTACCCCCAGTGGCATTACTCTCGACATGGAGGACTTTGTGACCACGAACAGATTTAACGAGCGCCAGTCAACACACACTCTGAGAATCTTTTGGCCGGTCAGCTTCGAACCCTTAACCTAAGGAGTACGATTCCAACGCTCTACCAACCAGGCTAATTCGGCCTGAAGTAAATGGTGATGAATGCAATATTGTTAAAACAAAATAAGACAAGAAGATATCGGTATAAAATGCGTTTAATCTTTTCTGGAACGTGTTACAAATTATGTTCATGGTTGCATCTGCCATTTCCTGAAATCACGTTATATCGCATTACTTAATAGTATATTTTAGCATATCAGGAGAATAATAGTATATTATCCTTAGTAGTATGTTTTAGTATATCAGGAGAAATGTTGCGCATATTTCAGTTACCGTATCTCACAGTTTTCACAGTATCACAGTTTTCCGATGGAAATGAGCAATTTTTTTTATTTATTTAGTAATTAATTTATCATTGAACAAGAAATTTCCATGGCCTCATTTTAACTATTAAAAGGTTTTATAACATTTGGTATAGTGGTTTTCTTTTTATAAACTTTTCAAAAAGGAACTTTAATTATAACCATCCTGAATACAATATTGCACCAATATGTAAAAAGTAAAAGCTCTAAAACATCACCAATACATATTTTTTGCGTTTAATAAATATCAAAACAGATTTCATTTTATAACCGCTGAATCACATAAATCGCTCGTAATAATTTAATGTCATTTTTAGCTCTCTACCAAGAAACAGAAAATAGTTCTTCGAAACCTTATTAGACACGTAAGTTCAATTTTTTTCTTGCTTTTAACACGAGGTGCTGCACTTTTTTTGCACTTTCTTCATCTTTTCCTTTATTTTACTGACTTAGACTTAAGCATGCAATTATTGATTTCGTTCATCATTTCAAAGTCTTAAAACCGTAGCCCATAGACAATACTTCATAATGCAAGCAAGGAGCTACGTACTGGTGAAATTTTTCCGAGACAGCAGGATTGAAAAACTCTTCGTATAATTTGAATTCCAAAACAATAAAAAAAACAAAGATAGTAATATTACAATAAGCCAGCTCCGCAATGAAAGACTCATCATGCTAATTTTTAATAGTTTTTACACTACTTTTCAATCCTTTCCGAAGTTTGCCTCACTGTAAATTCTTGACTTAAAATTTGAAATAGAAATAAGTTTTTAATTTATTCAAAATATACAAAAAATAATATCATAGTTAAAAAATAATAAAAATTAATTTCAATAATTAAATCTTAATGCCTGGTGAAAATATTGTAATATGTATTCATGAAATATTAGTTTGTCTGTATAATTTGTTTGCGTTTAAATAAAAAATTTGAAATTGAATTGGTTATTCATAAATTCTTGTGATTGCTGTCAATGCTTGTTTTTAAATAGCCGTATTAAGTAAAGTAGGCAAATAACTACTAGAGAGTTTAATATATATTTTCATAGCCATATAATTTGAAGCTATCGGTTATACATCGAGGACATCTTATTCGTATTTATTCAAATTAGAATCAATTATTGCTTACATTTTTGAACAAACTCCAAAAATATTCTTAATTTCCGTCCCATATAGCACAGTCTATTGTCTAACATTATACACTATGTAATTATATATTATATTCAATATTTAATAAAACAATACTAAGGATATTGTTTAATATCAAAAAACATCATGCAATGCATGAGTGTTTTAATTAGGGTTTTGCTTAATATTACGTTGCATTTTAAAAATAAATAAAATATTTTTTTCTTTAAAACTTAAAAAAAGTAATTTTTATTAAAATGTATAATATTTTTTAGAATTTCATAAAAAAATCTTTTTTTTAATTTACATTTTTAAATGTTTTATAGGAAGAATATAGAAACCAATACTTCAGAATGTAGTCCAGGTTTAAAAGTTTTATTATTTCATGAAGTCAATTTTTTCTATTAAAAATTGCTACGATTACTTAATTTACTAAACAGATACGGTATTGGAATTTTTGAGGTTTTATGACATCACGGACCTAAAAGTATGAAAAATTTGAATTAATGGGGCAGTGCAAATATACGAACAACATTAGATAGTTTATTTAAAAATTATCAAATATTTGAATGAAATATGAAAATACTTTGTTTAGAGTGTTAAATAGGAAAAAAGGGGGCATTTAATCCAATTTTGGCAGTGCGATCATTGTATTATGTTTATTTCAGAAGAAACTAGTTTTCATGTATACAATAATTCAGATTTTATATCTACTCGACATCTTTTGATCGAGCTGTATTCGAAAGAAAAGACTTGCAATTTATTTTACCAATGATCTAATTGTATTTTAAAATTCGAAAACACTCTTTCTTATTCTTTTAAAATATTTATATTACATTTATTCATTAAATACACTTATTTAATGCGCAAAAATTTAAAAAACTACGGAAATAATTATGCTGTATTCTTTTTAATGATTCAATAGCCTATTTTTTCATAGTGAATACTTTTTTCACTTGCATCCTATGTTAGAAAGTACTTTAGAATTTACTCAGCTATAAGTTTTCTGAAAAAAATATTTCGGTTTTTAATTAGCGAAATATTTCAAATCTCAAACTGAATAAAAAGATAAATAAAGCTTTATTAGTTATTTAATTATCTTAATTACTTTTGTTGTTATTAATGGCACTTGCCATGGAAGAGCCCGCTAATACCTCAGCTGATTTAAGCCGAAATAAGCCTCTCTTGTTTGAAATAGTGCCAATTAGGGCCAAGAGTACGACTTTAGCTACACACTCATCACATTCGCTTGCACAGCCCCTTTTTACAGGGCAGCACATTCACAAGCCTCATAGATAGAAAGAACACAGAAGAACAATCATATCCTAACCGTGGCTCGAACCCGGGACACCCAGTTCTGGAGGAAGATGCCTCTGTGCCAGGACGCTGGCCAGTGAATTAATATTAATGCAAATGTGATATTTATGGGACAAAAATCTATTTTAAATAGCTTAAGTTTCATTTTTTTAATGTTTTAAAGTTAAGCCCCCCGCCAAAAAATTCTGCGTCGTATGTCATACGTATCATATATATTCAATATTTAAAAATAAACTAAGTTTCTAACTTGTTGAAAATAATATTGACCGCTTTTAGATGTCAAACCCCGCTCTATCTGTTTCTTGATGTTTGGAATGGAAATTTGGATGAGGAAATTTCAAAAGTGTGCTCAATCCTTCAAAAAGAGTACACTTTATTTTATAATCAAAACTTTTGAGCAGAAAATATTGAGACAGATCGGAGACAACGATATTACAGTCTGAGAGCTTCACACAGATTTTTTTCAGCGTTGGTAGAAGAACTAACCCTTTATTTAGTCTACAGACTTTGAATTCAGACATCCATCTAGAAAAATTAGACACATATATTAAAACTAATTAGGTTGTGTTGATATTTGCTATTATTAACCTAAGAATGCCAACCATTCGTCTCCTGGACGAACGCTTACGAAATAACTTTGACTATTCTTCTCCTGTAAGGGTAAATGGATCGTTCTACTCAGTACCTTAATCTGACCTTGGGAACTACAGATGAGGACACTCCTTTTCCACGAAATATTTCTGCTAAAGTATATCCAGAACAATAGTCGTCTCAGAGACCAATGGTTATCTGTCCCGTTAGTATTAAGAAAGTATTTCTGTGCATGCTTGGCGCGGTCTAAGTTTTTTCAGGGAGAAAATTTGCGGGGTAGGCCAAAAGCTATCCGTGAATTAGTGAAAGAATTGAGTGAGGAAGATAATGCTATTTCTGAAAATGAATCGGAAGATGAAGATTTTATTGAAGTTCTTCTTGCCCCATGGATGCAGAAGCGTCTCCACGAATCAACTTTGCCCCAATCACTAAGTAGAATTATAAATGAACTTCTAAAATTGAATTTAAACATTCAACGACCTGAACAATCCGAAAATTAAAAAAAAGAAAAATTTGGGTTATTTTGCCCATATAATTAGCTCAGAATGACTCGCAATTTTTGTTTGTTATTTTCAAGAGCAATGTGCGGAGAACATCACGCATATATGTGTAGAGATCACTTCGAAAATAAATAAATAATATTTTTAACTTACTTGACAATCAAGAGTTATGAAATCATCTGCAGGTAGTATGCTTGTATTTAAATTAGCTTTAAAAATTGATTTTAAGTACACTTCGTCTAGGACACGAATGGTTATCATTCTTGTTAGTTTTTTAAAGGTTACCTTTCTAGGGTCAATTATAATTACTTATTAAAAATAATTTTCCTGTTCTATATAAATCAGAGTTACAATTCATAAATTTTAGGATTTTTATCATTCAACTTATTAAAAAGATTACTTTTAATCGGCTTAGCTATATTCAGCGCAACTGCTACAAAATGAATACCCAGACATTATAAAGTCATTATTCGGCAAAAGAGGACTATGCACATTATTGTATATAAATATTTAGATATTATAACTCATTTGAAAACAGGAATGCGATAAAATTTCTTATTTTTTAAAGCATAGTTCTAAAATGTGTTTCTCTAATTATCTCAGTATATGAGGTTCTCAATTCAATGCCTCATTAAGAAAATAAATTAAAATGTTATGAATCTGAACATTCCGTTGAAATTAAAAGATATTTTGTCGAGTTTCCTATTTTAATATAATTAGTTACGCTTATTCGACAATATTTGTTTCTTTTTATTTAATGATTGAGTTATCCAGTATATAAATCAACCTAATTAAAATGCAAGTGCTCACGGAATTTTTCCAAGCAAGACTTGACTATTATTATAAATTCTCTCCCTTACAAGTCAACACTATGCAAACCACAAATTTTAGGAAGACAGATTAAATATTCAAAAGTTGTAGCACTTATTAATCGGATTATTTATATAAATAGAGTCTGTTTGACAGAAAGACTGTTGCGACTTTATCAATTTGAATCGGTAAATAAGAACTAAAAAGATTCCTTCAAATATATTTGAGTGAATATTGAATTAGAGCATTAACAATTCTGTAAGGGATTCTGTCTTCTCTGTTTATGGGAGTAAAGCGAAGTGAAAATAGCTAAATTAGAAAAATTATCTGTAGATTACATGATTCTGAAAATTCATTCCCATCACAAATTTCATCTTGGAAAATTTTGAAAAATAATAAAATTTCATAAAATTCTTCAAAGAGTATTTAGATGACTTTTGGTTTAATTAAATTGAATTATTGAATGCGACTTTATAAAAGTGCATTTTTATGATAAGTAGTAGATTTTTAAACAATTGATGCTTAAGAGCGTCCATTACAATTTGAATTCAATGAAACTTTTCTATAGATTTATTTTACAAGTTAAGACATAAGACAAATATCATGGAGTAATAGTGAATCTTTATTTTCTTTACCTTATTATTATTGCACAATTGATAAAGTCATTTTTACAATATCGAAAAAATTTTAAATTTCAGAAGTTCAGGACTTTTCAGAAGTTATAAAGAATTAATTAAATTTTTAAATATATTTTACTCGCTAACAGTGAAAGTAAAATAGCGAATATATTAAGGTGGATATAAGAATATTCATGTTTATTTTTTCTCGCTTTATTACATAGTTGTTTTAGAAGTCAGTTTTATCTTTACTTATAGTTGCATGCTTTTGATAATAATTAAAAATCCCGCTTTCAAATTTTCCTTTTCTTCTATTGCTTTTCGCCTTTTTCAACCAGTCACATTGTCCATATATATATATATATATATATATATATATATATATATATATATATAGTTTTTTCAGCAAAGATTCAATGCTTAAAATGAGCGAAAAACACCTAATAAAGTGCAAGAAGATTCACATAAATAAGATTATACAGAACATTTTTATTATTATTGTTATTGTTTTACTTGTTGATTAAAAAAATCATTCGATAATGTTTTATTTGTGATATGTAAACTTCATCATTACTGCCTATTGACATAAAATGAATTTCAACGGTGCTTTTTTTAATCATAAAAATAAACAAAAATAAATAAATAAAGCAGCGTAAATAGGATAACAAACGGTTAAACTAAGAAAACACTAAACATGATACAAATCATCTCTCTTAATTTTAAAAACACTCCATACTTCAGATACAAATAGATATAATCAATAATAGATGAAAGCGCATTAATGCTTTAAATATGCAACTTTCAAAATATGTTTTTGTAGTTTAGTTAACAGTTTTTTTTTGTTTTGGCTGTTTGCTGTGAAAAAAGACATTTCAAATTACATTGTTCAGTTTTTATGACTTCACTCATAACAACATTTTGTAAACATAAACGATGTGTGAAGAAGATCATTAGCAATTTGTATAATTTATAGAATATATTTGATTTCTGACTTTTAAAAAATATGTATTCAGTTTGTACAAGAATCAAATGATTAAGTTCCATTTCCAAAAGTCATGCTTCTATTATTGTAAAAGCTAATATTTTAAACTGATTAAACCAAACTTATGATTAAATCTGAGTTTGACAAAAATAAAATAAAACTATCCTTCTTCGGTTGCTAGATGGTTATTCATCCTATTAATAGAATGATTTTAAAAATGACAAAAAATATAACATACTACTTCATATTACAGTAAATGAAAAAGCTATTTTACTTATATTTGTATAATCGATTTATGCATTATAATTAGTTAGCTAAACTAGAAAAAAGGCGAAAAAAATTGTCAAAATCATTCCAAACATTGTGGTTTAGGAAAAGTAAAAATATTTCCTTAAAGCAAAACTCAGGAATGAATAAGCTATCATTAATAGCTGTATGAACATCACGAACTTACAAAGAAAAAAAAGAGCCGGGATACCTTGTTTGGCAGAGCATTGCACTCGTACTCCTTAGATTACGAGTTCGAAACTCACCAGCTAAAAGATTCCCCGAGTGTATAGCAGCTGGAGCTCGTTAAATCTGTCGTGGTCGCTAAGTCCTTCATATAGAGAGTAATATCACTTCGGGTACTGGGTAAGGAGTGATCGTTCTCTGTTTCAGGTCTAAATTACAATCTGAGATGAGTGAATAAATATGCATTGATGAAGTCCGCCCCCCCCAAAAAAGGGTTGTGACGTGTGTGTAACTAAGTCTTACTCTTGGCCCTAGATGGCGATACTTGTAAAACAAGAGACTTATATCTGCGGATATATCAGCGGGGTTTGTCCATCGCAAGTAAAATAAGTAATAACAACGATAGAAATGAAAAATACAACGACGACATCGGCTCTCATGTTGATCTTAAAACTTTAGTACCCTCACAAATTGCTATATTCTTCCTAGAAATTGATTTAAAGATATAGGAAAACCAATTAGGTAGTTCCCTCAAAAGTTTAAATTATCTCTCTGGGTGTGGAAAACAAGTAATCTAAACTGGGCATCATTTTTTCCCTTTGAACTTTGTTGCATTTAAATTAGAGCTAGATTCAAAGGAAATCCCAAACCAATTTAACTGTCACCACGGGAAGTTATGCAGTTGTTTCTATCCCATTCATGATCTAGCGACTGCTGGATCATATCCATGAGCCCATGAACCCTGGCGAAGCCAAGCACCAAAAGAAGAACAGAATGAACATCCTCCAGGCAGAACCCCAAGCAATCAACTATATATATGATCGGGAGAAACGGGCTCCAGGTTACACTTACCGCATGTCGAAAAGACTTTGCGACCTGCTACAAAAGTCAAGCTTTTCAAATGTCCACTGAGGAGTCTTAAAATGGCCATTTGATCAGTCCCTCCCCCATTAAATTTTAGGAAGTTCCCGGTGCTTTTACCGCGAAACCAGAGAAGGACGGAAAGGTTGAGCCAAATTTGACCAGCTTTAGTTTTCTTTACTGAGAAGAACTTTTGAAAAGTATGGGCGTAATCAGTAGTGGTTTTCTCAGTACAGCCCTTTTTGGCCGAAAGATCGGCCACCTCGTTTCCAGGGATGTTTATATAAGAAAGGATCCAATGAAAGTGGACATCTCTATGCTTGATTAGGTTTTTAAGCTTATTTATAATTTGAAAGCTAAACGAAAAGTAATATCTCTTTTCATTTATTAAAGATACTATTTTGTACTGTTATCCTTGTAAGTACGTGGGAGAGCAAAGTTTTGCTTTGTTTATTTGTTAAATAGTTAATAAAACTCTTGCCTACGGTTCGTTTTAAATTATAAGCAATATCTAACTCCATTGCAAACACTGAAACTGAACATGAAAGAAATAATGCAAAGGGATCAGAAGTCCTAACTATTATTCCACCTCTTCTTCTTTTTCTTATCCCCATCATGGTCTGATGGATCCAATAAACAGTTCACTCTGATATGGTCGGTTATTGTCCAAGGAGATGAGTTAATATCCCCTATACTGAGGTCAAGGCAGAATGTGAGAGGGAGTGGCCTGGAAGAGTTGGCATTTAGGACAAAGGGGAAAATATTTCTTTCGCCCAGAGAACTTAAAAATTTTAAGTGTCCGCTGGCAAGTCGCGAAATGCAAGTATGGGATGACCTATCTCCTGAGATGGAAAAAAAGAAACCTGGGTTAGGTCCATTGTACAAGTTGTTCGATGTAAGAACCAGCCAGTCTTCTCTGATGGCAGATTTTTTTGAGGGAGAAAAGCTCCAGATAGGTCAGTTTGGTAGATGACTCCACTTGTGATACGAACAAGCTTGTCATGTACAGTGACATGCTAGTGTTTATCTATAAAAAATTCTTTTGTATGAAATTGAGTTTTTTTTTCCAGGAAACACATCTTTAGAGATTTAAAAAAAATCCTCATCTAAATATAAAATTTCATTCAAATTGGTGTAATCGTTTCCGAGATGCATGAAAAATGTATACAAAAATGCCTGTTTAAGATACCTGTTACAAGATAACGTGCAATTGGTTAATCAAGAAAGCAGCCTTATTTAACACAAACAATAACATGAAGCACAATTCGCTCAATAATAAATTACAAACACAAAAGCTACATTGATTGGCAGAGCAACAATTTATATACATTTATACTTTAGTAGTTCCGCGTATGATGTTATCTTAGAAAAGAAATAGCGGGTGTTTATTGGAATGCAAAGCATGTGCAACAACAAGGTGATATCTCCCCTGCACAAAGAACGTATTCCAAATAAAGCTTGATGCAATGCATGTGACTACAGACACAGAAGCCACATTGAACCACACAACAAGAAACAAACTGTCTAACCACTTCTGCCCAGTCTGGAATCTGTCTTTCTACCATCCCCCACGGAACAGTAACAGGCTGGAGAGTAACAGTTACATCTCTCGTCATCGTCCTCATGGTGTTTGTGTTTGACCAGATGTTTGCGTCCATTCTCGATCGTGAAGATGTTGGTGCCCCTTTGGCCAGCGTCCATCAGGGCCGCCTTCTCTTCCATGCTCTGTTTCTTGCTCTCGGCCTTATTGGCGAACATCATGGCTTCTGGCTGGCCGTCAAAGCTCTGGAGGGCCGATCCCGAGCGAGAAGAATCGTTTTCTGAAAAGAGAGCGTTTACAATTCGTGTTGTCCCCTCCCTAACAAATTGATGGGGACAGTCGATATATCAAAGATGACCCCTTTCTTATAGTGATTTGATTTGGATAACCCATTTGATGAAGGTACAGCTAAGAGCAAATTCCGACGCTGAATATCTTTAAACATGGTTTGATCATGAGACATCCAATAACGTAAAAAAAGCCAATATTCTTCTCACTGCATTTTAAGAATTATAAATGTATTAAGTAACATAAAAAACCTATATTTTCTAGGTATATATCTATATATAGTATAAAATAAAATCTTCTGAAAGTATCTGCATTTTGAAAACACAAAAACTCGAGAAACAGTAAACGGATATTGGAAATATTTATACCTTTTTGTATAGACTTTATAGTGGAAGGCTTTAGTACATTAAAATCATACAAAAATAAAAAGGAAATTTTTATAATTGCGATTTTAATTTATCGGCGCATGTGCGAAAACCTCGAACTGAGCATGAGTAAATAGCAAGAGCGTGGTATGCATATGAGATACATTTCTTTGTTAACGTCTGATTTTACACAGCGAGGCAAGTCTCAATATGCCGGAAAAAAATCCAACATCATATTTCTATATTTGTTTGATGTTGCGTAACATGTCCATGTCATATTGGGTTGAGGCTAGATTTAAGTTTAAAGTTAATTTTTCTTCTTGGATTCTATGCCACAGGCAATACCGTGCATATACGGTTAAAGTGATTTGTATGTTATACTTCAGAATACTCTACCTCCTAAATCTCTAAGGAGATATAATATTTGTGAAAAAAAAATGTCTAGAAAATGTTAAAACTTTGATTAAAATAACTATATATTACTAAATTGCACAAATGATTTTATTTTTTTTTACATGTAAGGATAAAATTTATCACAGGATATAGAATCAAATCATCATTGTGTACTACAAAGAATAAATTATAACTTCACATTTCACAAGTTCAAATTATTTGAATTTTGTACTCAAACTCAATTGTATTGAATATCATTTCTTAGAATAGAAACAATAAAACCATATGAATTAAAATCACTGAAAGAATTGGAATTCACGATTGAAAAAGAAGTAGAAAGATGCATCAAAACAATAAGTACATCCCTGAATCATGTTGTAATAATTTTCCTTAACATTCTGCTCTAATACTTATTCATCTATAGTATGAAGCTGATATATTGGATGCAAAAACATGTCATTCCTTTTATATACATTTCAATAAATTCATGTAACCATATTATACTGAAACTTAATTCAATTGAAAAGCAACTAGATAATATTTATTAAATTTTGCTTACAATTTGTACTTGAAAGTGATATTTGCCAACATTTCTAATTAATATTCCATCAAATATATAATATTTCTCTCACAAAGTCAACTCTTATCTTGAATAGCAAAGTGACGAAAAAATGAAATGAGTATTTTAAAACACAAGCATTATTTTATCTTATACAAATTATCAGTGAAATATTCTAATGTACAATTTATCATCATTATTATTGTGCTATGAAGATGTTGGGGCAATTCTACATCTAATATTTAGTTGCCAGTTGGTAGCACCTGTTTAAAATTAGATGTAATCTCGTTCCCAACAAATTTATAGCATTGTAGGTGTAGCGGATGGCGCTAGGCCCGAACTCCCAATCTTATGGTTAGTAGCCGCGTAACATATCCGTTGGGCCAAAAGTGCACTTCGGTCCGAGGGATGTTATATGGCTTATATGTAGCAATCACCACAGAGTATATTCTCAGTGAGTTTGGCGAACGATACTTATGTGAAGTGGTGGTGAAGTTAATAACTGTCGTATTTAATGCGCGTCTAAAGCTTTGAGTCGGCGATAGAGGGCGCCCCGATAGTTGAGCGAAACTAAGGGGGAAGGTTGCGTTTATCCAAGGTTGGTCGCCGGGTTGCATATAAACTAACCTTACATTGATAGGAGCCTTACAAAAATTTAAGCCCGCTGATTGGTTGGACTCATCCTACGTCAGGACCTGTGATGTCAACTGATATATTTGTGTACTAATAGCGATCCTTTGTTCTTTTTTGACATAACTACTTAATACATATTATTTTTTCATTCTTTTTGAAATGTCTGTGTTTTCGGAGACTAAACTTCCGACTTCATTTTGTAATGAAGTTGAATCATATGCACAGAATGTAATTAATGTTCGCAGCGATGTGAAAAAATTAGAATTTTTAAGAGACAAAATAATATAATAATAAATTCCCATTTTTCTAACAACAAATATGTCTTCATGGGAGATTTAAAATAATTTGTATAATTTTTCCAAAATTTATTTTTTAGGAAAATTAAGCATTTAAAAACTTATCTTATTTTCAATTGAAAAATATCTGGTGCCAAATTTTTTAAGGCCATTCCTTTTTCTCAAATACGGAAGTTGAAAGGGAAGCCAACTTTCATTTACCAAAATTTTTTATTTTCATTCGGAAAAATTTCAAGGTTTTTTAAAATGAATTCTAGTTTTTTTTCCCCTTCTGAAATAAACTTTTTACAAGAAATTTTTTTAAACCAAACTTGCTACATAAGCGTTAATTTGGGGAAAATAATATAAACTAAGATGTGTTTTTTACAGATATAGCTCATGAATATTGAGCAGATAGAAAGCAACACGATTTGAAGCTTATAACAGTCGCCTATTCAAATTTTTTTTTTAATTTGAATGTTTTTTTAATTCACGCCAAAAAATTCTAGTTAGCTAATTTTTATAATAGAGGGCGCCATGGGTGTAATTTTAATTCGTTTCCAAAAGGCGGATATTTATAAATGTTTACAAGTGAATAAAATAAATGATACAAGAAACATATTTTAATTGATGCAGAGATATTTTTTGTTCACAATTTCTTGTTTATTTTAAATTCCAATTCGTGTTCGTCAATTTTCCGAATTTCGCTATTCATTTGTAGAATTCTTTTAAATTGTTCACATCACTGCGTCAAAAAATTTGGTTTGGAGTAAACGATTCCACTTCGTTATAAAATGGTCGGAAGATTTGTCTCCAAAAACAGAGAAATTTCATTAAGATTGAGAAAAAGAAACTGTATGAATTCCTTATGTCTAAGACCAGAGAAGCGCTGCGTTAATCCTTAAACATCACATTTCATGACGTAGGATGAGTCCAACCAATCAGCGGGCTTAAATTTTTGTAAGGTTCCTATCAATGTAAGGTTAGTTTATATGCCGCCGGGTTACCATTTTAGGTGATTAGCGGATAGCGCTAGGCCCGAACTCCGAATCTTCAGGCTAGTAGCCGAGTAACAATCCTTTGGGCCAAAAGTGCACTTCGGTCCGAGAGATGTTATCTGGCTTATATGTAGAGCAATCACCACAGCATAATCAAGAATAAAGAATGATCAAGTGATTTGTAAATTTCTTTGCTTCTTCCCATCGTGCAATTTTTAACATATATTTTAATATTGAAAGACAAATGGCAAAATTTATTTTTAAAAAACTTACGTTTTTTCCTTTTGTGCCAACAATAGATGATAGCGAATATAAAAACTACGATGAGTATTACATTGATGACTATGGCAACAATCCATGCCACTGACAAACCACCCCCACCTTCGTCACTCTGACCGTCGTTGGTATTTTCAAGAAGTTTCTGTAAGAATAAAAGAACATCAGTCTGATTTCTTAACTTCAAGGATAAGTATAATTCCGCTTGGGTAGTTTTCCATTTTCATTAAGTTTTAACCCTTAATAACCTAGAGTTTCAATTTTGATACCAATCTTTTAAACCGAATGTTCACATTACTATTAGTTTTTTTTATAGGTTGGCTGTACGTTACTGCTGTATAATATTCTTTCCAACGAAGTTTTAAAAAAATCAAATGTCATTATTTTTTTATTTTATCTATGACATATTACTCGCGCGGCAAAGTGAACAAGTAAACACATTTTACTAAAAGTTTTGTTGATTACAAATTTGATATATATTCTTTTTCTGAAGAATATAAATACTTGCGATAGTAAAAACAATCAATGTTTTGCATTATTTCATGCATAGCTATATCTGATTTCTTTTGGCGTTAATGCCTGAAGTATCAAAATTGATACCTGTTTTTTTTCTAAATAAATATGTAAAATAAATATTGTGATTTTTTTAGCTATTTTTCCCTTCATCTAGACCCTCAAGCGAACACAGTAATATTAAAAATAAATCACTTTCGTAAATCAGGCTACTAAGGGTTAATATTCATCTGTATATCAATACCACATGAAAATTATAACTAATTGTGCCTCTGACATACAAATATACACCGTCTTAAGTCATGAAAGTTTCATGAATAAGATTTACTATCATTATGAATAAAATTTAACTATTAGGAATAAATTATGAATAAAATTTAACTTATTATGATTATTATGAATATAATTTAACTTCCACGAGCACGTAGTGCTTGGCCGTTCAAGAAATGATGTTCTGACATGATAGAAATATGCATAGTAGATTTCCTTTTAATCTGTATTCAATTTTCATTCCATTATATCTCGAATGATTTTGATTGAGATTAACTACCATTCAATTAAAATTTTAAGTGTAAAAAGAAAAAAGAGAAAATTGTGGAAACTACTTTTGATTTTCTATCTTTTCCTTAATTTTCCTTTATCCAGCCCTCTCATTCTTAAGATAATTCGAGTTCAGGTGCCTCTTAATACTGGAACACCCTTTCTTCAAAAAAAAAAAATCTTAACCCAGAAGAAAACTACTACGATGACGGACTGCTCCCCCCTTTTCTTAATGGGTTGATATATAAAAGAGATTTCAACTGAACTGATGGCTAATGAATAAATGTGTTATCGAACGCTCTTTAAGAATTGCTGAAAAACTTTCCTGAGCATTTCTATTAAAGCATTAGTCTCTATCAATCGTAAATCATTAGCAATCTCTCATACGTAATGAAATAAAGAGAAACTTTCGCAGTCATATTCAATCGCTTTCCATATGATTGCCGTAATTTGGTTAAGCTAGCGTTTGGGGCCTTTTGGTGATGGTAGAGTTAAGTATATCTATTTTTTGTATATAAAAAAGTTAACTACAAAAACTTTAATATTAGTGCAAAACATCATCATATTATATTAATGTTAATAAAACTATGTCTTTTTTCTGTGTATTCATTGTATATATTCAAGAAAAATGTTGTCATTAACGAAACTGTAACATTATTTATTTAAAAGAGAAATTATTTTATTCTTGACAAACTTGCAATGATATTATAATACAAACTAATTAAAGCAATTTTGAACTTCAATCTCTTAAAACTCTGCAAATCCATTTATACATTGAAAACTCCATATTTGCTAATCTGAATTATTATTGAAATTATCACTGGCAATTAAACCAAATGGAAAAAAATAGAATAAAATCTCTTAATTTTTTTTTATTTTATAAATAAATGAAGTAGTTAAATGATATAATAAACCATTTATAAAATCACTGTGATGAAATTTTCACCCGTATAATTATATCAGCAATTTGAAAATGAGAATGAATCCAAAAGCTGTTACCATGACTAAACTAGAAACAAAAACTGATTATTTTATTTGTCGCATCATTTACCACGCTTTTAAGTGCTATTCTTTTCATCAATCATTTAATAAATGGGTTAATTTCTTTTTGCACGTTATATGAATTTTGATTTCCATATAACGTACAGCAGTAAATTCATTTATTCTTTACGATAGAAAAAACGATTATTTTCAGTTTATATTTTTAAGTAATTATTTTACAATAACAATTATTTAGCACTAATTTAAAATATTTTCTGTTTGAACTTAATATAAAAACTCAATATTTTATCCATCACTAAAAAGTTTTAAAAAGTTCTCCATTGTCTCTTATCCATTTATGAAGTATTTATTGAAATAATTTCTGTGACATGGTGCTATTTAGTTATTGATGTTTAAGTCACGGAATAATATGCTAAGAAAATATCAAAGAACAGTTTGAAAGGTGCCCAGATTGATTTAAATTTTGCGTGACAAACAGGGAAATTAAGGTGGGGAAGAACAAAGAGTGTCGAAATCAATACCAAATTATAAAACAAATATTTGCCTGTCTATAAGCTTAGAATTTTAGTTTTAGGCATCAAAAAAATAATGAGTTTCACTACTGATAAAAAGTTAAAAACTTACTTTTACTTTTTAATAATAAGAACTCATTTAAAAATCCAGTTTAAAGAATATAAATCCTTGAAACAAATTAAAATGTCGCTTTTAGTGAATTTGATGGTTTATTTCTTAATGAAAAACTTTCTCATATTTATATTTGTGTAAACATTTAGAAATCTATTCAACTAAAAACTAAAAAAGACGATGGAAAAGAAAGAGAAACACTATGATTAACTCAAAAACTTAATGAGTAAAATATATTAAATTCTGAATATTATTTTGTGTCTTCAAATACAGCTTTTTAACAAATTTTGAATCACTTAGTGCACTTTTCAAATGACTTCTCCGACTCAAATCTCAACCTTTAATAGAGAATATTTCTTATCCCAAATCTCAGAAAAAATATGGCATTAAAGATATCTGAGTGCTTGGGTGTTCTTTTACTTTAAATATGTTTATATATCTCTAGGTTCATATGGCTTTGACTCTCCATTTATCACATATTTTGACAGATATTGTAAATAATCAATTATGTTTCTTTTTAAATAATCATCCAAAATTATTAAATGTTAATCACGACAATGATACAAGGGTCCGAATAATGAATCTGTATGAATTTAGCCCAGATCTATCAAAGGTTTGCTTACATAGAATATGTATGCAAACCTTTGCAACGTAGAGTGCATAAAATACATACAAATATATAGAATGCATACAAATACATAAAATACATACAAATATATAGAATGCATACAAATACATAAATTACATGCAAATATATAGAATGCATACAAATGCATAGAATGCATAAAATACCATTGAAAATGATAGAATGCATACAAATGCATAGAATGCATAAAATAACATTGCAAATGATAGAATGCATACAAATTTGAGGATTTCAAAATGCAACAGGTTATGTGCATGAGTTTGTGTTGTGAACATCAAAATTATAGATGATTGTCAAATGTTCCAAAGAAAGGAATTTATAAAAATGTACATTTGAGTATCTTTATTATATAATTGTACCCATTCGTCAATTTTTATTTTAGGAAATATTTATTGAAACCAAGTTTTTATTGATCTTGGAGTAAATTTTTGGGAAAGGTGATATATGGTATATATCACCTTTCTGAAATGATATCTGGGGATATTTTTTGACTATACTGTACAATGCATATGGTTAAAAATTAAAATCAAAGGCATCAAAAGCTGAAAGATTAACAGTAGTTGCTAAAACATGAGCTAAAAACTTGGTAATATTGATAAAGTTGTTTTTTTTAAAAAGTTGTAACGCAGGCAAAGAAGGGGAATAATCAAATACATGGAAAAAATCTAATAACTTTTAAGAAATTAAAAGGATTTGGATGGTGTATTTTCCCCATTAAGTCAAGCAAGGTAACAGATGAGGAATTGAAAAAGCTCTGACAATGTGAAATAAAAGATATTCGACCAGAACATGCTTGGCAGCAAAATTAGTATAGCAAATGGGACCTACGGGCGCGTTTTCTCCAAATATGAGGTACTTCTTTGTGAAACGTGTATATCCACTACGGTGGTGAGTCAATTTGACGTCAATCTCTCGTATATTTAATCTCCCGACAGTATTAATTTGATGTTAATCAGTCTTGTGGCAAATCAGTGGTTATGATTCCACATATTACCAAAGAATGTCAACCTTGGGAAAATCACCATAGACAGGATTCACATGCCTAGATAGACATAGACCTGAAATCCGTATGGGAATTCCAATTCACCAGGGAATCTGCCATCTTTATTTTTCAGAATCTGTTGATTGAAGAACTGAATAAATCTTAGTATGGATAGAATTTTTTATGTTCATTTCATTCTACATTTTGTTTCATTCTTCTCTGTATTTCCTCACAAGCTGTAAGCTCTTTCTTTTTTTCCTCATGGTGCCTATTTTAGCTTAATTCATTTCATTTAACCACTGCAAGATTAAGTGAATTTCTGACGAAACTGCGGCCTCTCTGGCAGTTAAGTGGGTCGGTCTCTTTTTTGGATATAGACTGATTATTTGACAGATTAAACGATATTGTTGGTAATTAAATAAATTGAAGGTCTTTGATTTTGCTCTTTACTGGCCTTTTCTTTCTCTTAGTGCTTTAACAACGAAATGTGCGAGTGGTCACGGATTTCTACGTTTTCTCATTTGATTCGGCTTTAGCAATTTTGGATCCTGTAGATAGGGCTATCTCAAGCCTGAAATGTGACTTATTAAGGAAATATGTTCGACATAACGTAACGCCATCCTGTGCCCCCGGTGCCCATAACGCTAAGTTATCTAACTAGTTAGATGAGCACAAGATGGGAGAAAGAGAAAACAAATTGTTAAAGAAAAAAAGTGACGATACAAAAGTGGCGGATTTCCAAAGAGAATGCCATCGGTGTCAAATCTTACACGAATCTGTTCAATTTTTGCTGAAGTTATAACTGGATAGAGCGGGCAAGAATACTGTTACAAATGGTGATTATGGGTTGAACTTATATGGGAATTAGTTTACCAACTGAGAAGGGGAGGGGGAAATTGACAAATTAAATTGTGAACATATGTATGGCAAATAAACAATCTCTATAGAGTCAGAAATACGTAGCATCCATCTGGGTCCTGGGGTCTTGATTTCCATCGTGAGATCTGCACTTTTGAGGGACTTTTTAAGTTATAATTTTGGGTGATTTTCACGAGGGGAATTCTGGTCTCCACTATTGTAGGTCTTGAAGAGGTCTTGGTATTTAGGAATATGGTTTACTATGGAGTTGATCTTGCCGGGGGAAAGGGTATTTGATCCAACTCCCCAGTACCATTCTTCTTCGAGACTTCTCGAGTATACTCGACAGTAGAAAATCCAATAATCGTCTTAATATGGTAACACAGTTGGAAATCCGACTGAAGTAAATTGAAGAATCAAGAAACCGAAGGATTTATTGAAACATCAATAAGGGAAATGATTACGACAATCAGCATATAAAGCAGAGTCAAATGGATGAACCTAACATAAAAGACCATCGTCCAATGATACAATAACATTGGCATACAGCTATATTGGTTTAAATCACATCTTGGACCTTTTTTGGCTTGAGAGATTAAATTACTTTATCAATTGCTACATTTCTAAGAGAAGATCCGATAATAATTCTTCAGTTCTCTCAGTTTTTCCACTGTTATCCTCATATTGATTCTATTTCAGTGAATCATAAAACTGGTGTAATGTAATTTTATATAACTATGGAAAATTACTATTTAAATTTGATACTGCATTTAAAAACAAATGTTTTGTTGATTTGTTGGAGTTTATTTCACATCCAGCCAATGAATCAAATTATAAAAATAGGTATATCAAGAAATTGAATTGAATGAATATATACATAAGAAATTATAAATATCAATGAATATATATTTATGAAACTGCAATTAATAAATAATAGTAAGTATCGTCAAGGCATAAATAATAGTAAAGACATTCGAGGCATCCATTGGCAATATATTCATATCATACCCAAATATTTCCTAAAAAATCTATTGGTTCTAAATGAAATAATTTTATGCGGGGATAAGCATAAAAATCAAGGGGCAGGGGTTTATATATAGAAGCTAGTATAATGCATTGCCGATTACTGAATTTCTTTAATGTGACAAATCGGAAATATTGGCATGCATCATCCTGAACACCCTGTTCAATTTTCTAATTTTACAGATAATGCTAAAGCTTTAATGGCATTTCAAAGAATTATTAATTAATGAGAATTAATCAAAATTTGCCATTTAAACAATATAAAATGGTTCTCTTACCCTGGAGGGAAATGAGTCACTTTTGGCTTTCCAGACAGTTCCTTTCACATATTCGATGTCGGCTTTACCGCTATTGATGTCATTAGACAATGCCTCTGAGGTTTTATCCAAATCTTCTGTCAAACCCGTAATTACGAAATCCACCACTACACTGCCTGTTGAACAAATAAAACATAATAAAACCTGGTTGTGTTGCCATAACTACTCGAATTTGTTTTTATTTATTCATTAGAAATCGATAGGCAGCATGAGAAATCTGATTCCATAATTTACTTGGAATGCTACAAAAGAGCGGTCATTTGTAGAATACATTATAACTGAAAAAAGCATAACCGAGATAAAATGGAACTCCGTTTTTTCGTAATTTATTCCTAACATTTCGCTTGCATGTAGTAGGTCAACTTTTTATTGAGTTGAATAAAGAGTAAACAGATAAAAGGAATCATCACAGAATATGTAATAATTGACGGGTAGGGAAAACGTTCAACAGAATTTAGCCATAAAGTAAAAGGGGAAAAAAGAACAACAATAAAACCTTTTGCATGAGGTCAGATAATTTCTTTTGTAAGTAAAACGGAAAAACGAGTAATATAAAAAACAATTTTTCGAAATCAATCAATTTCAATAACAAAGAAATTTTATTTTAGTTACTTTATACTAAATAATTAAAATTAATATAAATATGACTCGAATCACAAAAGCGGCAAAATAGAAAGCTAATTTCCTAGCAATTTTCCATTCTCCTTTCTATATAAGGTGTTTGAACCCTCCGCTCAATGGATGTGAATCAAGCTCCCTACAAACCAGGCTTTCCAGGCCTAACAATTACAGTTACTGTGAATAATTGATAAACAAATTACACTACCATTGAATTTTTCAGCATCAATTGAGGATTTAAAGCCGATTGTGACAACGCAAAATGCGTGAATTTTCTACATCAGTTGGGGATAAAGCAATACAGATTAGAAATTTCTAATTTTCTTTATTCTGTATTGTTTTATTCAGAATTACTTCACAATGAATCGGTAAAATCGATTAATCAACAATGTTTTATTTTAAATGCATCAGACATTATGAAAGTAAACAGAATCGTTTAAAATATCGACTGAAAACATATTAAGGCTAACCTCTTTGGCGTGGGAAAAAACAAGCTGAATTCGTTACTTATTTGGCGTGGGGAAAACAAATTGAATTAGTTACTCATTTGACGTTGGGGAAATGAAGATTTTTGGCGAGAAAGTTAGTTTTTAATTAATGAATAAAAAATTAATGAATTAATATTTGAAAATACCGCATTAACATCAAATGTCATCCACTACAAGTTTTAAAAAAATTACTTGAACTCTAGTGGATGAATAAAAAGTATTTTATTTACGAATGAAAATTTGAACAAGATATATATATATATATATATATGTATGTATGTATGTATGTATGTATGTGTGTGTGTGTGTGTGTAGGTAGGTAGGTAGGTAGGTAGAGTGGGAGTTAATAATTGGGATTGAATAAATGATAAAAAAATCAATGCATTGGTAAGGATTAAACAAATAAAACAAATTTAAGATACTTATTTCTAACAATTCGCTCCTGGCAACCAGATGATGCGCCGAGGATATTGATTATATTTGAGTAGTTTAAATATGACTTCATATTATTCATATTTTACCTCAAATTTCCAAATATTAAAAACATATTATTTTAAAGGTATTTAGAATGATCTGTTCGTGCAGAAGCAGAAACTTTTGAAAGGACATTATTCACATGATATCATAGCTCCATTAAAATCCAATGTGGAGGGCATCTATTTTACAACATTCGTGACATTATGATAATTTTTATTTAGATTTTAAACTACACAGATATTTAACAGAACCCTTCTTTAGCTTTAAATCTTAACTGGGGACATATGATCTCTCAGACCGCTAAAGATGGATTTTCGGTTATCTCTATTTTTAGATCAATCGAAAGGTATTGACCCTGTGGCTTCTTGTTTCGTAACCTTCTTTACATGTGCACTTTTGCAACCGGTTTCAGCCTTTTAAAAAATATTTCAGCTATTTCTTTATGATACGTCTATGAGATTACGTATTCTTTTTATTGTTCCATTATTATACAAGGCCTAGTATATGGCCTCCGAAATATCGCCCAACCTACTGTTCCTTTTAATGCACAAAACTCAAGGGACTTTTAAATTGGAACAAAAAGGGATTTTAATGATGAGTATAACTTTACAGAATTGTTTTTAATGATGAGGATAACTTTACAGAATTGTTTTTAATGATGAGGATAATCGAACTAAAGTGATTTTATAATGAGGATAATCGAACAAAAGTGATTTTAATGATAAGGATAATTGTTATGAAGTTATTTTAATGATGAGGATAATTGTTATGAAGTCATTTTAATGATGAAGATAATTGTTATGAAGTGATTTTAATGATGAGGATAATTATACAAAAGTGATTTTACTGATTTTAATGATGAGGATAATTATACAACAGTGATTTTACTGATTTTAATGATGAGGGTAATTGTTATGAAGTGATTTTAATGATGAGGATAATTGTTATGAAGTCACCTTAATGATGAGGATAATTGTTCAGAAGTGATTTTAATGATGAGGATAATTGTGCAGAAGATTTTTTCGATAACAATTTGCCTTCGAATGATTCTGATATGTAAATATAATTAAATAATCTGTTGAAATGTAATTAATTTTTCTAGCAATAATGTATACTAAGATCCAACTTAACAAGTCGAAAAATTAAACTAAGAATTTATAAGACGCTTATTATGCCTGCTCTGCTCAATGTCAATGAAAATTAGACACTTAGCATTGTCTGAACATGTTCGAAAGAAAGATCCATAGAACTGTTTTTGGTCCTGAACTAAAAAGAGAATGTTAGCTAACACTGACTATCCAAAGCTATAGGTTAAGATGACTTAGCCATATTTGGAGAAGCCCTGAAAACAGCATCCTCAAAATATCCATTTTTAGAAATCATTTAAAAATCCATCATCCATTCTAAACTAGAAGGAAGATATACTCTTACTCTTAAATCGGAGAGATACTTATCACCCAATTATAGAAACACAATTCTTTATAATCACCGAAAAACTAAATGGAAAGTATTTTAACATTTTCAATATAATCAAGTTAAAATCAATGCGCAATTTATTGACTTTGAACAATTATCTTTTGTATTACCTGTATCTTTGCTCGGGTCTTTTATTTTATCTAAATCAAGTAAAGAGATTTTATAGAAAAGTCACAAACATTATCATCGGAATAGCGTTTAGCTCTTGCTGCGGTTACGTCTATTAAAAGAAGATGCTTGTTCCTTACGAAAGTAACTGTTTGATGGGGGATGAGCCCACAGGAGTTCACTGACAAAGCCTCCCAGAACCATTATGGCCAGCCAGCTTAATTGCTTAAGATTCTCGTAATACAGAGGAAATCATTTATTTATTGCTTAGGTATCACTTCTTTTATCTCTAGAGAAGGAAGCGTATTACTGCTTCAGTAACAGAAAAAGAGATTGATGCTTTTATGACCGTTAGTAAAGTAACTTTCCTGGATTCCTGATATAAAAGCCTGATTTACGATGTTTCTTTGATGTGATTACATGCATCTGTCCACTTTAGTTGCTTAGTAAACAATATTCTGGTTAGAAGAAAGAAATTTACATGTAAAGTGTGAAGATCATAGTCTAGAATCAATAAGATCAAAAGACTGTCTATAAATTTAAACTTCTTCATTTTTTGAAGTTTATTAAAACCCAAAAAAATAAAATATTGTTATTGAAAGGATTTATATACATCCAAAAATAAAATTGAAACCCGAATTTTTCATTGTATTCGTGAAATGTTTGGCGAATAATTTATAAATTATGAAAATTCATTATATTCCAATTTCCGAACATAAAACTTCAATGGTGAACTACTCTGATGTCAATTCGCTGTTTTATTTAAAGACATGCTTAGATTGAGTACAAAGGTCTTTATATTATATGCAGTTTCCTCATTTCTTCTTTAATTTAAAACTGAATTTTAAGGGCGCCGAAAGAAAATCAGAGAAAGGTGCGGACTTCAAAGATTGGGACTGCTTAAGGCCTACATAATAGTATAAATGAATCATATGACTATCGAAATTTGAATCTTAAAAATATTTTTTTGAAAAACTTATTATAAGACCAAGTTATATAAAAAATTAATTGAATCTTTTAGTCAGCATTAATACTGGCTAACCGGCTGGACTCCAAAGGTGACTAGCATATTTAATATATGAAAAACCAAACTGGGTTTTTTACTGTAAAATCGTGAGGGGTTTTTTGGAGAAAATAATTAGATGCGAATCATATACTGATTGTATATGTATCTTTTTCAAACTTACTTCGTCTCACATCCCCCAGCGCCATTTTACAAAGTTTTGAAGTGAAAATAGGCTATTATCCTATGACAAAAATGCAAGTATATATATATATATATGTACACTGAAAAGACAAAAGTCATGGGTGGACTGTTATTATCCTGTCGGTCCTCCTTTTGCCCGGCGAAGTGCAACAACTCGACGTGTCATGGAGTCCACAAGTCGTTGGAAGTCCTCTGCAGGAATATTGAGCCATGCTGTCTGTATAGACG
>JAOUZG010025245.1:335954-346972 GCA_026289955.1 Argiope argentata | reverse complement strand
ATACATACACAAACAAATACACACACATAAACACTAATACACACACATTCAAATACACACACACAGATACACGTACACCAATTCATCTTTAATCTAAGTAGAAATTATTCAACATAAAGATAAAAATGGTGCATTCTTTAGAATAGCTAATTGGATTCTACATCTTTTAGAATATAAATATACTAGTTAGCAAACTGAATAATAGTTTAGCTAATATATCATAAGAGATTAAAAAAATATTTAATATAAATGCCACATTTCGTTATATTTTGAATGCTATAAACAATGTTTGGTGGAATCAGAAGAAAGTTAAATTCCTATACCTAAGAAAAAAATATATTTAATTTTTTTAAAAATCAGGAAATTGAATGCCTTTTTTACGTCATATATAACAGTTACAGAAGAATAGCTGGTCTAAAAGGAAAATTTAATTTAATTTCCGGAGATTTTTACAATAGACTATCTATCATTTCACTCTCGTATTCATCGATCATTTATTGATTTACTTTCAACTATCACTAAACTAGCTTTAACTATATCTTATGAAATACCTTAGAGAAAGATCTTTTTCTCTTACCAGTCTCAGTGTGAGAAAAATTTCCTCAGGAAATTCAATTTCATCTTTAAATTACATGTTACTTTCCGTTTCGGTCTCTGTGATATCGCATTTATCAGCTTCAATTTTATTTGAATTCAATAAAAATTGAATCTATTCTATTGAATGGCATTTTTTTATTTATAAAATATATTTATATTCAATCTAGATAGACAATTTTGAAAACTTTTCCTTTGTAAGATTTCAGCCTTAAAAGATTAGATTATTTTAAATACTATTGCCTTTGGCGATGAACTTATTTGGCAAGGATTCTAGTTTTCTTGAGATGAAACTATTATTATAAAAGGATTTTATTTCCTTTTTTTTGTTTACTAAGATTAAAAAATGTGAATTAATGGGCAAATGGAAATTTAGGCGAAAAGAAATTTCTTTTTCTGTGCTAGCGTTTGAAATAACAAAGTTTAATTGTAGATAACAACTACCTAAAAGTAAAATAAACCACCAAAAAAAAATAAAAAGGCAAGAAAAGTTGAAAAATATATCCAAAGTTTTATATTTTCTTCATTAAATTTTATCTATTAAATATTTACAGAAAAAAAATACTCAAATATTTACTATGAAGTCAAAAATAAACAGCATTCTCCTGAATCTCATTTTAAGAAATAACGACTGGGAATTCGACTCAAAATATGACAAATATTTATGTTGTACTAATTGGAACTATAAAAATAATAAAAAAATATCAGAAAATATAAATCATAGACAAATAGCATAAGAAACTGAAACAATCTAACAAGGCAATGTTTAAAACCTGAATTACAGCATTAGCATATTAGATTGTGAGTAGACTATAAAATGAAAGATAAAAACAAACTCCTGTTGTTGATTTAAAGTTCAAAAATATTTTCATAAAATTGAATGAATTATATATCCGATGCAAAAAGGAAAACTGAGAATAAATTTCTCGAAAAGTAAAAATATTTTTTAATTGTGTATATTTTTTAAATTTTTTTTATTAAAATTAGAGAGTGTGTTGTATGGAAATAAATTTGATGTTATTGAAAAGGCTTTCTCAAGGCATATAATTTCATGAGGGAGAGGGGAGCAAGGTTTCGAATGGAAAATATGTGAAAAAGTTTGGCCGACGAAAATTCTCACAAAATGGCTTTATTTTTTATTTTTACATATTTAAAATATGTCCCTTGCCACATCATCTTTTTTGTGATTTATTTTATAAATTGCAAACCAGATTAATTATGCAATTAAAACGTTTTATTATATTTTTTTGTATTGTTAAATTATTTTTTTCTACCAAACAAAATTTGCATATTCTACCTAGCAAAATTCGCATACTCTGCATAACAAAATTCACCACGAAATAAAATTCTCATACTCTACCATAGAAAATTCGCATAGTCTGCGTAACAAAATTCACATACTCCATGAAATAAAATTCTCATACTCCACCATAGAAAATTCGTTTAATCTGCGTAATGAAATTCGTATATTCCGCCTACAAAATTCATATATTCTATCTACAAAATTCTTATATTCTAACTTCAAAATTCATGTATTCTACCTACAAAATTCTTATATTCTACCTACAAAATGTATATATTCTACCTTCAAAATTCATATATTCTACCTACAAAATTCTTATATTCTACCTTCAAAATTCATATCTTCTAACTACAAAATTCATATATTCTAACTACAAAATTCTTATATTCTACCTACAAAATTCTTATATTCTACCTACAAAATTCATATATTCTACCTACAAAATTCATATATTCTACCTTCAAAACTCGTATATTCTACCTTCAAAATTCATATATTTTACTTACAAGATTAATATATGTAATATTTCAAACAGATAAATCGTTGTATATTAGTCAATTAATATTTTTCAATAAAAATTTTGCTCAGAACTGATTTCATATCTTGATAAGATTTCAGTTAATTCTTTTGAATATCTGGTCTCTGTAAAAGTAATCGCTCTATCCCCATATTTTACCATTAAAAAAATTGAAATTAATCAAGGTAAAAGTGAAGTTTAGTGTGCCCCTTGCTACTCCAAAGTCGCCAATAAAGATGACTAACAAAGCAAACAAACATTTTTGTGAAATAGTTATGGTTACCACTTTCCGTAATATAATTATGACTTTTTGCTGATGAATATTGTTTTTTTCAGACCGGCTGTGCTGGTCTGTTGGGGGCAGAGCAAAAGTTAGAGCATGCGATGCTTTCGGCATCTGTAGAAGGCACCGGGCAGAATTTTTTAACTTAAAAAATCATTCTACGGCTTCGGTAGCAGCTGGAGTGGGAACCTAGTAGCTTCGCCGGTACATTGAACATAAGGACTGTGTGGATAACAGACACTATATAACCGTATATAAAAGAAGAGATAGAACAGAGAAGAAACAATCAAACCATTCTTAATACAAAATTTCAAACAACCATCCTTTTCTAACTTCATCAACTCGTAAAAATATATATATTCCACTCATCCTTCATCCATTCCGCAGGTTCCGTATTCCATTCCATTTACTTGACATCCATTCTTGTACAGTAAAAAACTTAACGAATTATCAAGAAAACCAACCGTTAACGCGAAAAAAAGTTACATGAACTGCGAAAAATTCCATTGCATCTGACTTAAAGTAAGAATGCAGACAGTTTCGTAAAATATGAATTCAGACAAGTTTTAAACAGCGCAATGACATTTAAAAATTGCAAAAGAATAAAGATTTTATGTTCGTGTTCCCATCAAAAAAATTCGCAATGTCTTAATAGTTGTATTAAAAAAACTTTTAATTATAAAAAAGAACAAAATTAAAATCTTTAATCGATATTTTTTATTACTTTTAATTTCGCATTTTTCATAAAATAATCATAGTTCTTGTTCAACTCAACCATTGTTAAAAGTAGTAAACAAAACAGCCTTAGGGTTGCTAGAAGAGAGTTTCGTTGAGTTGCCATATTGGCGATAAACTCGGGGGGCATACTAATCTTTACTTTAACTTTAATCAATAGTATCGAACAAGAATCTTTTTCATTTCATGTAAAACGACAAAATTTATACTGTCCTCGTCACTGCAAATATATAAATGCGTAAATAGCATTAATTATTTTACGAGGGCAAATCAAAAAGTCTTTGCGTCTATTTTTTCAGCCAAAATACGGCCGTGAAAACAAAGCGAACATATACATTTCCAGCAGTGAACGTTTCTTGAACCGTACCAGCCGTATCTGCCTTTTGCTCCGATGAGTGGCGCTGCTATCAGTCATTTAAGATGGCGGTTGCTCTTCAGACGTCCACAGGTTCTGAACAGCGAAGTGTTATTCGTTTTTTCTGGAGCAAGGGACAAACGCCCATAGCAATTGAAGAATTCACCCCACGTATGGGGAAAAGTGTCTCTCTTTGAAAAGTGTTCAATGGTGGTGTCTTGAGTTTCAAAAAGGTCTTGAAGACCATGAGCGCTCACTGGGAGAATCTGGAACACCCACCTTACACTCCAGACCTTGCACCCAGTGATTTTCACGTTTTCGGTCCTCTGAAGAAGTTTCTGGCAGGACAAAGTTTCACATGTGACGAAGAAGTCAATAACGCGGTCTGATGATGGTTCCACAGGTAACCGGAATAATTCTACCACAGGGGGATCTCTAATTTAGTGCTGCGATGGGACAAATATCTGAACCGGTGTGGTGACTGTGTAGAGAAATAATGTAATATTTTTAAATATCTGTACATACCTGTTTTTAGCGAATAAAATATAGGCTCAAAGACCTTTTGATTTGCCCTCGTAAATAAAAAGTTTACCAAGAATATCCTTCGAAACATCTATCCCACCAGAAGAAAATCTCATTCAAGAAAGTTTATAAACATTTCGGGGAAAGACTTCTGCACAACAACTCCATGATCTAAATTTCATATTCTTATTCAAAATCCATTTTTAATCAAATACTAATTTACCAATTCTTAATTAGCACTTCTAAACTGAACAACAATTTCCAGAACAAGTTATTAATTTCGAACAATTGCATTTACCGCAATTAAAATAAAATCAATCCAGAAACAATTTCATCTGGAAATTAATTATTTCCATTGATTAGCAAAGTTTGTTTTACAAGGAAGCTAAAACATAAAATCGTGACTTCTGATAAAGATAATAAATTCCATTAGCAAGAATCGAATGTTGTCACTTCAGTACTCTACAAAAGCAAATTAATCATCAATTCAGAAAGCCTTAAGACTTATTAATTAAAACTCCAACATTTTAGAATAATTTATTATTAATTTTGTGTATTGAAATTGATAAAAGATGAATTAACATCATTGTAAGTGTTGTCAAATGTCATGCGTTTTTTTTTCTCATTATACGATTGAGGAATTTAAAACAAATTTCTACATTAATTAAAAGAAGAAGCTGTGTACATTTGTCTTTTTACATACGTCAAATAATCTTCAGTATTACAAGTATTATACAAAATTTTAAAAAAATCTGTGGATTCAAAAAAACATCTAACATTAAATTAAGAACAAAATTAAATTGCAATTATTTCAATATCAAAACACATCCATAACATTAATATAAGGTGTTATTTTAAGTAAATAACACATTATATGCCTTCAATATATCTCCCCTTGATTCCCTGTAGCTCTTTTTTCTCATAGAATACGGACATTCGAAAGGAAAATCTGAAATTCAATATATTTGAATAAGTCCTAGTTTAAAAATTATTTGAAAAACATTTAACATTCAACAGCGTTTACATACAAGCTTTAATTTTCGAGGACATCTTCGATTTTGCACAGAAAGTTAACAGGTGTGACATACGAAAATGAACTTTCTCCATCCTTTAGCATGACATTTTTGAATTTTGAGTAAAACTGCAAATCTCGCATATGCTTGTAAGAGTTAAAATTCAAATATCATTTATTTTAATACAACAGAAAGCGTTACCTCATTAACAGTAGGGTATATTTCTCATTATCCTTCTTATGGATAAAAAAATTATATCCTGAGTGATCTGTATTTTCGGGTTTGTGTTTGTTTTTCTTTTGTCTTGTGAAATGGGGAACTTAAAAAACAATTAAATATCTGTTCTTGCAATTGGTCTTTTACTTTCATCTACTTTATAATGAAGTTATAAAGACTCGTTCCTCTGTGTTTTTAGAATTTTACTTTTATAGTCTCGCACATGAGTATTTTGTACTTCTTAGTATAACGAATAAAAGTGAGGATATACTTAGAACACCTTCTCTCACACAGAAATTTTCCCAAATTTGACACAAAACTTATATTTATATAGCAAGATAACGTACCCAGTTTTCATTTATATTAGTCATTATTAGTTTCAGGAACATCGTTTACATTCACGAAAATGCGTGTAATTAGGTGAAGGTTTCATAATCCAGATAACATCCTCCAGATAGGAATATTTACTTTTGTCTAGTGGCTATGTTACTCGGCTACAATTCCTAATGTTGCGAATTCGGTCCTAACCTACACATTCTCCACAATGGTGATCCGCGACTTTTTATAAGCAACTTTCTATAGATGTTGTGGAGCCCTCTACCGGCAGCAGAAGTCGTCATCCGCATTAGAAATAACTAAATACGACAAATTACACAAGCTCGCCATACGTTTCGCGCAAATGTATCACCAACAACTCACTGGTAATTGAGTATGTGGTTAATGCTTCATAAGCCAAATAACATCCTTCGGACACGAGTAATTAATTTTGTCTAGTGGCTATGTTACTTAGCTACAAACCCTAATGTTGCGAGATTGGTCCCACACATGTTTCACAATAACAAAAGATGTCCAATCCCTTGAGGGATTTTATTAAAATTTTATGCAAATGTACCCTTTAAATGCTAAAACTGCCTACCAAGTTGTATTCAATTCCTTGTGTTTCATAGTTAAAAGGATCCCTTGCTCTTAGATGGATAGAAAAGATTCCTATGATTATGATAAGTTTCATACAAAGTTGATACAACTCTATATATTTTTAGTAAAACCCTCGTAGCAAATTTCACTTACCGAGTTCAAATATCTTTAAGTGGATTTCAGTTATTGCGTTCACAATAATGAAAAGTTTTCGGATGTCATTAACGGCATACCAGATATGAAACATCAAAAACCTTGTCAAGCATATCGTGATAGATAGAGTAAAAATACTAAATTCATGCCCCAAGTTAATCTATATTAATAAAAATGTAACTCGAAATGCGTTGCTAAGCGCAAAACTAGAGAACGGCTCGACCGATTCGGCTAATTTTTATTTTAATATTTTCGTTAAGACACGAGGATGGTTCTTATGGAGAGAAAAAATAAAAAAACTGCGAGGAAAATAGTTAAAACAACACTTTTCTTACTTTCCCGCCAAAAATCTGCATTTCCTTCCCCCACATCGAGTAAGATAGCAGGAAGTAATAAATTATGATTTGTTTAGAAAGAAATGCGCGAAGTCAGTTGGTTTTCATTTCTAGATAACGGGATGTTTAAAAAAGAAATAAAATAGTTGCTTTTATTATTTGTATGAATATTTAATCTATGCTTGCTCGAAATAAAGTCTGGGCAGGGAAGAAAAAAAATAAGAAAGCGAAAAAAAAACGTTTGTAAAGAGTAAAGCAGTGAGGAAAAAAAGGAGAGAAAAAAAAAGAAAAGAAAAGAAGGGTGTGTGTATATTTCACCATTATTTCCGTTGTGCGCGGCATTTTCCAAGCTGTTTTTAAACTTCCACATCTTTTGAAAACCAATTGTCTTTATTTGTTTATTTTGTTTACATTTATGAAAATTTGAATATCATTATTCTATAAATAACAGAATTTTAGACCTTTCTCTCCTCCATTTAAGTAAAATATCAATCCCGGGACAACCATTGCTCGGATAGAAAGAGAAAGATGAGTAGTACAGTGAACAGATCATCTGAAGAAAATAATAATAATTAATACTATAAATGAATTATATGATTATCAAAATTTGTTTGGTTTAAAAATATTTTGGTGAAAAACCTGTTACGAGACACAGCTACATAAAATATTAGCGAGCAAATTTTAGCGAGCATTAATACTGGCGAACCGACTGGTCGCCAAAGGCGGCTAGTATTTCATAATTATTTACGCCAAAGCCAAACATAACAGGCTTATAAGAGACTAAGGTAGAAAATTTTGGAGAGAGTCCTCCATCTAAGTTTCTTTGTTTTTCTGCAAAACGTGATTAAGGAATTTCATCAAATATTTTAAAGCAAGTTTATTACATTAAGACACCCTTTTTAACACTATAGCTATTGGTATTAAAAGAAATTAAGTAATTAGAAGTCACAACTTAATGTCCAATACGATTTTTATTGCTAGACATTTTTTGTTTGATTTGTATAAAGTAAAATATTAGGATGCATTTTAAATACAAAATTTGAATGTACACTTACTGCGAGATATCTCGTATCCGCCGGAGCATTGTTAATAACATCGTAGATGACAACGCCGGCCGCAGGCGATAAAATGTAGTTTTCCCTGGCGTTGATGGGAAGCCTCCTACCGGAGGATCGAAGGAATAGCTGTCTTTCGGTCACAGTTATGTAATCGGATGTCCAAGACGTAACATCGGGAGACCCAGATGAAGATACAGAAAGCTTAAAACTGAAAAAGGAAGCGTGCATTTTGTAAAATTCCCTCAACTCCTCATAAACTAACTTTAAATTATACATAGAATTTCGAAAGAAAAAAAAAAGAACACCATTTGTAATATCTATAGTTACTTATAAAAAAGAACTATTTGTTGTTATTTAACAGTTAAGAGACAGCAATCTTATAAACATAGCTTTTCTAGGGGGAAAAACCGTGTATATATATGCATAAATTATTTCATCATTATTAAATAATTTAGTTAGTTAAATTGCGATGATATTCTTTTTCTAAATGACTAAGTTTTCGAAGTTGATTACATAATTCTAAACTGAGTCATTAGTTAAAGCATTGATCAAAGATGAAACTTGATCCAACGACATTCTTTCTAAACTACCAGATATTAATACAACGAGAGTGCTTTTGGAACTTAATGTAATATCTAAAGGTTCCCAGGTCAACACACTCATTTCTTGTAGGTATTTATTGTAATGGAAGTGTAGCTGGTGAAGGTCGCGGTACGAACCTGCGACGTTTGGGCCGGTAGCCGAGTAATATACCAATCAAGCAAAAGGGACCCTTCAGCTCGAAGGATATTATCTGACCTATAAGGCTGACGCTACAGTACTCCCCTACCAGTGAGTCGGACGAGAGACGAACGGTTTTGGAAGCGCCAATCGCATGGCGAGCATGCGATTTCGTTGGTGCGTCGAGTTAGCAACGGCTTAAGAGACGGCTTTGATGCGTTGAGTTAGTGACGGCTTTGTTGGCTGGTAGATGGCGCCACGATTGTTGCAGAAGGTTGCGTTGTCAAGGTCACCAATGTAGCTAGTGAAGGTCGCGGTACGAACCTGCGACGTTTAGGCCTGTAGCCGAGTAATATACCAATCAAGCAAAAGGAACCCTTCAGCTCGAAGGATATTATCTGGTTTATAAGGTTGACGCTACAGAAGCTTCCGGTGCTTGCTAACCGTTGAAATGTGTACAAAAACTGCTCTCTACAGATGACGAGATGTGTCGATTACGAGAGGGGTTGTACTGTTCTCTTTGATGACCCTTAAGACTCAACCATAGTTCATACCAACCTATGATGCCGGCCATTTCTAATTCCGATCATTCTGTGTGCTTTCGAGTAGTTCGGTAGGGCAGCGATGGTCCGGGGGTAAGGTTTCGTCTTTAGGACCCGAGGTTTCCTTATGCCCAATTCTAAGGAAACCGTCATGTAAGAGGATCTGATACTCCCTAAACGCGCTACTGCCAAACATTTTGCCACTGGTAGGCTGTTATCTGGTATGTCAGCACAGGTATCATCTTCGTCATCTGACTAAAGTTCAAAATTACGAGGTTCGTCCCAAAATAACCCTAATTTTGCTTGAAAAACAGAACGTTGATATTTCAAAACTAATGTTTTAGAAGTATTTGTTTATAGTTGCATACACAGCGGATATTCGACAAATTCGGGATTGGTATCTTGAAACACGATTTCCCTGCTTTATAGCTAGACTAATATGAACGTTCTTCATTGTCAAGTAATCAATTCTAGCAATTCTATATTATATATATATATATATATATATATATATATATATATATATATACAAAGAGAGAGAGAGAGAGAGAGAGAGAGAGAGAGAATATTAATATTGTTTAATTTCAGTTAAATATCTTATGCATAATCCGATCTGATAAACTCGAGAAAATATTTTAAAGTATCAAAGTTCTTGTTGACAAACAAATCCATTTATGACCTATATGATAATACAAAGTTTTTTTTTATCGTTTGCAATACTAAAGGGACTCATTCGTTGATACAATTAAAATGAATAAAAATATAATTTAACTTGCAGGAGCACGTGGTGCTTGGCCGTTCAAGGAATTATGTTCTGACATGATACATTGAAACATGCATAGCAGATTTCCTTTTAATCTTTATTTTTATTTTACTTGTCGCAGTATTAATATTTTTCTTCAATTGGTACAATCAAATAACGATTGCTATTAGACCAAGGTCATTCCCTAACCTTCTCCAGTTTTTTTTTTTAAATCCTACTTCAGAATTCTTGTTACTAAATCCTTGAATTCAGCAAACAAACTAAGAAGGTTTATTTTCTTCACCAAAAAGCAAGAGAAGATACTTTCCCCCCAGTCTATGCATCATTAACTCGACCTCCCACTTTAGACAGACAACTTCTCAACACTGGAAACAGATACCAACATCACCACCTGTAAAATTCAAGAACTCAATGCTGAAGACTACCAGGACAATCTCACTTTTAGCAACTTTACGACTAACATTCTGGCTAGGTTCTAGACTCATGGACCAGTTTTATGTCTTTTCCAGAACGACTCTTGGCAAATTGATCTTCCACGAGGGAAGCATCCTGATGATCGAAGCTGCACTTGAATAAATGATTTCTAACTGAGCACACACTAGCTAGAAACAAAGATTATCCCTATTCTTTACATCGGATTTTCTGGTATATAGTTTTAAGACATATGAAATTGAAATTTCTTCAGTATTTGACTGTTTATATGTTTTAAATAAAGAAAGTTATATTCCATTCATTTAGACTATGAATGGATGAGATAATTTAGAAATACAAGTAAATATTAACAAATACAAAATGCATGATATTTATAAAGAGAGAGAGAGTGTGTGTGTGTGTGCGTGCGTGCTTGGTCGTGGGCGTGCGTGTGCGCGTCGTCATGTGCGTGTGTGTGTGTGTGTGATCATTATGAAATCATTGCTTCATATTTTGTTTGCTTTATTAATGGAAACATCATTTATTCTGAACATAATGGATTCATTGTTTCGTACTTTTTTTT
>JAOUZG010025245.1:324395-335944 GCA_026289955.1 Argiope argentata | reverse complement strand
ATCATTTATTCTGAACATAATGGATTCATTGTTTCGTACTTTTTTTTTCATTAATTATGATCTAATTTAATATGAACATAACGAAATCATTCCTTCAAACTTTGTTTCATTAATGAAATCATTTATTCTGAACATAATGATTTCATTATATTAAGAAGAAATGATGTTATTATTAATAAAACAAAGTATGAAGCTATTACTTAATTACGTTAAGAATAAATTAAATTGTTATTAATGAAAATAAAAGTATGATGCAATGATTTCGTTACATTCAGGATAAATTATGCTCTCATCACTGAAACAAGCGAAGTACGAAGCAATGATTTCACCGTATTCAGAATAAATTTTATCATTAATGACACAAAGAATGAAACAGTGGTTTCATTATGTTCAGATCATTAATAAAAAGTGTTAGAGATGCTAAAAGTTGCCAATACAATCCAAAAGGAGAGATTAAACCCATAATCAATACCGTATGTAGCTATGAGTGTGGTCTCCCCAAAACTTTCTCAAGTACTCCCTTATAAAAATGTTGCAAACTTCGTCTAGAAGGAAATTTTGGAGCCTGAATAAAGCCTTGCATTGGCAAATAATAGTCACAAAATTTTTATTTTTAGATCGAGTTTAAAATTTAAACTCACTACATCATGTGATACTTGGTGATTTTTTTTAAATGGACTGAAATCAAAATTTGCCACACATCTACAATTCAACTCAAAAAATCACATTCACAAGTTAATATATTTAAATAATTGCATTTATATGCTTATGAGATCTACAGAAAGCCAGCGTTGAGGAATTTGGTTCTAATTTTGATAAGTATCAGCACTTTAGATATTAAATCTCGTCACCAAATTTAATGTATCTAGCTTTCTTCTTTTTTGTAGTTTTCATATTATTTTCTAATCAAGAATCCTAAAAAACATATTTCATTCGAATAGATTCTGCTAAAAATTTTGATAGAAATCTACAGCTTTAGTGTAAAATACCAAATTTCCTTTGTCTAGTTCGTTGTTATAAAAAAGCCAATAGATGAGATCAAAAAGTGAGTTTTCTGAACTCAGGGTTTTAGGCATATTATAATAGTTAAATTGAAAAAATTCGTTAAAATCATGAAGTTCGAATCTTTTCATGATTATAGAGTCTTCTCTTTTCTTCGTATATGAGAAATTAAAAAGTAATATTGTTGTTGTTGTTACTTATAGCACTTGCCATGGACAAGCCCCGCTGATACATCAGCAGATTTTAAGTCGGAAATATACGTCTCTTGTTTTACAAGTAGCGCCATCTAGGACCAAGAGTACGACTTAGCTACACACACGTCACAACCCTTTTTAGGGGAAGGACTACATTCACGCAAATTCATTCATTCATCTCAGATCATAATTTAGACCTGGAACAGGGAACGATCACCTCTGACCCAGTACCCCCTGTGGTATTACTCTCGACATGGGGGACTTTGCGACCACGAACAGATTTAACGAGCGCCAATCGCCACGCACTCGGGGATTTTTTTGGACGGTGAGCTTCGAATCCGTAACCTAAGGAGTACGAGTCCAACGCTCTACCAACCAGGCCATCCCGGCAAAAAAAAGTAATATACATGATATAACACCCAAATAAAATAAAATAATTTTCAAACGAGAATATGACTTAATATCTTTCCTTAAAACAATGTTAACAGAGAAAGCAACATGATATATCTATATAAAATCCTTCTGAAAAAGTTAGCAAAGAATTAGGGAAATATTTTTCAATAATAAAATAAAATAAGAAACATGCTGAAATTTTGATCAAAATTTCCTATTCTACAAAATTAAAATAATATAGGAAATGCTACAATATATGCTACAATATTAAAATAATATACGAAATGCTACAGTATATGCTATAATATTAAAGTATAATACGAAATATATTAGGGTGCCTCACTGGTTCTTTCTCATTGCGTTATAAATGGTCTTATCGGGCCTTTTTTAAAGAGACTTGTCATTAGAGACGGAACTTGGAATTTATATGAAAATATACATAGAAAACGCCCTTGGTATAAAAACAATCGATCTTCATTTGTTGCAAATCCGAGATTATACCCCCAAAAAGATATTCTATTCATTTGGCGGGATTTGAAAAACATAATTTTCTACACGCTCCTTCCTCAAGATGAAATTATAAATTCTATGAAATACCGCCTTAAACTGAATCAATTAAAAGCTGTCATATCATAAAAAAATTCTCAAAATTAATGAGCCGACGATGCATTGTTTTTCATCATGACAAAATGAGATCACATATACCATTGGTCGTAAGAAAGAAGCTCTCACAGTTTGATTGGGAGGTCTTACCGGATTTTGCATACACTCCAGATCTTGCTCCACCTGATTATTACTTCTTTCTGCCCTTAAAAAATTATCTTAATTAAATCCATCGGCGAAGTAAAAGCTCACCTCAAGGATTATTTCTTGTCCAAAATACAACAAATTTGGAAAGAGGGCATAATGAGGTTTTCCTAAAGATGGAAGAAGGTTACAAAGCTAAAGGATTCTTATATAACAAAATAAATATCTGAAATATTAAATATTGGATATAAATTTCATATTAGAAGTAGGAAAAAAACTTATGGAACACCCTAATATTTACTCATTTTTTCAAAGGAGCTTCGTTACCCTTATTCATAAACAACGAAAAATAATACAATTTGAGTTTTGTAGAAAATAAAATGGCAATACAAAGTAAAGTTTTAATAGATTTGAATTTATTCTAAAAAGTAATTAAAAATCAAACGAATATATTATTTTCAGTAATGCTAATATCATAAAATTAATTTTAATACCAATTTAATAAGCATCTGAAATATGCTTTAGTTGGTTAAATATTAAATTATTGCTTATAGCTCTCTAAATTCAAGCAAATATTAATTTCTGTTTACATTGTAAGTAATTATAAAAAAATAAGTAAAGAAAATAACGTACGAGTTTTCATATCCCGTGAGTGAATTTCTTTGTCGAGATTTGATTTCACAATTGAAAAAGATTTATTAAGCATTTTATTAAGAAGAAAATATTTATGTTTTATTTAATATTTTATCAAAAACAGATCTGTTTGCACAAATCCCAGCTAAAAAATTTTTTAAATTATTTAAACATAATTATTTATATTATTTTAAATCATTTATAATTTAAAATATAACGACTTATTCAAAAAAAATTAAATTAATTTTTAAATTTGTTGCTCTTTAATTTTACAAACCTAAAGCAAGATTTAAAGTTATTCTTTTAAAAAGAAAATTTAATCAAGTGCTTCTGTCATTTTTCTATTTATATCGTTGTCTTTATCTTTCTACAGTTATTTCAAATGAAGAATCTAATACACAATTCCACACTAAAGTATTATTTTCATCAAAAGGAAATCTTTGAAAATAGGTAATTAACTTTATCTGACTTTCAGAAAGAATTTTATTGTTCAAATTTTAAAAAGGCATTTCGAACGAAACAGTTTCATTTCGCGGTGGGAGAAAATAAACAAACAAATGAAAAGAAGCCTAGAAAGAAAGTTTTATTTGATTCTCGGATATTGCAGTCTTTTCATTATGTAATTCTGAATTATTGTATAAGCCCTTTGAATTAAAAATGAATATTCCTTTCTCTTTTTTTCAATGAAATCTTATTTAGCCATCATAAGATATAAATGTTTCTTTCTTTCTTTCTTTCTTTTTTTGTTTTTGAATTTGCATAAAATAAATTTTTTCTTGCATAAAACCCTTAGTTATATTCCCTATTTAATTAGCTGTTCAAAAATTTAGCACAATAATGAAAAGAATTCGAACAAATATGTATTTACATAACAATGTTATTTTTCTTTGATTACCTCATACTCTCACTTTCTTATGTGAAAAAAATTGCAGTTTGAAAACATTTTCGTGCGTGGAATAAAACAAAGAACCTCTTATGTATCTTTAAGATATAAATAAGCTTTCCTACAGAAAAAAAATATTTGTATTCTATTTTTAAATTATTTTTTAACAAGATAAATAAGAAAACATTTTGAATCCACTCATAATTAGATGTATAAACAACAACGCTAAGCTTATTAGTATTTGTTGAAAATCTCGATAGACTATTATAAACCGTTTGTATCGAATTTTTGGAAAAATGTATTTTTATTTAAAAATTCCAAATTCTGCCAATGATTATTTACTCGTAATTTAATTTTTTTCCTCGTTTTATATTTTTATACTTCTTTTAATTTTAAATTAATTTCAATCTAAAAGAGAAAAATCTTTCACAAATGAAGTTAGGATATTTTAACATTTATATTAAGAAACTTTTTTTAAACTATAGACTTATATTTAACGTAATATTTTTCATCTTTTTATGAACGGAATTTTTTTATTGGTTTTTCATTACTTATTGATGTACAAAAGTTTTGAAATTATGTTCCATGAAAGGATTTCGTTGACAATGCAATTTTAAACATGTTTTCAATTATTTATTTTTAATTTGTTTATCAATTTGAACTATAAACCAGTGGCGCCATCTGGGAATAAATTCTAGAAAAAGTTCTTCTAAAATTACCCTATATTTATAACATAATTTTTTTGAAATAAATAATTATTTTTAAGGCAACCAGTGACCTTCAAAATGAAATTTTGCAGTTTTCACCTTAGCAATTTGAAATTTTACAGGCATTAAGAGTAACACTATAGGAGATGACACACAAAATTTTAAATCATTATATTAATTTACTTATGAGTTATGGAAGTTAGTATAATATAATATTAATGATAAATAACGTTAATGAAAAAAGTTCCGAGCGCTCCAAATTTGTTCGAAAGCGCTTAAATTGTTATTATTACTTACTCTAATCCTTTTGAAAGAAAAGTTGGGATTAATCATGAAGTTTAACAGCGAAATATCAAAATTAACCAATAAAATAACTCAAAAATACTGATTTTTAAAAAAACGTTTAAGTAGTTTTGAGATACATAGGTTACATACATAGGATAATTTTGATATTTCATACTCAAACTTCAAGGTTAATCCCAACTTTTGTTTCAAAAGGATTTGAGTATGTAAAAGTAAAAATTGGAGTGCTTTCGAACAAATTTGGTGCGCCTGGAAGATTTTTCCTTAACGTTATGTGTCGCCAATATTATATTATACTAACCCCCATAACTCATAAATAAATTAATAATATTTTAAAATTTTGTGTGTCATCTCCTATACTTTTATTCTTAATGCTTGTAAAATTTCGAATTGCTAAGGTGAAAATTGCAAAATTTCATTTAAAAGCTTCCTGGTCGCCTTAAAGGACAGATATAAACTAATAATAATGCTTATTAGAATCGCACTAAAATACCGTAATAAAATTGCATTCAAAAATAAATTTTATTAAATTTATCAATTTTTTAAAAAAGAAAATACAAAAATTAATTGTAAACCTATTATATTAATACAAATAGAAGGTTGCATTTTTTTCGTTCGAATTATTAAAAAAAATTTCGACCCGAAATATTTTGTTAAACAAGTTGTTTTCGAATACTAAGTGTTTCAAAGGCATGATGCTAATTAAAGATTTCGACCATTGACTGAATATTTTCCCTGAACATTATTTATACTAAAAATATTATTTGTTTGGTCTTAAGGGGCAAAAGAGAGTGAAAGCTAATTACGAGCCATCGATCATTAATTAGATAAAGTGGGACACTTTATTTCAATTCTTTCTTCAATGGAACATTTTCGACATGTACAATTTCTGATTAGAAAAATCATGATATTAATCCAATCGATATTATGCGATCTTTCTATTAGGCTGTTACGTTATTAATTAAATTTTGAAGTATTTTAGCTCCATTCCGCTTGGGAGTTCCACTCACAATAAACAGAAGAAGCACAAAGTTATTAAATATCGTAGTTCTAAAAACTGGCTCACTTAGATACTCACATATTGTTAAGGCGAACAGGGGCCTTTAAAATAACTTTTTACAATTTTCACCTTAGCAATTTGAAATTTTCCATGCATTAAGAGTAACAATATAAGAGATGACACACAAAACATTTAAAAGAATTGTAATAATTAATTTATCAATTAGGGTGGGGTAATATAATTTAATATTAGCGATAAATAACGTTAATGAAAAATGTTCCAAGTGCTCCAAATTTTTTCGAAAGATCTCCAATTTTTATTATTACTTTTTATAGCCCTTTTGAAATAAAAGTTGGGATTAATTTTAAAGCTTGAGCACGAAATATCAAAATTAACTTACGTAATAATTCAAAAATATTTACACTTTTTTTTTAAAAAAATCAGTATTTTTAAGTTATTGCAATGTTTCATTTTGATATTTCGCACTCGAATTTCAGGATAAATCCCAACTTTTGTTTCAAAAGGGTTATAAAAAGTAATAATAAAAATTGGAGTGTTTTCGCACAAATTTGGAGCGCTTGGAACATTTTTCATTAATGTTATTTATCGCTAATATTAAATTATACCAACCGCTCAATTGATAAATAAATTAATATAACGCTTTAAACATTTTTGTTTCATCTCCTATAGAATTGCTCTTATTGCCTGAAAAACTTCAAACTGCTAAGGTGAAAATTGCAAAAAAGTCAATTTTCACCTTAAGAGAATTATGAACATCGAATTAAGTTCAAAAGATATCTAATTGATATTAAAATAACCGGCATTCGTGGTAAACCAGTTGGTTGTCTAAGGTGGCTAGTTTTCAATAAAACTTAAACTCATCTCATCCGGATAAATACCTTTCTGTATACAAAATAAAAGTTACTTTTTTTATTAGTGAAAACATGACAACCACAGTGCAACACGGTTATATGGTTGTTGTTAGTGGCACTTTCTATGGACAAGCTTCGCCGATGTATCAGCAGGTTTTAAGCGGAAAGATTTTTTAAGTAACTCCAACTAGGGCCAGAGGTATGGCTTAGCTACTCACTGATCAGAGTGGCTTGCACAGCCCCTTTTTACAGGGGGGGCATTCATGCACCTTACATGCAGACCATAAAAGAATAACCCTGCCGGCTTTCTGACACAGAAGTAGCGCGTCTTCCTCGTGTTTTGTTAGTCCCGGGTTCTATTCCCGGTTCGGGCATGGTTGTTCTATCTGCGAGATGTGTGAATGTGCCCACCTGTAAAAAGAGGCTGTGCAAGCTTGTAGGTGTGTGTTTCATCCTCATGCGAGCTAGAAGTCAGACTTCTGCCCTCGGGTGCTCAGGGGTCCATACCCTCAGAAGATACTGCACCCCTCTTTTCGTCGTAAAAATCGGACACGACATCATCATCTCTTCTTTTTATTGTGTTAATGAACATTCCTAATACATTAAAGTTCCATGACATCATTAGTCAATTAAAAACATAATTCTCTAAGCAGTTAGCCTATTTCAAATTTTGCACTGTCTTTTGAAATAATGTTACTTTCTTTTTCTGATTCCCCATGTGTTGTTGTAAAGAAACTAAGCATCATTCGTAATTAGGTTATAACAATTAAAAAATCATGATTAAAATTTCGATGAAACTTTAAAAAAGCTGAAATTCTCTTTTAAAATTATACAATATATATATCCAAAACTTTTGTGTCAATTTTTATTGTAAACAAAATATTCATTTTAAAGGACAATATATTAAACTTAAAATTAAGAAAAAAAGTGCACTATTCTGATAATTCCAAGTTTTACAGGCGCAGATTTTGTAGTTCTAGATCAAACAGATTGTTTACGTGAAGTGCTAACCCTCAGGCACACACCTATACTTTTTTTATTATTTGCAGAGATTAATGAATGAAAACCCCAAAATAATTTTCCTTATGATAAATACAAATGATATTTTCACTATATAATTATTCTTATAGCAATGAACCAAAAATGCATATTTTTTGTATTTATTGTGAAATAAACTCTGTTCGCCTAAAATTAAATTCATAATATTAAAAAAGGAAACTTATGAAAAGTATTACCAGCATTTTATTCGCAATCATTGTTTAAAAATCAGGATTATTTGATAAATTCTTAAATAAAATTATAAATGGCTAAAAACAAAAAAAAATTGCATAAATACCATGAAGTTGATATATTTTTTACAATTGAAAAGAAACAATATAAGAAAACGAAAGAAACAATAATATACAAATATCCTCAGAAGCTACTGCACCCATCTTTCCGTGGTAAAATGCGGACACGTCATCATCATCAAAATAATAACCCTGCCAGAACGGGGACGCGAACAATGGTAGACGCCCTACCCCTATACCAGGACGCTGGCACAGTATATAACATGCGATGGCGATAAATATTCATAAAATAAATTTTTCCTTAAAAGACTTCATTTTCTTTGAAATAAATAAATAATTGTTATTACTACTAAAAAATTTTGCAATTGTTATTTATTAAAAGAAAAATACTTTAACAATAAGAGTTGTTGGACGGAATCAATAATTCGTTTTAAACTTTTTAGATGATTTTCAGATTTAAAGAAAAAAAATCTGCTTTTAAAATAAAAATTAAGTGACAAAAAAACAAAATATCACTTAATTAAAACTAATACCCAGTTAAATTCTCTTTATTCCATTTTTAATTCGTGATAAATTCCGCTTCATCAACCATTCAAAGGAATCCTATGAAATTATTAATTATTTACGGATTATATTAAGTTGACTAGTTTTTATAATTATAATCTGTATTAATCCTCATCTAGATAAATTTTTTTTGAAACGAAAGGAACAAAAAAAAAAACTAATTACTAACCAAAATATTCAATAGTTAAGAAGATCATTCGTTTCAATTCTCTTCAAATAATAAATCAAGCTTTATTTGAAAAGACCAAACATTATAGAACCTTTGTCTTCACTCACAGGGAATTAATTATTCAAATCACATGATTTCGGGGGATAAATAAATGTTCTTTTTATTGAAGAATTTTAAACAATAGTTGATTGGTTGTTTTTCTGCCATCCTTATTAGTTAAGGCGAATTTTATTTTGATATGAAAAACTGCAGTTACTTGAAAATGGCGTGGATTTTTATTTTTTGGCATGGATAATTAATATCCTCTGATGATCAGGTGACTTTTTTTGCATGTTGTTTCGTTTAATTTCAATTAAATTCTTCTTTTTAAATTTAATGTCCGTGATTCCTTCAGGTAGGCTTTAGTAAGCAACAAGTTCTGATAGATATTAAAGCCTTCCTATTTTAATAACCTTACACCCATTCTTTTCATAGTGCACATGTAAAACGTGTCTTGTCCCACGGCACCCCAAAGTCATTAACAGTTTAAAAGACTGGATGCCGGCTTTCTGGCACAGAGGTAGCACATCTTCCTCGTGTTCTGGGAGTCCCGGTTCGGTCGTGGCTGTTCTTCTGTGTGCTATCTGTGAGATGTGTGACTGTGCCCCTCCCCACCCCGTAAAAAGGGGTTGAGCAAGCGAATGTGGTGAATGTGTAGCTAAGTCGTACTCTTGGCCCTAGTTGGAGCTACTTCAAAAACAAGAGACGCTCTTTTCGGCTTAAATCTGCTGCTGTATCATCAAGGAAGGGGCTTGCCCAATATGGCAAGCGTCATAAGTAACAACAACAACAACAGAGACTGGGTAAACTGATAATTCAAACTTGTGTTATCTTTTGTTAATATATACTTCCCCTTTCTAATTTTTTTAAAGTAAACAATCATGTTAAAAATAACAAGAAAATTATATCCCCTTTAGCTTTCAAAAATGAAAAAAAAGGCAAGTAATTATATGAATTAAAAAATTATAAATGTGGTTAAATTTTATTACTGTTCAATCTATTACTGATTATTACGTAAAAATAATTAAATTATCAATATTCAAAACCATGGCAATTTTATTGATATCATTGAATAAATTATAAAATTCTGTAATTGTTAGTTTTAAACATTACCATTTCTGTTTTTTTAATCATAAAAAGCCAAGAGGTTGCTTCATTATATACTTACGTGTGTGCGTGCATGTGTGTGCTCAAATTATGCAATATACTGAATTTCAGAGATTTTGTTTCATTGGTACATTCTATCATTTTGAAAGTCATAAAAAATCATTATCTAAGATATTATAATAAACCAAAAATCTTTATAATGAAATGTTCTTTTTTTTATTGTAATTCTTTCACTTTATGTATTTCGGATAAGAGCAAATAAAAATCCGCGATTCTTTTATATTTCATTTCAATTCCATAAACATAAAATTTAAAATTATTTTTTAACTCGATAAAATTTAATCAAGAATTTTCTTTCTTTTTTCTATTTTTTTTCATTACAGTCTCCTTTCTAATCAAAAGGTGGATTTTGAAACCAATACCAAAAGTATTACATCCGTCGAAAAGAAGTATCTGGAAAGTACTTAACTTTATCGGCCTCTCAAAAATTATTTTATTGTTCAAAATTCAGGAAGTTATTTCAGATGAAGCATTGTGGCCCCAAACTCTGGTCAGATAAACAATAAAACGCGGTGAGAAAAATCGATTTTCTTTTCCCGGGAGATTACACTCAGTTCTTTTAATATTTTAGGATTATTGTAAAATATCTTTGAATGAAAAAAAGTTAAAAGCTAGTGCTTTTTTTGGTACTATACATAAGTGAAATGGAAGAAAATATAAAATCTTTTTATCTTATCACCAGTAACATATAATTGTTTTTATACTTGAAAAATATATTTTAGAAATATTTTTGGATTAGTTTTTTTGGGGAAAAAGCAAAAATATACAGATTTGAAAAACTTTTAAAGGTTATTTATATAATACTTTTATTTCTGTTGCATTGGCAGATATATCATTTCCTTTAATTTAAAAAGATAAAATGTGAAAAACATTTTCATTTAATAACTTGATGATACTTCATATATGTTTTCAGGTATAAAAAAACCTGTACAAACAAATAATTTGTTACATTTCTTTATTTTTTTCTATATTTTTTTGTGTACTAACAGTATTTTAAGTTTATAAATAGCAAAAAATTCACTTTTATTAATAGCTAGAAAAGGTCTTAAACTTAATCAGTATGTGCGGAAACTGTTGCGGAAAGTTTTGATTATCTCAAAAAAGGCTCCAAAGTCATATTAGTAAACAGAGTATAGAGCGATTATACCCTACTTTGTAATTGTCAATGTAGATGCATGATAAGAGAGTAAAAAGAGAAACAAGCCATATATTAGAAAGTACTTATGAATCATGATATAAAAATTATGCATCTGTACCAAATTTTAAACTCAATTGATCAAACGTAAGATACTTAAAATTTTTGTTCAGCATTTTTTTTTTTTTTTAGTATTACGAAATTAAACACGAACGGCGATTTCTTGCTATAAAAACGAAAGAGAAAAAGTGAAATCACAACTACATGAATAGAAACTGCTTTCAATGAAGTTATACTCATGTGTGTGTGTGTGTGTGTGTGTGTGTGTGTGTGTGTGTGTGTGTGTGTGTGTGTGTGTGTGTGTGTGTGGGTGTGTGTGTGTGTGTGTGTGTGTGTGTGTGTGTGTGTGTGTGTGTGTGTGTGTGTGTGTGTGTGTGTGTGTGTGTGTGTGT
>JAOUZG010025245.1:305749-319395 GCA_026289955.1 Argiope argentata | reverse complement strand
ATAGATAGATAGATAGATAGATAGATAGATAGATAGATAGATAGATATTAGTTTTAAGCTACATACAGGAGATATACTTCATTTCATATTTCATTAATCATTCCCAATATTTTCAATTTTTACGTAGTTGCAATACATTGAAAAGCAAGAGTTTCAAAAAATAGTGCCTAGTAATGGCCGAAAACGTTATTAACAGTAGAATAGTCGAAAACTAATTTTTTTTTTCAAACTAAACTTAATTCTTTGAAAGAACTTACCTAGTTCCAGTTTGTAGAAAACTAATATTTGAGAATGCTGCTCGCCCGTTTGCGAAGTTCGTTGTTAAAGCACCTTGCAAGACATGCTCTTGCCCTTTCTTCCCATTGTATTCGGCGTTTAATTTTAAATCCTTTTTCAAATCGTCAACAAGGTTATTCTGTAAAAAGAAATTAAAATAAACGTGAAACATAAAATATCCTTTTTGGCACTTATTGTTAATTCATGTATAATAATTACATATATGTAGCAGTATTAAATATGGAGTAGTAATTTCATTTTACAGAAGAATGAAAATGCCATCTAATGCATAACTTAGGCTTGTGTTAGGTAATGATTATGTTCTTAGTTCTCTGATATGTGTATAAATATGAATTGTACCTATTTATTTAAAACAAGACTATAGAGACACTCATTATGAGTGGATCCTTCATTGAAAGGGTTTTTATCAATACCATCGAGAATTGATCAGCTAGATTTCTTCAATTATGATTTGAAGAAATTAAATCCATCTATCGTTCGAAAGTTATATGTACAGGATGTGTCAAAACTCATGATAGCAAGGAAGTGGTTATTAAAAAAATTAAATAAGCATTAATCAGGAAGCAATGAACCAATGCTTGGAAACCAATCTTTAGAGGTTTGGAAGGAGATTTCAATCGCGTAATATTCTTCTAATGAAAATAACTAGAATACTTTCACTTTATTTGAACCAGAAAGTAAATTGCTACTTAAAAGGTGAGAATCTTGTCCGAGTTTCTAATTGTATCAACCAGCTTAAAAGAAATGTGGCTAAGATATCTTTTTTATTTTATATTTATCTTGTTACGTAACAAATGGGCTGTTAGAGAGGCTTTAAAGACATTTCATTCAAAATTTCTAAAATGTCTAAAAATTTAAATTAGAGACAGTAAACTAAATTTCATCCTTCTAGCTCAAAACATTCATGAGCTAACTCGTTTACAGACAAATAGACAAAAACCATGACATAATGCTAAAAATTTAGTTTTCGAACTCAGTATTCATAAATATCTTAATTTGATATTTTTTTGAATAAAATACACGCTACATTTTGAATAAAATGTTATTACGTACACACTGTTTACCCAGATATGCAAAGATATTTTGTTCTTTGCATATCTGTTTAATATTATTATCATGTCAGAATATGATGTTATTTTGGGAATGAGAGTCAACAAAAATCCTTCGGCAAAAAAATGAAATTTTATTATCTCCACAAGAACCTCGAAAAAATCAGCTTTTAATAACGCATTACCATTGCATTTACAAAAGCTTTGATTTAAAAAAATCAGTTAATAACTACAGCAAATAAAACCTAGAAAATGCCTTTTTGAGCACGTGGTTATATGAAATGAAATAAATAGGAAATGCGATATATTTTTTAACAATCAATGCGAGACAAAGTTTTTTGAATCATTTGCTATACTAAAGTGACTCATTCGATGAAACGATTAAAATGAATAAAAAATATAATCTAACTCGCACGAGCGCGTGGTGCTTGGTCATTCAAGAAATGATGTTCTGACATGATACACATTGAAATATGCATAGCAGATTTCATTTTAATCTTTATTCAGTTTTCTTTGTTAACCGAAGTATCCGCTACGCCTTTTCATGCTTAACCTAAAACCTTGTTTTGCACTAAAAACATATTATATTTTTAATCAGAACGGATGAATTGCTTTAATTAGTGAACATTTATTGCATACTTTTACCTGATACACCAAGACTCTTCGATCTCAACATTTCTCTGAATGCATTTAAAAATATGCAAATGCTACAAAAAGTCTTACTTATACATTGTTTGCAAATATTTACACGAAATTGGGTTTCCTGGGCAGTTAAATTACATTATCGTCATTCTGAATCTTTTTCTTTTCCGGTTTGTCTGTTTCAAATGAACTTTGGCAGTAAGTAATTAAATAAAGCAGAGATAATTTAATTGATTTTCCAAATTTACCATCCGCCTAAGGATCTGGAACAAGTAAATTATACAAAGGTGACTGGGCGTGATGTATGGTGTAAAAGTTAATATTTATTCAGTAGGAACAAAAGTTAACTACTTACTAAATTGAAAAGATAATATTGGTAATTTGAATAAAATTCTTATTTAATATAAATTATTTTAATTCAAAAATAAATTATTTATTTTCAAAATAACATATATCAAAATTTTATGATTTTTGCATTCCTTTCGTATATGAATTACAGAGAAAGTATTCTAATCATCAATAAATTCGAATTTTGAAGAATTCCCACGTTTCTGACCTCTCCGAGTTCGAAAAAGACATTTTTAATATTATATCTGTCTGTTAAAACAATAATTCGAAAACGCTCAGATCTAAAGGGATGAAATTTGATGAATATTTATTCAGTAGGAACAAAAGTTAACTACTTATTAAATTGAAATGATAATATTGTTAATTTATATAAAATTCTGATTTAATATAAATTATTTCATTCGAAAATAAATTAATTTTTTTAAAAAATAATTTATATCAGAATTTTAGGAATTTTACTTTCTTTTCGTAAATGAAGAACAGAGAAAGTATTATATTCATCAAAAAATTCGAATTTTGCAGAATTTCCACGTTTTTGACCTCTCTGAGTTCGGAAAAGACATTTTTATTATTATGCCTGTCTGTCAAAGCAATAATTCGAAAATGCTTTGATCTAAAAGGATGAAATTTTGTGTATGTTCTTATGACTACTATTGTAATAACATAATAATTTGGTATATGTGCTTATGATTATTATTGTAATAATTTAAAAAACTACTCTGTTCCTGTTATCAAGTTTTGGAGCTACTTCATCACTTGGCGAAATGCATATAAAAAGCGAAATATTTTAATGCAGATATAAAATAACTGCTAATACTAACATTTTAATATAAAATTTATATGTTAGTATAAAATTTATACTAACATTTTAGTATAAAATTTCAGTTTTAGTATAAAATTTATTCTAACATTTTAGTATAAAATTTCTGTTTTGGTATAAAACTTATACTAACATTTTAGTATAAAATTTCTGTTTTAGTATAAAATTTATATTAACATTTTAGTATAAAATTTCTGTTTTAATATAAATTTATTCTAACATTTCAGTATAAAATATCTACAAGATCAAATAATTTTAAGAAAAACACAAGACAATACTTTTAATATCAATTTGTTTCCTAAACTTTCTTAAAGGCAAGGTAGATTGTAAGAGAAAGAAAAGAGACACGAATAAGAAGTTATCCGTAGAATGCAGGATAAAGTAAAGACTCATATTAAGAAGGTCACGGCCCAGGTCTCTGAATCTTCTGAAGGACAAACACCTTCAACTTTATGTGAAAAGGGCTGTTTGGAAAGGGGTGCATTGTAATTTAGGGACAGATCTGATCATCTTACAGCCGCTCAAATTATCGCATATACGCAGACGTCTTGGCATAGAGGTAGCGCGTCTTTCCAGGGATCTGGGCTTCCGGGTTCGAGTCCCGGTTTGGACATTATTGTTCTAACTGTAAGGTGAATGAATATACTCTTCTATAATAAGGGGCTGTGCAAGCGAATGTGAGGAGTGATTAGTTAAGTAGTAGTCTTAGCGCTAGATGGCGCTACTTCAAGCAGGAGACTCTCATTTCAGCTTAAAATCGCTGATGTATCAGCGATATTGTCCATGAAAATGCCATTAAAAACAACAACATCCCTTATATAGGTTTAAATTAAACAGAAATTAGTGCTAAAATAAATAAACTTTCATGTTTATCATTTATTTACGCATTTATTTTTTCCTTTCATGTTATCAACATCTGTATATATGTTTGATGTTTCCAAACATATTTCATGTAATTTTATATCTACGAATGATAATAGATATTCAAAATTATTTTAAACAATCGCAACAATTGTAAATGGCTATAAGGTCCTTGAAACCAATTTAAGCTAGAAAATTTTAATTGTTGAAAAGAAAGGCACTTAAAAATTTGCTAATAATTATTGTCTTATGTAACTGCTCTTCATAACTAGGATAAGCTTTCCTTTGCAGATATCTTTTTCCTCACTATTGTAAGCAAAGGGGAATATTTTAAAGACAATAATTTAAAAGTAAAAACTTCAAAAGATTTTCAAAATCAATACTACTGAGCTCGTATCAGTAGTTACGAACACATTTCACAATGATTGCAATTAAGTATACTGTGGTGGTGTGGATCGCGCTAGACCCGAATCCCCAACCTTAGGGTTAGTAGCCGAGTAACATGACCATCAAGCAAAAATGACACTTCAGCTCGAGTGTTGTTATCTGACTTATAACGCTTTCACCACATACTCTCTCACCAGTGAGCCGGTGGTTAGACAAACTATACAATTGAACCAAGATTATGGCGAGAACGCGTGTTTGAGTTTGGTGGTGATGTTAGCTGTTATATTTAATACCCACCTCGGTATTTTTGTTGCCGATAGAGGGCGCCACAACAGCTGTAGGAATCTGCTTATGAAGTTTACTAGCTCAAGCTCGTCGGTTTCACCATTGCACCGGTGCGGATTGCGCTAAGCCCGAACTTCCAATCTTATGGCTAGTAGCCGAACAACATGACCACTAAGCCAAAGTGACACATCAACTCGAGGGTTGTTATCTGGCTTATAAAGTTTTCACCACATACTCTTTCACCAGTGAGTCCGTGATTAGACGAACGATTTGATTGCACCAAGCTTATGGCGAGAACGCGTGTTTGTTGGTGATGTTAGCTGTCGTATTTAATGCCCTCTAGGTATTTTTGTTGCCAATAGAGGGCGCCATAAAAGCTGCTTACGAAGGTTGCTGTTTCAAGGTCATCAGGTTCACTATTTCGGCGGTGCGGATCACGCTAAGCCCGAAATTCCAATCTTATGTTTAGTAGCCGAGTAACATGACCACTAAGCAAAATTAACACCTCAGATCGAGTGTTGTTATCTGGCATATAAAGCTTTCACCTCAATATTATAAGAAAGTTGCACATACGATAAAGATACTTACTTGCGATAATTGTTATATCTGTACTCTAGAGGCAGTGTTTATACTCTACGTATTAGACCGTTGGACTAGCATCTAAGAAAATGAGCGCCTTCAAGATGAAAATATGGAGCTTGGAGGTATTTTTTTTTTAATCTGAATTGTGTGTTGCATTAATTTTCTACATACCTGATCATTTGGCCTGCATATAAGAAATTTGTCTCAAATATGTCTTTGAGAGTGAAAATAGTCACACTAGAGTGATTTTTAAAGTTGTATAGGAATTTTATGTAATCAAAATTTGGACACATTTATACATTTTTCCGTAGTAAATTTTGAAAATATTATAAAACAAAAAATGAATTTCATATCGCTTCAAAATTTAAGAAGTTGCCCATTTCGTTATAGAACTTTTATATAAAAATTATTGTAGTGTTTTAAATTACATTTTTTTTACCTAATTGTCATTTATAAATTAAATTGTTATGTGAATTCAAATCTTTTTTATTGTATATTTAACTGTCCTTTATTGAAATTTTATTTCTGCCCTTTATTGAAAAATAAGGGAGAAGAATTATCCTATATCTATCGGCTAAGTTCCCTAGAGAAATAAAAAATGCAGAGTAAAGTACGTAAAATTCAGAAAATATATAAACCAGACATTTACATTCTTAAAAACATTATGTTTCTTTAATATCGATGTCCATTAAAAGGATTTATATGAGCAATAAACAGAAGTTATAAATAAAGAAATTAAAATAAGATGGATTTGATTTATGCCCTTTCAGAGTCCAGAACCTAAGATTATATTTAAAATATCTAAATAATTTTAATTGCAAATAATGATCTGATGAGCAGTTGGTATCCAAAAGCGAATAGTCTATATTGCTATCATAAATGTGTAAGTTTGGATGGATGATGTTCGTCAATCACGCCAGAACGGCCGAAAGAAATTCAATGAAATTTAGCACAGAGACAGATTATAGTCTACAGAACATGGGCTAATTTTTATTCCGGTTAATTGAGTGGTTAATTTTTATTAATTAAAAACTAAATTTTCTGCCCAAAAATATAAAAAAAAATCTGAAAACATCTACCTGAGCTTTTTGAATGATTTGTTTTTTTATTTTTTCTATTTCCGGTATTCTTTTAGTATTATCTTATCTAATGGCATTCTTTGTGATTTATTGTAGGATTTCCCGACAGAAAGCCTTTTTCATCAGAACAACAACAACAAAAAATCTAATCATTTGTTTTTATTTTTCTGTTTCCCTTTTTCATTTTAATATTATCTTACTATTCTAAAATAAGGTTTATTAATTTTTTTTTTCTTACGCTGTTCTTGTGTTAATATAATTCGATATTTCCTTTTCATTTCTCTTGATTTTTTTCTTGCTGTACCTATTTCTTTTTGCCTATTTTCATCATTTTTGATTAAATTTTTTAAAGTACCTTTATAGTTTCATGTACATAGCTTTTAAGTAGTTTTTTTTTCCCACGCTAATGATGTTAGACGTAACATGCTTCCGACTGGTTATTTCAACCGATTCTGTTTATTTTCGTAGTGTATGATAAATTCAAATTTAAACATTGTTAATTAATTGATCTTTTGAATCCTCCATAAGTGCTTTTGAATAAAAATAAAATAGATGAATTGGAATCTAAATTTTCTAATCTCTATTGCGTTACCCCAACTGGTGCTTAAAATACGCGTCTTTGCGTTGCTCTAATTGATGTTGAAAGTTTGTGCATGCATACAGTTGTGATAACATTTTACATTGTGATTAGACTGTCAGTTCTCACATATACACATCAAAATTCCCACGCGTACGAAGTCGCGGGTAAGAGCTAGTAAAACATATAAACAAATATCTATCCGTTGAAGTGGGAGTAATTCATGAATACTTTAAAAAGAATTAAGCGTTTGAAGCAATTTGTTTATTTTTGCTCAGTTAAAGAGCGATTTAAAAACATTTTGATGTTTGAAATTAGTTCAAAGATAATTTATTGGAGTTAAACTTTATAATAAAAAGGAAGAAGAAATGTGAATTACCGGCTAAAATAGTTAATATATCCGAAGGGAGAGATAAAATTATATAAGTTCATCTTAAAATTCCAGATAAATTCTCAAGGATAACAGAAACCGCTCAAGATCAATGAATCAAATCGTCTCGCGTTTGTTCTTCAAAGGGAAACTATTTCAGTTAATTCCTTATAGAATGTGAATGTAACATTAAAAGAATATTTTGATTCAATTAATTGAACATGAAAAAAGAATAAATTCCGCATCTAATGGTGATTAAATATGAATCAAGCGATAGTGAATGCAAGGCATTATATCTGAATTCTCGCACCATTTACAGAAGAGAAATATCACAAAATCATTAAAAGAACTACGTAAAGAATTATTTAAGATCTTAAGTCTTCTTTTAACGACTTTTACTAAAAAAACATTTAATTCATAATACTTGATAATCTAAAATTGCATTTTTTTATTTTTACATAACTATTAACTTCAAAAGAGAGCAATTTAGGAATGTTATTAATTTTTACGTTGAAATTTGTCCTTCAACGGATTTTTGAATTGCCTCTCTTAAATAGTTATTTCCGATTTAAAATTAATTGGGACATGCATTTTTCAGAAAAAAAGTTTGGATTCATTTTGGATCTTTTGACGTATTCTTCAATTTATCAAATAATTAAATTCCATTATGCCACTTACATATGCTATTCATCAAAATTTGTTATTTCTTTTAATCTGGTTTGATGTCAAAAGTAAAGAAACCCACTTCATGCACTTTAATTTCTTTACTTTGATCGGTTTATTTGTTATTACTTTATTTAATTTATTATGAGAGTTGTTGTTGTTGTTTCTTATGGCCCTTGCCATGGCCAAGCCCGATGAGGTAGTCAGCGATTTAAGCCTAATCAGCGTCTATTGTTTGTAGAAGCATCAACTAGGGCCAAGATTTCGAATTTTGCTACTCACTCATTACATTCACTTGCACAGCCCCTTTTTTAAAGGGGGGTATTGATGCACCTTACAGATAGAACAAAGAGGAGCAATCATTCCCGTACCCTGGACGCCCAGATCAAGGGTAAGATGCGCTACCCTAAGCCAGAAAGCCAGAGTATTGATATCTATCCGATATTCGCCGGCATTCAAAATGGTGGACACCAAAGTAACTTCGCATCACCTTAGAATTCAAAGACTTATCCAGTTTGTCTGGATTTGTTAGTATTAAATTAGACTGAAAAATAACAAAGAATCCCATCTATAGGGGGGGGGGTACATTCACTCACCTTACAGATAGAACATAGGAGAACAATAATTCCCGAAACGGGACTCTATCCCGGACGCCCAGATCAAGAAAGAAGACGCGCTTCCCCTAAGCCAGAGAGCCGGTCTTATGAGAGTAAATCTATTTTGAACACTGAATATATACATCAGTATTTTAGATATGTTTGAAAGAGTTTAAATGTCAGGTAAATTTTTCAGTTATTCCTTTCTTTTTCATTGAAATACTGTTACATATGTGGCGCTAGCTTCATAAGTCAGATAACATCTACGATACTGAAGTCGATTTTTATATTATGGTCATGCTACTCAGCTACTGGCCCTAGCGTCGCAGGTTCGTATCGCGATCTTAAAACGGTACATTGGTGACCTTGGCAATGCAACCTTCGGCAACAGTCGTGGCGCCATCTACCGGCAGCAAAACAAACAAAGTCGTCAAAACTTACTTGACGCAAGCAAACAAAGCTGCCAACCCCACTTGACGCAAGCAAGCAAAGTCGTCAGACACACTTGGCGCAAGCAAGCAGCAGCTCGCCATAACGCTTGGAGCTATAAAAATCGTTGGTCCCTCCACCGACTCACTGTGAAGCACTGTGTCAGAGTACTGTGGTGGTAGCTTCATAAGACAGATAACATCTACGATATTGAAGTCGACTTTTATATTATGGTCATGTTACCCGCCTACTGGCCATAGTGTGGCAGGTCACCTTCAGTCGGTACACATACATTTGCTTAATGAACGTATATTTGAAATCAATTCACTTCAGTGCTTCCAATATCAATCTGTAAATTCTCCTTTACTTGAATTCATTCAAGCGTGTGAAGGAAGAATTTTATAATATATTTAATACTAACTAATGAACAAGAGTTTTGAGGCTTTATACTCTTGAAAGTTCTCGCTAACAATATCTTGTTCACTGTTTTTGGAATTTAATTATCATTATTTTAAAAAAACTTTGACGTCAAAAAAACGTTATTTAATAATTAAATTTAGTGAAAATTGACATCAAAATCTCTTGTGCACATTCCGAATACAAGGCCCAATCAAAACGTCTTTGGGCCTATTTTTTATTCGCCAAAAACAGGTACATACAGATATTTACAAATATACCTATTTTACTACGTATATTACATTATTTCTCCACATAGTCACCACACCGGTTCGGACATTTGTCTCATCGCAGCACTAAATTAGAGATCGCCCTGTGGTAGAATTCTTCCGCATTCTTGGCTTCTTCGTCACATATGAATCTCTGTCCTGCCAGAAACGTCTTCAGTGGATCGAAAGCGTGAAAATCACTGGGAACAAGGTCTGGACTGTAAGGTGGGTGTTCTAGATTCTCCCAGTGAACGCTCTTTCCCGTTCAAGTCTTCACGATCTTATTGAAACTCACGACACCCCCACTGAACACCTCTCAAAGAGAGACACTTTTTCCCGTACGTGGGCTGCATTTCCCTGTGAATTGCCATGGGCGTTTGTCCCTTTCTCCATAGAAAACGAATAACAATTCACTGCTAATAAGCTGTGGACGTCTGAAGAGCAACCGCCATCTTAAATGACTGATAGCAGCGCCACTCATCGGAGCAAAAGGCAGATACGGCGGGTACGGTTCAAGGAACGCTCACTGCTGGGGATGTATATGTTCGCTTTGTATTCACAGCCGTATTTTGACTAAAATAATAGGTGCAAAGACTTTTTTATTTGCCATCGTATGATTCTATAGTGATAATAAATTAAATTAATGGATGTGAATATGTGTATGTACACGTTTGCGCTCATCAAATTAAATAAATATTCATTTTTAGGGAAAGTCCTTAAGACAAAGTATTATCTCTGTTAACCGGCTATTTTCATACTACATTAAGCTTTGAATGACCATTAAACTAGCAGAATTTAGTAGAATCGCATATCATATATTTTTAATTACAAATAAATGCATGTAATTCATTTAATTCTAAAGGAAAAAGAAAATTCCACTTGAATTGGAGTGGTAACATTAGGGAAAGGATTTGTACCCTTTTTAATGTAAGTAAATGAACTGTTAAGACCGTAGTATTCAGATAAAAAAATACAAAGTAATATTTCGCAGTATTTTAGAGTTTTTAGAATTTTTTTTAAAAATTCAGTTTTAGCTTTGTGCATGAAAATTATTGTTATTGCAATCTTTCCGAAAATGTCATTTTAATTTTCTTAAAGGATCTCATTTAAAGATCATTAAATATTTTTTCAGAGTTTAATTATTTTATTAAAAAATATTCTCTGCTTTTTAAATATAGTTTTAATTTTGAATAAAATGAAACTATCAATTTGAACAACGTTGATTTTGTTAGAAACCTGCAAATTAATCAAACAAAACTTCGAAATATGCTTGTGAATATTAATTTTAAATAACAAGCATATGCTACATATGCTTGTTATTTAAAATTAATATTCACACAATAAGTAATGCTACGGCTCTATTAATCTCAAGTGCATTATCCATCATATACAGATTATGTATTATATTTGGATGCTTTGTTCGATCAATACTCTATTTCATAGCCAAACAATAAGTGTCATGATCAAAAGGCGCAAGAGGCTTTCGACTTGGGAACAATGATTTTCCAATCCAGTGCTATAGAATTAAACGGAAGCAAGCTTTAGAAACGTTGAATACAGCATTTTCTTTGGAGGCACGTGACTGAAGATTCATGGGCGATGAATTGGCTAGTTGTATGGCTGAATGACGAGCTTAACTCGCCAAGACCAATGGATTGGAGACAAGAGAAGAATCTCACCTCTATTAGGGTTTTATGCATGCTTACCTTCAAACCATTTTGTATACATCTACTTTAATCTAATATAATATGTCGTAGAATAATAATGATGTTGATGATACATTAAGTGATTAGGATTATCTACACATATAGGATTTTTTTAAGCACTTTGACATAATAAATCTACTTTAAAAAACTTAATAAAAATAAATATGACAAAATTTTTTAAAAAAAACGTTCTGTATAATAATTGGAAATCTCAACTGCAGAAAAGAATTTTTTAAAATCTATTTGTCAGTGTTCCACAGGCAGGAACATTTAATCTAGAATCGCCAATTTGGCTCGAATATGCATTGAAGGGACTAACTGTGCACATCGAAGATATTATTATTTAATTATCATTAATTAAAAATGAGCTAGATTTAAAGGGTTTTCTGCGATAGCTTTTGAAAATATTACAGTATGAAAAAATACTTTTGTCGCCACTTATAATTTGTAAGCATCATATTTTAAGTATCCAATTTGGAATAAAATGTCTTGAATTCCGACAATTTTTAAGAGATATCTGTTTGCAAAATTTTCAAAAAACACTTCATTGTCACAATGAAGTTTAGTCTTATATCTGCAAAGAATAAAAGGTGCATAAATTAATTGCAATAACATTAATGCGTGCTATATTTTGTTGCTGATAACTACTTGCTTATACAATAATGATCTTCAAGTCACATATCAATAGATATAATCCAAATTAAACATAACTATTACTTTCAAAGAAGCAATTGGTTTCCAAAGATGGTTATAGTATTAAAAGCGATGAAATCAGTTTATTCAGAATTTTTTCTGGCTATATGAAGTTTGTGAATAAATTCATGATTATTATAATGATAAAACGATTTAAAAATTAAAATCGGCCTCTCTATATTATTCGTGCTAAAAAAGAATTCAAAATCCATTAATTATTCATCATTTTCATTTAAACTTTCCAATAAATTTAATTTTCTTTAATTAATAGGGAGATGCAATTTAATGTTTAAAATTCTTCAAAATTTGAAAAAAATGAAATATTCTCTACTAATAACTAATATAGGTTTTTTTATATATATCTAACATAGATGCGCACTGTTATCTTATACCTTTAAACAAGCAAATGAAAACAAAACTTTAAACGAGCCGTAAGATGGGTCTTAATTTATAATCCCCCCCAAAAAATTACAATCTATGGTCGCAAATTCCAAGTTATCATGTGAGAGCATTATTATTTTTAAACGATTCATTCTCTTAATTTAAATCATTAACCAGTTTAAACCTGTTTGAAAAAATTTCAAAACTTCTCTCTCTCTTTCTCTCTCTCTAATGATAATTTTCTTTTAACTTTCATTTTCAATTTTCTAGCTGGCAAACAAAGTTTTGGAGCTCCACCGATTTCAAGATTAAAAAAAAAATTAATTTGGATGAAAAATTTACTATTACTGGAAGCTATTGTGTACGTGGTAAAATCCAATGACCATAATGCAGAGTGATATTAAAATTATATTCTAATATTTACAGCATTTTGAGAAATATAATTAGTAAGAATGCTCTTATAATACCATTGAAGAATAAATATAAGTCACGTTTTACACAATTGCGATAGTTAAAACTGGATTTCCCCTCCCTTAAATGATCATCTTCTGAGCAGGATATTAATCATTTAAAAGTAAGAAATCACGAAAAAAAACGAGAAAATGACGTCATTTCATAGAAAAGACAAACAAAAAGCAATTGATAATTACTTCAATTGAATATCTCAAACCATACTGGCAAAACAAACCTCAAATGTCATGAGGCAGGTGACTCGCTATCTACCAACGAAAAAACGAATATCTCTTGCCTTCGAATTTCGGAGACACCAAAGCCTCCTAATCAAAACAACATCATGTTCTCACATGATAAAAAAAATAATTGCCACATGAAGTTCGGTTTTATAACTCTTTCTTAAGATGAAACAATGTCTGACCTATCTATTATCAACTACGAAAATTTCAGAGGGAGGGAAAATTCGAGTTTTAAAACTAGATAAACTTTAAATAAAATAAAAGCTCGCTTTTAATATTAAAAGAGACATTTTGTTATAAGAATTTAGAATCTTGAATAAAATTATTGCAATTATATATATTAAATTGTTGTAGGAAAATAACTTGCAGAATAATATCCTGAATACCATCCTGAATTACCGATTCAGTTATCGGAATCGTTCAGCCCTTCTGGCTAAAAACTACATTTACAAGTAGGAAAATAACCTTGTTTCAACTACAGCTCTTCTTCTTTTATAATAGAACAAATAAAAGGATATTATTCT
>JAOUZG010025245.1:282603-300749 GCA_026289955.1 Argiope argentata | reverse complement strand
ACTAATCAGCAAGAAAAGGTCATCTGCAAATGCCACAACTTCAGCACACCTAGGAAAGTCCAGTCTAAGCAAAGAATCATAAAAAATAGTCCAGTAACCCGGACCACCGCAAGAGCCTTGTGGGCAACCCTTGGTGACTATTTTTCTTATGCAACTTGTTAAGGTGCGAAGGCAAGCTGAACGATCTGAAAAATAACTTTTTGTAAGAAGATACAAATTTTGGGGGCAGTTAAACTCTCTGAGTTGATTCAAAATAGCGGGCCACCAAGCAGCATCAAACGCCCCCTTGACATCTAAAGCAATACCAAGAACCTGTAAATTTTTTGCTAATTTTTCTTTCACAAAATTAGTTACCTTAAAGATGGCATCTGTGGTGCTTTTACCGGGAGTAAATCCATACTGTTTTGGGCTTAATTTGTTATTTGAGTATAAATAATGCATAATTCTTTCTATAAGTAGTTTTTCAAGAACTTTTCCACTGACAGAGAGTAAACTTTTTGGTCTAAATTTTGAAGGCTGGAGAGATGACTCCTTTCCAGGTTTTGTAAAAAATCGAATACAAGAGTGTTTCCAAGCCCGTGGGAAGACTCCTCTTAATAAACATTCATTGTAAATTGCAGCAACAAATTTAGGAAATCTCTCAAACACTTCAGAAATGATTTTGCTAGATATTCCATCTTCTCCGGGAGATTTCTTAGGGTTCATATTACTAATTACAGATTTTATCTCTTTCTCGGAAAAGTTTAAGTCGTCCAGAGTGCTCATAGGACTATCCACGAGTATCCTCAGTCTAGAATGATGCGGCAAATCCAATTTCCTATCATCAAATGGAACAAATTGGTTAGCAAGAGTATTCAGAGTTTCATCAAAATCCGTAGTATAACCTCCACTACTAGTTTGAACAGTTGTTAGAGCTGTTTGATTTTTATGTTTGCCACAGGCAATCTTATATAGAATAGTCCAGGGTTGTGAACCAATATCGATACAATAATCTTTCCACGATTGGGTCTTTGCAATCTCGATTTTTTGGCTATAAAGCTGTTTACAATTAAAATACTCGGTTTTCCTGGAATCTCTTAAAGTCGAATTATTATAAGTTCTTTGATGAAGTCTTCTTTTATTGTTAACCTGTTTCCTTAGTTCCGTTAATTCATTATTCCACCACGGAACTATATTCGTTTTTTTAATCTGTGAGTTTATTTTAATAATTGGCATAGAGCGACTGCAAGCATTCTTGATACAGTTGATGTACTTAGAGACGAAATCATTAAAATCATGAATCCCTTTAACAGCTTTCTTTAACTCCATATCAAGATTCTGAGAATCAGTAAAATTAATATTTGAGCCCGAGTAGCATAAAAGATATTTAAATTCAGTTTGAAGTGAATCATGAAAAATAGGCCAATTTGCTTTGTCATAAATAAATTTTAGCGGTCTAAAAAAAGAGCGAGTGGGATGTATATTATTAAAAGCAATTTTAAATGTAATTATTCTATGATCAGAACAGCTCTCTTCCTCCATGATCGTCCAAGAATAAATGCAATGCTGAAAATTAGATGAGGTTACAGTCAGGTCAATAAAACTCTGTCCATTTGGTGAGCAGAAGGATGGAGTACACAAATTTTCATTAACAATCCATAGACACTTAGAAGCCAAAAATGACTCCAAGATTCTACCCCGTGCATTTGTCAAGGAATAAAACCAAAGCTGAGAACGAGCGTTAGTATCCATGGCAAGTAATAGATATTTCTTCCTACAGAATTCAATGACAAGTTCAATGTTTAAAATATCAAAATTTATATCTCTTTTAAAATCCATGTAAACACTAGTTGCGTAAAAATGATTATCATTAAAAATAAATTCCACAAGAATCGCATCCTCACTTGAATGCTGGCTAATGAGAACAGCGTCAATATTTTTATTTACTACAATAATAGCAGCTCTCTTCAAATTATTCCCTGATTCGAAAATTCTAAATGATTTAGGAAAACCAGCAACTTTGTTGTTTATACAGTAAGGCTCTTGAACAAGAATAATATCCGCCATGTTTTCTTGAGCAATAGCAGATAAATTAGAGGCAGCCTTTCGAGATTTCTGAAGATTAACCTGCAAACACCGGATACCCATAAAAATAGTATTATATTCCATAATCAATATTTTGCTTCTTTTTTTCCCGCTGAATAATATATGTCGGGCACTTTCTATCCAAGGCTGCATGGTTAACATCAAGTTTATCACTATCTTTGGCATATCTATTATAGTTTATACAATTAGAACATTTCAACGCATTTCTTTTAGAACAATCTTTCATAGAGTGGGCACCCGAACAGATCGGGCATGTAATTTGAGATTTACACGCGGTAGAATCGTGATTGAACTTATTACACTGAAAGCATCTCTTAACGTAATATTTTTCGAACCCTTGGAGACACCTCAGCGGTCATATAGCGTATGTTTTTGCCTTTCATCAATCTAATAAATTTGACATTGAAAACTTCTCCCTGTAATACATCTCGATTTTGGTTTTTAATTATAGTTTCAGCATTATTAATTTCTATTTCCTCAGGTATATCGAATATTATAATCTGGGGAAGATACTTTTTATTTTGAGAAACACACATTTCCTCACCCAATTGTTCATCAACTGTATTACAAAGTTTATCAAGATCAGATTTGTCTTTACAGCTAATCAAAATCTTACCTCCGTTAAGTGCTTTTACTCTTTCGACGCCGATCTGAAGCGATTCAGGATCGATTCTTCTTTTAAGCTGATTCTTCAACTCCTCCGCTGTTAGATTCTTCAGAGGCTTTATCACCGCAGTAAACGACGGTGACCTGCGGGAGAGGTCACCGACAGAGGGCGGCACAGGCGTCGAAGTGATCTCCGCGAAGGTTCTCGCCGTAGTAGGCCTAATTGAACGAGCCACGTTGGCATTTGAAGATTTAATTTGCTCATTTAAAGACGAAATAGTCGACTGTAGATCATTTTTAATGCTGTGCAGATCAGTTATTGCTTCAAGAATACTTTGCCGTAAATCCTTTCGCAAGTTCCCTCTTAATTCACACACTTTTTGCAATTTTTCCACAGCGCGCCAAAAATCTCACGTCAACTTCATCCGCCATCGCTAGGGCGTGTGTGTGTGTGTGTGTGTGTGTGTGTGTGTGTGTGTGTGTGTGTGTTGGAAGCAAATATTGTTTACTTCTATTATAATGTAAATTCTGTTCAATTCATTTAAGTTTTATATCATGATTATTTATTAAAACTTAAATGCTCGAGTTTTCCTGATTTGAAAGCTTTTGTTGTGAATATTTCAAAAAGATCTACTTTAATATTCTATTAGAAAAGTGAAATGAGTTAAAATATGACCAGATTTTCATAAACTCATTTAAGCAAATGAAAATGGCTTGAAAAACCTTAGATTTAATAGGCAGATTAAATTGTATACCCATAGATAACTGTTGCAACCAATTAAATTTAAAATCCCAATCCGTTATCAGAAATCAAGCTTAATTATCTTAGAAAGACGCTTATACTATCGTCCATTAGTATCTTCTTTCAGTGGCTTTGATCTAGGAAAAATTTATTATTTGCACTCAAGAAATGCAAATAAGCAAATTTTATCTCTGAAATATCATTATCATCAAAAGGATGCAATTAAATATTAATATTTATATATTTGTGTTCTTAGTATGCCACTCATTAATTTGTATTCTCTTGCTTCCCATTTTCTATTTGTGGTTTGAAATAAATGGAAACATATGCATTTATTATCAGAAGAAACAGAAACATATTTGACTTTGATTTCTTAAAAGCCCTTAATAGAACACTTTAATTTACCTATTAGCTTCGATTCTCACTTAAATTTTTATCGTTGTGACTCCATTTATTCTAATTAAAATTATTTTAAAATAAAAGGAACTTAAAGTGTATTTCCAACCTTCAATTTCACACTTCACTGAATTTGTCAAAGAAATGTATGCAAATGCTATCAGTATAAACAAGCATAGTAAGAATATTCGAATTCAATTTGTCCTCCCGTTTCCTATTCCTCTTTCCAAATCTTAAACATTTCTTATAAGGTATACAGGGTGTCTCATCAAGACCAGGTCAACTCTGCACGTCCAGATTCGTTATTTGGAAGACTTAAAAATTGCCCAGAGAACTATGCCTCTATTACCCAAAGTTTTCGAAAGAAAACCCGAGAGAAAATGTATGACTTCATATCCGGTTGACGGGGGGAAAAACTTCATTCGGCAACTGGATCCATCTACTTTCAACTTTGGACTTACTTTCATGGATAACTCTATCTCCGGATCTAATACCTTTTTATACTATGGGCTCATGTAGAAGAGTTGTTATATCGAGACCACAGTTACTTCAGAAATAGGCTTAGCCCATTCATTTCCACAGTGCATTTACTTTTGGGGAAACTACGATACCATTCGTGTGTCCGTTGCAAGAAGTGCGCATGAATCCCTTTGTATGCACGGGGGGCATTTCGATTGTCTTCCTATTTAAAACTAATTAAGTACTGTTTCTAATAAAGGTTTTTCCAAAAGCCGGATATGACGTCATCCATCTTCTATCGAGATTTTCTCAAAAACTATGGGTCATAGAAGTACATTGGGGCATTTTTCCCACTATGTCTTATAAACAACGAATATGGAAATGTAGAGTTCATACGGCTTCACTAGGACACCCTGTATAATTCTTTTCATCATACAGGAAGTCACAAAAGATTGCCTAAAGTTTAATTCTAAAAATTATTTTTCTAAATTATATTACTAAAAATAAGGCTGTGAAATTTTCATAATTTGCTCTAACTCATAAATGGGTCCCCACATATGCGGCGTTGTTTATTTCCTTTAATTATTTTAAAAAGATAATAAATGAAGCAGCAATTATACAACTAATTATCAGTGTAATACTCGTTATTAACCCAAATACTCCTTATTAGATGATAACAAACGAAACAAATAAATGTTATCAATATTAAAAATAAAATTTGATGAATTTTTAGATTTATTTTTTCTCGCTGTTTTCAATAAATCGTTTTATAAAACACATAATATAATTATATATACAGAAAACTACAAAAGGTAACTTGAGCTTTAATGCTAAAAAACACCTAAAAACTTCAAAAGGAGGACAGATTTGTAGAAATAAGCAATTTTTGCAATATAATAGGAAATCGAAATCACAAACAGTGGCCACCAAAGTAATCTGTTTATTAACGAAGTAAAAGAAAATGGCACTCCTCACCAAGTAAACAACGCTTATATAATTGAACACGTATTTTCAATGAAATGCATCATTAGAGCAATAACAACATTACAAATATCACGCAGAATGGCATATAATGGGAAGAAAGAGACAACATCAACTTTGAAATTTTGGAACTATTTTAACATAACTATTTAATGACTTCCCATCTGAAGGTATTCACGTTTCGTTTGTTTTTATTTATACAACTGTGCTGTTTCGTTGTTGCATTTTTGTATTTTATTAAACTTATATAGTGCACAAAATTTTTTAAATCGTTGAATAAGAAATGCTCAATTTGATCCCGAAAGCGATTTTATACTCAAAAATTAAACGTTTAGAAATTAATAATGAAGAATATTTTTCCAATTCCTACTATTAGCTAACACTTCCTCTCTCTCTCTCCCTCTGTATATATATATATATATATATATATATATATCAACTCGAATTTTATCAATTTTTTTTAAATTTGTACTGGGTGACATTTGATGTTAATACAGTTTTTCCAAATATTAATTCATTACATTTTTATGAATTAATTAAAAACTAATTTTCTAGCCAACACTCCTCAATTCCCCGTAGCCAAATAAGTAACAAATTCAGTTTGTTTTTTCCTCAAGCCAATGAGGTTAGGATTTAAATGTTTTCAACTGATTATTCGAAAAAAATTTGGTTAATTTTTTAATATTTGATGCTTTCAAAATTAAACACCATTAATTTATCAATTTTTCGAACTCATTTTAAAGCACTTTCAGACTAAAAAAAATACAGAATAAATAAAATTAAGAATTTCTAATCTGTATTGTGTCAATAGGCGTTGAAATTACAACGCTATTATAAAATTTTGATCAATTATTTATAATAATAGTAATTGTCAGGTCGTGATGGCATGGTTGGTGTCGCATTGGATTCATATTTCTTGGACTGCAAGTTCGTTCCCGCCAGCCGCTAACTCCCGCGTTTGTGGTAGCTGGCGCGCGTAGTCACCAAGTTCTCAAAGTCGACACTTAATCCGCTAGGGGTACTGGGTCAGATGTGATCGTTCTCTTTTCCAGATGTAAATTGCGATATGTCGAAGAATGAGGGAATTGCATCATTGATTCTCACCCCGTAGAAAGGTTTTGTGACGTGTGTGAGCTAGAAATCAGACTTCTGGCCTGAGGTGCTTTATCCCCCGTGGGGCACCTCGTAACTGAGGATGAGATGCTTCCGATATGGTGGTTGGATCTCTGACACCCGGTGGTTACACTAACAGTGGGGATTGGGCTCCCCCCTCAATGACGGGACGTACTCCCTTCGGGGAGGGTTGTACCTGGGCCGGTGACGGCCATTAGGACTCAAACACAGCTCCCGAACTTTGGTGCTGCGGAGGTCTGGGCTTTCAGTGTTGTCGGTTAATCGTGTGCCTTCGTGGTGGGTCGGAGAGTCTATTCAGTGACTATGACTTACCCTCAGAAGCTACTGCACTCTCCTTTCCGTTGTAAGGCAGAACACGAGGACAACAATACTTGTAGTTATTTAATAAAAAGTAACCAAAATAAAACTTTTTTGTGTTGATCTTAGATGAAATTGACTTATTTTTTATTACTTATTAATGCATAATTATAAATATTAATGAAGTAGCTTTAAATTGGCGCATGTGTGTGTGCGAGTGCGCATGCGCTTAGAAGTTTTATCTATTCTGTATGAAAAACGTGAGAGTTCCAGAATTTTGAGGCACCTGAATTAAAAAAAAATCTCCGAAATGAAAAGGTTAAAGTCCTTTGTAATATGCAATTCACTTAATGATCTTAAAAATGTATTCTTCCTTTAATGTTCTTAAAAATAATTTCCCCACTTTTTTAGTTCTTCATTTTGAAATGAATGAATTAAATGAAGAATGAACCAAATGAATCAAATCAAATGAAGAATATCATTATCTGTCACTCGCAATACTTTTGCAAAGACAAAACAATAAATAATAACTCAGAAACATAAAACAACCGAGAAGATTAGAAGCTGCCATGTGATTCCAGTAGGAAATATTTCATCGTTTGCCTTCCTACAGTCACGAAACATAATAAACAAAAGTATTTTCCATTTCCATACATTTTCTTTGAAAGATCCATAAAATATTATTTGCTTGTATATGATACTCAGACGATTCGAGCATCATATCTGCCCCGACCGAATGCAACTGAAAGAAGAGAGCACTGCCAATCAGACGAGATGTTTCATAATGAAAAATATTATCATTTATTCCAGTCATTGTCAGAAGATGAAGAAGAAGAAGAAAACGACAGAGAGAGAAAGAGCGGAAACACAACACAAAGAATTACCCATTGAAAGAATATTTTTCTTGTAACGAGATCAGGTTGCTAGAGGCTTTTGATATAGAATAAATCCAAATATGTTTTGAGGGTGAACTCCAATAATAAATGGGTTTTGTTTTTGTTGTTGCTGTCGAAAACAAGCCTTCTTCGAGGGTAATTTAAGAAGCGGTAACAATAAATTATTTGTCTCTTGATTAAATTCAATTAGTCATTTCTTTGTCCTTATTAAATTTGATTGTCACTTCCTTAATTTAACCGTTTATGGGGCATAACTCCAGGCCATTGACGAATAAGATTTTCAGGGGTGCATTACCTATAACTGATGATACGAATACAAAAACATTAATAATTCTTTAATTTACCTTTTTATTCATGAAATAATGATTGGTAAATATACTAAACAGAGATCGTTCAGAGGAAACTGAAAGTGGTAAGCCTATTTATCACCGATTGTTGTTACAAATATAGTCGAAAGCTCATATATTTATTTCTAAATTTTAAGTAAACAAGTATTTTAAAACAAGTTTTTATGATATTTTTAGGTAGAGATCATAGAATTCAAATTCAGTATTTTCTTATAATAATGTTTGAAACTCATTTGACATTTAATACATAGGGTGGCAGATTATTGCATAAAAATAGGTAATATAAAAAACATTTTTTAAAATCCATTCCTATTTAGGTTAATAAAGGAATTTTTTATTTTATTAAATAACTATAAAATAATTAAAAAATATTATTAATTATATAAAAATTAATTAAATAAATAAATAATAAAATATTATTAAATAATTACAACTGTTGTTCTTGCTCTCGTATTCCCGCTTTACAACGGAATAATGGATGCAGTACTTCTGAGGGTATGGAATCCTAAATACACGATGGCAGAAGTCCGACTTCTAGCTTACGCAAGTCACAAACTCTTTTTACGGGGCGGATTTTATTCATGTAAATTCATTCATTCATCCACAGATCGTAATTTAGATCTGGAACAGAGAACGATCACCTCTGACCCAGTTCCCCCAGTGGTATTACTCTCGACTTGTAGGAAATTGTGACCACGACAAATGTAACGTACACCACACACACACGGAGAGTCTTCGGTTGTCGGTTCCGAACATATAGCCCAAGGGATACAAATCCAACACCCTACCAATCAGGCTATTCCAGCCTAATAATTTCAATTACTATAAATACATGATCAAAATTAATATAAGCTTTTAATTTTCAGTTCCAAATGAATCAACGCAAAATGCATGCATTTTCTACATCAGTTGGGGTAACGCAATAAAAATTAGAAATATTTAATTTTCTGTATTATTATTTTAATTCGAAACTACTTCAAAATGAATCGGAAAAATCGATTAATTAATAATAATTAAGTTTAAATGCATCAAGAATCGTGAAAATAAACAGAATCCTTCGAAATAATCGGCCGAAAACATGTTAAGCGTAACCACATCCGCGTAGGGGGAAAACAAACTGAATTCGTTACTTATTTTTCCGCGGGGAAATGAAGATTTTTGGCGAGAAAGTTAGCTTTTAATCAATTAATGAAAAATTAATGAATTAATATTTGAAAAAAAAACTATATTAACATTAAATGTCATCCATTATAAGTTCTCAAAATTTTACTTGCACTTCAGTGGATGAATGTAAAGTATTTTATTTACGTAAAGTAAAGTATTAAATATAAAGTATTATATGTTTATTAATAACATTTTAGCTACATATTTATTCAAGAAATAAAATAGAATGTCGTAAACTAAAGCTTTTAAATAATCAATACCTTAGAAGTGAAGTCAAAATGAACATAAAATCATTAATAGAAAGAATAAGAATTTTCAGAAATTTCGGCAGCATCAAAATTTTTTCTTCATTTTTAAAAATGAATGTTGAGTTTAAAATTAATTAATTACAAAAAGAATTATTATAATTAATTATAAAAAAATGTTAGACATAAACAACACAATTCAATGATTTTTTATGAGTGAACACTTTTTGAGTAGTAAAATGAAGTTAGTGACACTACGAAAACATTTACATCAATATAAACGATGCGAACTTTTCAATATAAACGATATTTAACTACATAATTTATATTATTCAGAGCTATTACGGCTGAGATAAATTTTAAGCATAGGATTACTCTATTTATTACATTTAAAAAAATTGAGCCCTTATTAAAAAAAATCTTTTACAGATGGTAATATTATATTATATATACCTGAGGACTGTCAAGTTTTAAAAAATGAATAATGTTTTAAAAATTTCATCTGAACCTCAAGAAATAAATTTTAATTTCAGCAAAAATTTCAAACAATTCAACTGTACATTCATTCTTTTCTTTTTTTCACAATTCCATTTTAAATTGATTCAATATTTTTAAATTTGGACTTAAGTATGAAGAACACAAGATGATATAACAGAGTCAGGATTCCAACAGAAATTGTCAATATATTCTTATTTATTCATAATTTATGTAGGGGCCGTGTGATAATAAAAATTACATGAAATTATTGTGTAAAGATGGATTAAAAATATGTCATGATTCAACAAAAAAAAATTATTCGTGATCATGACTACAACATTCTGAATATTTTACTCATTTGCAATTGTAAAAATCAATAGAACAAAGCATTTTTACATTGTAAAGAATTTAAATTTTTTTCAAAATTCTTATACAGAATGATTTATACATTTTTAAAAATATTTTGAAACTTCGGGTTTGACAAAAATTATATCAATACAACTAAAAAATTGTCGTTTTATTATACCTGAATATATAAATTGGCCATCATACTATTTTTAAATATGTTTAAAAAGGATACTAGAGAGTAAAATATAGCAGTGTTTTAAAAAGATGTTGATGTCTTAGTTTGAAACTATGCAGTTTATTAATTTCTAGCCATCTATGGAAAAATTTCACCAGAGATAATATTTCCCTGGCTGTTAAATTATTAAAACAGTATGTATAAATATTAAATAAGGCACATTTGATAAATGTTGGAAATTGATAATTTAGAGAAATGTAAATTATATTTTAATATATCTGTTTATAAATAAAATAAAAATTAATAAATTGTTACTTTTACGTAATCCCGATAACTATGATCGTCGCTGCTGAGTCGGTAAGCCAGCTAATTTAAGTTTGGTTGGTCCGTTAATTCTGGTCACTCTGTTTTATCCAAAGATTGGAATGCGTATTCCTATTTCTTTGCCATTTTTAGAAGTTCACTTATTAACAGAACCATTTTACAGGCACTTTATATGGAATAAGTTAATAGGTACAATTAGTAATGAAATTTAAATCTAAAGAAACCATATGCATGTTTTGAAGTATCGTTTTTATCTTTTAATTTAATTAAGATAATAACCAGCAATAAAAATACATAATATCTCGATCCTCGTTTCTTTTTGCTTCTACGATATTCTTTATTTCGTACAGTACCTTGTGTCTTTACGCTAAGCCTGCAATCATGTCTAAAATATTGGCGACAACGTAGCACAAGTAATTACCAATCAGATTACACATATATCAGCAACATATCTGATATGTTAAAGCTGACACTATAGTAATGGAATCACAATAATGGTCCGAAACCTAAAATATTTATTCATACTGTTTCAAGCGGGCGAGCGGCACGAAAACTCGCCAAAGTTGGCGACGTTTGACGAGGAGCCTCGCGCCAGCTTGATTGGTTTGGCGAAAGGAATAGTCTAGTAGTCGCTGGATTCCACGCGTTGTTTTGAGAATTTTCACGAGTTTCGGTGCACGCGCTTCTTCAGCTATATAAGGGACGAGTAGCCGGAGTGAGTGAGTTAGTTTACTTTATGCAGTCTCTCAGTCCATGGCAGTTCTTTGCTCGCTACATCTCCCAAGCTCGAGGATAAGCCCCTGCCGGGGCTAGGCGCCTCGCTAAATGGACTCATAATAGTGAGTGAGTGAGTTGAGAGTTTTCTCTGAAATAAAGCGTCTCGTTGGACTAGAGGATTTGTGAGCTGTGCTTACGTTTGCTGTTAACGTTGTATTATTGAGCTCGCTACGATTTACTGTTTGCTGTGCTATACGATAGCTGTTTTGCAGTCTGTTTTTATCGTGCGTAAGACTTGCATTTACGCTGTAAGTGACTGTTGACTGCTGAATTGTACTTATCTGAAATTTTTACTTTATCAATTATCCTGTAAATAACTGTAAATAAATTTGTTTGTGCTGTACTCAAGTATAGTCCATTCAATCCAAACCCGCTACGCTAAAAAACTTAACAATATGTTGCCAAAAGGTGTATTGTCTAGAAATATTTTTGATACTATAGCGTAAATGGCAATGAGATACTTGCATTAGGCTTTGAACTGTGTTTGTTGCCATTCCTAATAAGTTTTGTATTTCCTGTTTATTTTTATCTTATTATAACTTGGAATCCGGCAACCCGTAATAGAATAGAATATGGTGTGTTGCTTTAAGTAAGATTCTTGATACGGTACGCTATTTCATCTCTAATGTACGGATCATTTGATCAATTAAGTACAATTCATCTGTGAATATGCTCACCATTTTCTATCACCATCTGTAAATACGCTCATCAGAAATACTCTGTCCTGTGTTGTTCAATATAAATGGATACGAAAACGAAAGCAGAGTTACGAGTCGTAACAGTATTGCTGTTGCCATTAAAAAAGAAAAATACTTTATCAATTAATTATTTATCTGGCCTTAAGTTTTAATGCCGGTGAGGTGAGAAAAAAAGTCTTTATTTGCGTTTTCTTTTCTTTCTTTATTTTTTAATTTTTTTTATTGTTTTTATATGTATACTACTCAATGTAATGCTTACACACAAGCCGTAATATGATTGGGTATATGTGTATTGCTACAAAAAGAAAACAAACTTAAAAATAGATAGTTAAAACTATTTTCTATTCAGAATCGCTTGCATTCAACCTGAATGCTAAAGTAGATAGTTAAATAGAGCACAGTTAATTAAATCTATATATATTTTTAAATTCATTCCGCGCTAATGATTCATTCCAGCATGGAGTTCTTTTGTAATTTTAAAACCTATTCAGCTTTGGTCAATAGTAAATCAATGCAAAAATTTATAATATCCTTTCTATGTGCAATTGAACAAACATTCGACTACATTTTATAGATTATTTCTTTTCGCAGGAAATATAAAATAAAAGCTAAAACTAACTAATTGCTAACCCTAGTTTTATAGGGTTCAAAATAACCCTTTGTCTTAAAACAAAGGGTTATTTTCTTGTTACATATGCTTTCATTTGAATTTTTGTATTTTTTTTATTTTTTACCTTTACTGGTTTGATACCGTAAATAGATTTTAATGTTAAAATCCACTTTTTTTAAAATAAATGCTAATTTTAATCAAAATTGCTAAGAGAAATTATAAACTTTAATTGAATAGCACTTTGTTCAAATTTGCAAGCGGAATTAATTTCAGAAATTTTGAATGAAAGACGTTTTTAAATATTTTAATAGAATGGAATAATAAAAAATATTATGATAAAGTGCATTGTTTTTGTTTTATTCTTATTCTATAAAGAAAAATTCCAGATTAATCAATTTAGTAAGTATTTAATCAATATTTATTTTTCTAAAATTAACTTGAATTAAACACATGACTTTTATAATATTTTGTCCATCTCGAAGACGTTTATGTAATGCTATGAAATTATATAGTAATCCATTACATGTAAAAATAGGTTCCTTTTCTTTTCAGAAATTTCCTTTTAAACAAATTAAGCAGAAATTATTTACTTTCAAAATTAATCTAAAAATACTATGTTAAATTTTTAATGTTCAAGAGCAATCAAGTTTTGAATTTTCTATTGATGGCAACAAATTCTAGAAATAATTATTCAAATTCAACTGCATTAATGAAATTACACAAAATTCTATTTAACTGAAATGAAGCCAAATAAATAGCTTAACTACTCTCTAATAGCTATAAATATTAGTCGTTCATGAGAAATGAAACAATATAAATTAAATTTTCTTATTTAGTTTTTCCTTCAAAGTCTTTTAGAAAATATTTAAAAGATACCTCAAAATGTAAATCGAATAAATTTGAAATACAAAATAAAACATGAAAAAACTCTTAATTAAAAACCAAACAATACACGAAAATATAAATTAGAATTAATTATTAGATTTATGGAAATAAACAGATATCTTTAAGAAAAGTAAAATAGTAAAAAAAAATCTGTTGACGTTATTTATGGTTAAAATAATTTTCTAATTGCTTTCCGTAAGTTATTGATATTTATTGGAGGTACTTCGAAAATACAGAATGCTAATTTTATATTAAAAACAGACATTATTTTCGAAGAGGATAATTTAAATATGCAATTAATTTTTATGTTGAAATTTGCTCGGATAGTTAATATAAAATTATTTTCTTTAAACATAAATTCAGTTTTGAAAACCTATCCAAAGGGACGAAAAGACATAAGAAGAGTAAAATTTTCCAATTCATTCAATCCATATTCCTTGACTTCAAATTATTTTCAAATTTATCTAGTAGTTTTATATCATTAAACCACTTAAATCTAATAAAATTTGATGCATTTTTTTTGAAATTATGGCATTTTTTTACTCTTAACTTAATCGTTAGAACATCCAGTGTTAAAAATACACAAAAATAATCAATCCTCGTTTATTTTTGTAATCGCGTTTATATCTAGCATAGCATCTTGCATACTAATTCCCGCCAACCCTCAAATTACGTCTAAAAATTGGCGACTATGTAGTATAAATAGTCGCCAAATTAATACCCAAATATCGACGATAAATCTGGCACATTAATAGAACGACGCCATATTTCGAGAAATTAAAATATTTTTCAAATTGTTGACAAGTATTACTCCGTCTTAAATATTGCTGATAGCATAAAATAAGTAACAATTATATATTGGCTTCAGGTTTTCAAATGTAATACTGCTGTCCCTGAAAAAGAAAAAAAAACTTAACTGTTTAATTACTTATCCAGGCCTTAAAGTGTAATGTTGGTGTCGAGAAAAAAAAAGAAATTACTGAATTAATGTTTCTGTATTTCGATTAGAGTGTAATTTTAGGTACTTACATATTAGACCATCCAATTTTATCGCCAAACTTGAAGTTATCGCCAATGTGTTGAGAAACCGCCAATTACGGCAATCGGGCAATGGAGTAATACTTTGATTTTTATCGCCAAATTTAAAACTGTCGCCAGTTAGTTACTAAATCGTTGACGAAAACGGTATAATATGTAAGTACCTATTTTTATACGTATACGTGAAGCTTACACACAAGTAAGAATATGATTAGATGTTTATGTATGATAAAAAAAAGAAAACAAATTCAAAAATAGATCATTCTAGCTATTTTCAATTTGGCATCGTTTTCTATCTTTTGCGAGGCTTTTTCAACCTGAATCCCAAAGCAAACAATTAAATAAAAACCCAGTTAACTAAATCAAAATTTCGATTTTTCAGCACAATTAAAATATTTTGAGCTAATAAATAATTCCATTGATGTTTTGTTTGCAATTTCTAAAGCTTCTATGAAACAGAACCTATTATGCTTTGGAAAAGATCAAACAGAGATAAGAATGCATAAATTTCTCTTTATTTGCAGTTGAACAAACATACGCTTATATTTTATAGATTATTCTTTTACGTAGAAAACTCAGATAGGAACTAAAATTAATTAATTGAAAATCTTACTTTAATTTAAAACAATGGATTGTTTTAACGACCAATCTTTTATTTGCTGGATTTTTTTTATTTACTTATTCGATTCTTAATTAGATGCTGATGTTAAAAAATATTATTTTAAAATAAAATTGCAAAAATCTGAAAAGAAATAATATTAATCAAATGACATTTTGCTCAAAATTACATGTAGAAATAATTTAAGAACTTTTTATGGATTTTTTAAAAGGTTTTAATCTTATTAAATAATAAAAATACATTTTTATGATAAAAGCCATTTATCTGTTTAACAGTACAATCAAAAAGAATGTTCTAAATTAAACTCTTTTAGCAATGTTTACTCGATATATTGTTTTAGAATTAAATTGAATTATACGGTTGATATTTAGAAGCTGTTGATGTGGTTGATAGTAGAAATAATAAGTATTAATCAATTGACATTTTAATCTAAATTACACGTAGAAATAATTTAAGAACTTTTTAAGGATATTTTTAAAAGATTTTAATTTTATGGAACAATAAAAATATTTTTATAATAAAAAGCATTGATCTGTTTAAATATACAATAAAAAAGAATGTTCTAAATTATGCTCTTTGAACAATTTTTAATCAATATTTCTTTTTTAGAATTAAATTGAATTATGCGGTTGATAATTATAATGTTTCGTCCACCTCTAAAACTTTTGTACATTGTTATAAAATAATACAGGAATCCATTACAATAGAAAATATGCTTCTTTCAATTTGTTAACTACCCATTTAAACAAAGGAAACAAAAATTATTCAAATTTCAAAATTCATCTTAAAATTCAAAGTTTTTTTTTTTTCATTAAAGAGCAATCAATTTTTGAATTTGCTATGTCTAGCAACAAGTACTAGAATTAAGTGCCAAAATTAAGATCCTTAAATAAAATTATGCAAAAAAAACCGCCCAGACCAAAATAAAATCAAATAAATATTTTCACCAATCGTTACTACCCATAAATAAAAATCTTTCATGAGAAATAAAACGATATAAACTCAATTTTCTTGTTAAATTTTTCCTTCAAACGCTTTTAGGCATTTCTTATATTAAAGAAATGCCTCAAAACGTTGATCGAATTAAATTGAAATACAAAATAAAGCTTAAAAACATCATTAAATACAAACCAAACGATACACAAAAATGCGAATCATAATGAATCTGTAAATTTATTGCAATAAACAGATAACTTTAAGAACATTAAAACGACAAAAAAAACTACAGTTCCTGCATGAATAATATCTTTTTTTCTAATGACTTTCCATAAGTTATTAATATTTATTGGCGGTGCTTGAAAAATACAGAATGCTACTTTATGTTAAAAATAGCCATTATTTTCGTAGAGGGTAATTTAAATATGCCCTTAATTATTATGCTTGACTTTTCTCGGACAGGAAATATGAAATTATTTTCTTTAAACATAAATTCAGTTTTGAAAATGAATCCAATGGGACAAAAAAATGTGTTTTTCAAAATTTAAGAATAAAAACTTTGAATTCATTCAATCCGTATTTCAAGACTTAAAATTATTCTCTGTTTTATTTAGTAGTTTTACTTCCTCAAACCACCTAGATGTAAGGAAATCTTTTGATTTTTTTTTTAATATAACGTTTTTTCTCTAGTAACGTAAATTTTTAGAATATCCATCGTTAAAAATATATACATAAAAATCTCGATCCTCGTTTATTTGTGTTATTACGGTATTAAAACTTTAACATGCATCTTACATACTAGTTTACGGCAAGATTATAACTACTTCTAAAAATTGGAGACAACATAGTATAAATAGTTACCAAACTAGTATTCAAATATCAGCAACGGATCTGGTATGTTAAGACTGACACCATATTGGTGGAACGACACTACTTCTCGAGAAATTAAAATATATTCCTAACTTTTCCCAAGTATTAAGGTATCCTATAGTATTGTTGTTAATTCAGCATAAATAACAATTAAAAATGCTTACTTAATGATTTATCTAGATTTAAAGTACAGTGAAAAAAATGAAAGTAATTACTTTTACTGTAATGCGTTCAGAGTATATTTTTGTACGTTTGCTACTACAGATAATGCCTACGCACATGCAATACAATTATATATCTTTGTATCATCATAAAAAGCAAGCAATTCGCCAGCTTTCTGGCACATAGAAAGCACATCTTCCTCATGTTCTGGGGGTCTTGGTTTCGGCATGGTTGTTCTTCTGTGTGCTATCTGTGAGATGTGTGACTGTGCCCCCCCCCTGTAAAAAGGGGCTCTGCAAGCAAATGTGGTGAGTGTGTAGCTAAGTCGTACCCTTGGCCTTAATTGGCACTACTTGAAAAAACAGGAGACGCTCATTCGGCTTAAAATTGCCGTCATCGCACTCGTCCATGGCAAGTGCCATAAGTAACAACAACAAATGAATTTAAACAAGTAATATAAAAAAAGAGATTTTTTAAAGTCAATTCCAACTTAGATCAACAAAGAAACTTTTTGTTTCAGTTACTTTTTATTAAATAACTTTAATTAATATAAATCATTTGTCAGAAAATTATAGATGTGTAGCAAGAATTGAGCTCTCATTCTTCACTTTCACATGAGATACCAAAATTCTTGCATTTTACCGATAAAGCTATTGCCTACTGATTTAGGTTTACATAAAACTGCTATAACTCGATTTAAAGTACTAAAAATTAGTTAATTAAATTTAATGAATCAATTAATATTTGAAAAAACTGTATTAACATTAAGTGCCATCCACTACAAGTATTAAAATATGTACTTGAACTTGAGTGGATGAACAAAAAGGATTTAATTAACGATTGAAAATTAGAAGAATATCTATATCTATCTATCT